>VWZG01004161.1:0-65392 GCA_013396735.1 Grallaria varia | reverse complement strand
TATTTTTTGATGCTAATTACAGTATTCTAGGGTGCTTACATTTAATATATATATATGATTAGTTTCATAGTTGTTATTATGCAGAGAAACTCTTCTTTTTGACAATCATTACTTGGCTGACTTCAATTTTATGTTTGCCTACAAAAAATTGAACTTTTCTGATATTTTGCTACGGTAAGTATGGGGACAATCAAGGTCCACTGTGTAAAAATTTATTTTATAAATTTATTTTAAAAACTACACCTTTAATCCCACAAAATCCCTTGAGTCATAAAACGCTACCTAAAGAAATAGGAGTTGAGGGAGATGCTTCAAGATGTTTAGACATCAGCTGCACTTGTACTTTGATCATAACAAGAGGCAGGTATGATATCTAAATCCTGTTGTTTGGATATTTATATCTGTTTAAACTTAGAAGAGTCTTTATAATTAGAAAGTCAGGATGCCTGCTAAATTAGTCTGATGCTGAGATGCTTTGGCCTGTTCCACTGTGGCAAAAACCCTGAAATCTGACTACAAATTATTTTTACTGACAACGCACAAGTTGCAGCAGTCTAAGTAAAAGTGAATTCTGTCAGCCTGTGAATGCCAATGAATACTTTCGAGGACACAAATTGTCTCCCTGGAAATCTGAGTAATTCATATAACAGATTTAATTGTGATGTGGGCTCAGATAGGTGTTGCATATTTAAGAAAAATTAGAACAAATATATTAGCATACTGTCCAGACTATCAGAGTACTAAACTATAGCTCATATAAGAAGGAAATATTGTAATATATTTGGTGACTAGAACTAAAATCTGGTAATACTGTGAAAGGCATTGTAAATCTAGTTTGAAACAGTGCCCTAATTTAGCACTTCAGCAGTGCCTTCACATTACATTGGGAAACTGCACAGGTGCCTTGCAAGTCACTTGAGAACTCTTAGATTCAGCAAAGAGGCATTATTCCTTCCTTGCCTATACATCATGGATTTGCCTGTTTTCCACATTCATGTAGGCAGTTTTGGTACTACTAGCAAAAACTCCAGTATTAAACTATACACGAAAACATTTTCTAAACTGCATTTTTCACTTTTTTTTGTTGTTCTTGAAAGATTTCTTTTATTCTCTATTTTAATTCTTGTATTTTCTGATTTTTGCATGAATACTAGAGGTACTGCATCTTCTGGATCTTCTGTTTGTCTTCATCTTAGTAGCTTTCTATGTTTCTTTAGTTTTGGGATTTTTTAGTTTTACTTTTTTTTGTTAGGTGTGTTTTTTGGCTTTTTTTTTTTTTTTTTTTAATGAGATCAGCTGCAATTCATTGCTGCACAAGAGACAAATAAAGAGGGATACCATGAAATTGCCGCTGGTGACAGAATACCAGTCTTTGACTTCCCTTGATATGGAGTTGCTTACAAAATGAACAGGAAGCTTCATTAGTTTATTCTAGTGAAGTTTTCATTAAAAATTTAAAAATTAATACTAATTTTTCAAAATCTGAACATTATTACAACTGAGTTGAAGTTGACTGTATTTCAAGATCCCTGACACTAACTGAAGGTCTGAACCATGGATATTTGGAACAGCCTTTATTTTCTTTATCTCATCATAGTTTTCTATTTAGGAATTATGGGTGTTTATCCACTGAATCTGTGTTACTACAAGAAGGATGCTTTCCTTTCCCTGCCTCATGAGTAGCATAATATCACCCCTTCAAGATCTCAGTCCACTTCGCTAAGATTGCTTTGTAGACTCTGTGTGTAGTCTCTAGGTATAGATATATAGTCTGCTCCTTCTGTTTGCTGGGCAAAAGAAAACAGCAATTGATATAAATAATCTCTCTTTACCTTTAGCTCTTTGTTGCTTGCACTCCTGGAGGAAGGGAAGACCAATGTATGGAGGTGAAGCCCTGCAGTACAGAGGAATATTCAATCTGTTCCTTTAAATAAATTTAGTTCTGCCAATACACAAACTCAGAAAGTTAAAAGGAGACTTGAGGTAATCTAGTCCATTCTTCTGCTTCAGGGTGGCACCTCCTACTGCAAGGAGTTATTCCAAGGAAATGCCATATTTTTCTTGTTCCTAAATACCTCCTGGTGACAGAGTGCACACAGCTCTCTAGTAGCTGTTCTAATCTTCACAGTTTTCAGCTAATTTCTAACCTGAAGACCTTTAGTAGCAGTTAAGGTCCTTGCAAACTCTCCCATTCACCTGGCTTATAAGCAACAGGTTGTCCACAGAATTTATGAAAAATAAATCTTTAAAATTATATTACCTTTGATTGTTTAGGGTAAAATGTACAGCAAATTTCCACTGCTCACAAAGGTTTACTTTAAAAGGGGAACTTCTTTCATTATTTCTTTTGTATGATATTCCTTCTAATAAAGTCCCATGAAGTAACTCAAAAGGGGAAAGTGCAACTCATTGCTTTTGTAGTTTTAATTATGATACAAATGTAGGTGTCCCATCTACCAAAACAGTCTCATGTTTAGTGAGTATTTTGAGAGAGATTCCTCTCACATTTAACTGAAAATTGCCTTGATTTTTGATGTGCTGATTTGCTTGCTGCAGGTTGCATTAAGAAAGTTAGAAATTTGTCTATGAATAGACAATTGTACTTTGACTAAGGAAATCAGCACCTAATGGTATATTTACTATATTCAACTAACCAAATGGCTTCCTGCAGCCAGTAGTGATGCAACTGTCACTGTCATATTATGTCTTCAAATACAACAATTCCTAGAGTCTCCTAATTCCTTACAGTAGTTAATGTGACCAGATTGTGATTACACAAAACTACTAGTAAAATTAATTTGATTTTTCTTACTGATTCCTTGAAGTCAACATAGATAGTATTACTTTAATCAAATGTGTATGTAGAGAGTCCTTATTTTACTTCTATCGTCAGTTTTGCTTTTCCTATCGAACATTTGGACAGACTTTTGGAGGATATTGTAAAAGACTAGACTGTAAGATACTTACCTGGGCATAAGCGCCAAATAGGTGAGTTTTTTTGGACAATATCAAGCATGTTAAATAGCTATATTCATCACAAATTGCAGATCTGTGCATTTCCACCAAAGAATAGCAAAGTAAAGAAGAAAAAGTCCAACTAAAGTCCTTTCTGTTGAGCAAGAGGTGGTATGCTCTTCAGTCACTGGAGAGGTGAAGCAATACAGTGCTCATCTGCAATTGGTAGGCCATGACAAAATTCAAATGTAATTACACATTGCATCCAAACCTTAAAAAGCACAAATTAATCTTGGATTAATTGATAGGATTGAGAATGTGTGTTTGTGTGATGATTCCAAGCTTCTAAAAGAGACAGTCTCAGAGTTACATTTGTGAGAGTGCTTTTTCTCATGAGGTAGCTAGAACTGTAAATCAGAGCATGTTCAAGCTACAGACTATATAATGAAAGCTTCAGCTTGACTTCATCTTTTAGGATTAGCCCAGTTTTGAGCATATTTGGTGTGTTATTCTCAGCTCCTTGCAACAGCAACTTTTTAAATATTACAAGAAAATGGATATGCATATAGAATCAAAACAAATTTGAGCATGTTTCAAGGTGCCAGAACCTTTGTATGGCAGTTAAATAATATTTGATAGAGCAGAAACAGGTTATTGTCAGTTACTCAAGCTCAGCAAAAGAAAAATTCCATTGGAGAGGCAGGAGCCTGTTAAAGTATGCTTGCAAGCATGCTAGCTTGCCGTGGAGCTTCTGCTCCACTTTTTGTTTCCTTGTGTAATAGCTTTTTGCTTGCCTGATAGTCAGGCTTTTATTGTATTTCATTCAAGTAAAATTTTCATTGCCTCCAGTGAATTCACAGGGCAACGCGAGCAGATTTTACATTCAAACTTATTCTTCTGCATGCTTTCTGAAAAAAACCCTGTGGATATTTTAGGACATTGATTTATATTAATTTTTTAACATCAAAATTAATTAATTTTTTTTTCTGCTTGAAGGGAGTGTGGAATTTTTTTTTTTCCTGTGGTATGTATTTTAAAATTATTTACAATCTATCAAATTTCTGTTGTTACACATTTAATTTTAAAACCCTGCAATATTTCTGGCACAAAATAATACTTTTATTCTTCACTAAGAAAGAAAAAACCCACAACAGCCTTCATCAGTAATGACACCATTGAAAAATGCTGTTGTATAAACCTGGCAATAACCTGTTCTCACCACAGATTTCCTTAATTGCTTCTGCATTTATAATAGACACAACAGATGATTAATGCTTGATGCACTGAGCAGCAATCTTTGGGAATTACTTAAATAACTTTTGTATAATACCTTAGGCCATAATTATATGGGTTTATGTAACTAGCAAATGATGCAAATCATGTTTTCTGCAAATATTTAACAAAACACCAGCAGAAAAAACAGTGTTTCTGAACAACTATAAACTGTTCTTCATTTATTTGGGGCATTCCATAACTTGAGCTAATTATGGTTGTTAGCTGTAGATAAACACATTAGTAAAATACCCTTTAGTGCCTTCAAAAGAAGAAATATGAAAGTTCTACAGTTATTAAATTGCTGATAAAAAAAGATTGAGAAAATATATTTCGTTCAAAACTTGGAACAGAAGAGATGCCCCCAGCACCTGTAAATTGTCATTTCCAAATTTATATTTTTAACAAGACGATTATTTGTTTGTGGCCATAGAAGTTATAATGAATCCATATTGACACCTTGCGGATAGCTTGGTCAAATGCAGTGAGCAAGTTCCATACTCATTTTTCTTGGAATATGTTAGTCTTATTTGCTGTCTCATAATTAGGAATGTGAAGTGTTTCTGTTTGAAGCTCTTGTAGAAGTTCTGTATTTTATGAGGGAGCTGTATCTAGCAATACAGTTTGTAGATGTCAAGAAATAGATGTGCTTGATAGGTGAGAGTAAAAAAATATATGTGAGTTCACACCTATAAAACATCGGTCTTGACAAAACTGGTTAATATCAAATTTCTTTTTAATTGCTTTACTTTAGATGGGAAAATTCCTACTATAGCAATCTACCCTAACCACTGACCTCCTAAGTTTAAATACAAGGATTTCAAACTGAAAGAGGGGAAATTTAGGTTAGATATACAGAAATTCTTTGCTGTGAGATTGTTAAGGCACCCCTGTGCCCAGAGCAGCTGTGGGTGCCCCATTGCTGGCAGTGTTTAAGGCCAGGTTGAAGGGGATGTGGAGCAAGTTGGTCTAGTGGGAGGGTCCCTGCCTATAGCAGGGGATTTGGAACTAGGCAATCTTTAAGGCCCCTTCCAATCCAAATGTTTCTGTGATTCTATGAGGGTATAGTTCTACAAATTAAACTAAACTCCCTTTACCATTAGAGTTAACAATGTCTATCAAATAATTAAAAATCTCAGGAGGTGTCATGCCTTTCTTTATGATGATCCAATCACACTACAATCCAGTGTGCTGCTGGCAAAGACACCAAAGTTCCTCATGTTCCTTTACTTTCTGAAGACCTCACCTGTCCTGGCCTTATTGTACTTTTTATTTCATTTGTTTACTCTTCTCCATGCATGTATTTGACTTTATGTTGCTGGGTAGTACAGGAAAGACACCAAAAAAACCCCACTCCAAAAACAGGGTTCAATCTTAAATTTATTTTTCCTGCTGTATAAGACAGTGCTCAAAGAACAGATATGTCCTGCAAATTACCACTGTTGCTGTCAAATAAGGCTTAAATTATCATAAGATATGGCTGAAAGATCCTCACAGGAACACAAGGGCCAGCTGTAGCCCATTGACCGCAATTGACAACTGATGGTTCTTATGTCACCAGGGGCAAGCTGGGCTGAATTAGACACAGTAACCCCACCAGTGCACTGCACTGCACTGCACTGCACATGATTTTGTGGGAAACTGTAGGACATACAGATAATGCTATACTTTCTCCCTCTTGAAGTCATAGTCTGTTCAGTGGGAGAACCAGTTAAGACCAGAATTAATAAAGATTTGAAGAAAATAGATCAGGCCACAGTTGTTATCTAGAGAAAATACAGGAATTACAAACTATAGTGGGTTTCTTGTAGGCCTTCCCTAGTAACAGGGGTCAAAAACTAAGGAAGTATTCCATCCCATTCCCTTATGTAATCAGGGGAATATAAGCATGGGAGAGGGAGGTTCTCTGCCCTCTTCTCTTCTCCCTCCCTTTTGGGTCCCCTCAGAGACAGCAGCTCTCAGTGTTTGGGCCTCGCTTACCCACGTGGGCTGAGGCCCAGATGAGAGCTGCTCTGTCCGCGCCTGCGCCCGAGGGGAAGACTCTGCTGTTCTTAAGGGAAGTTGGTGAGATTTTATTGTGTTAGTTAATTTATTGAGCTAATCCCTGAGTTTTGATTGTGTGTATCTCTTTTGGTTTTGCTCCTTTTGGTTCTTTCTCCCTTTTCCTCTTTTTCCTTTTGGGATTGGTTGGGATGGATTGGGATTCCTGTTCGTATGTACATAGTGTTTAATTGTATATAGATGAAATATACGTAAATATATTCTTTGCTGCAATTTTCTTTTGCTACCAGTTTTGGTTTTTTTATCTTTCTGTTTTGGGAGGGGAGAAAGCTGTCCGGCTGGTGGTTGGGTTTGACTGGGAGCCAACCCAAACTGATACACAAACATACCTAAAGAGTGTGCATTTCAATGAGTAATATTACTTCTAATCACTTCCAATTAATACTGCTAAAATTCTGAAGGGGCTTATCACTGTATAAATAGTTTAGAACTGATACTTTTTTAAACCACATTATACAGACTGAATCTAGATAACATTACATTTATTTTTCATGTCGTATTCTGAAATTCCTTTGTCGGGAAACTTTTTGGTCTATGGAACTGCAGAATCCATTGCAACATGCAGAGTTGTGCCATATGTGACTAAACGGCTTAGAGATCATTTGCAGAGTATAAGGAATTAGCTGTCAAGATCTCAGTAGAAAAGAATGTTTTCTGTGGATAAGGACAAGCAAAAGGCAACCCCTTTGCATCTGATAATAACAAGAAATATAAACCACTCCACTGAAAAGCAACAGGAGCCTGAGACTAAGATCCCTCACTATTTTTCCTCCTGTTTCTTTTTTTTTTTTTCTCCNTTTAAAATTCCTGAGACAGATCCTTTGGAAAAACAGGAGGCCCCTTTTTTTTTTTTTTTTTCCCCCTTTTTTTTTTTTTTTTTCCCCCTTTTTTTTTTTTTCCCCTTTTTTTTTTTTTTTTCTCCTATTTCTTTTTTTTTTTTCCTCCTGTCTCTCTTTTTCCTGTCTCTCTTTTTCCTGTTTCTTTCTTCTCCTGTTTCTTTTTCTTTTCATTTTTATTTTCTTTCCTTTCCCACCCTCCAGTTTTTACTTCTTCAAATAATGTGTTTACCTGCAAAATTATATAAGGGAAAAGGGTAACTTTAGACATACAAGTCAATCTAATCCCTAGTATAAAGTGGTTTTCATAACCAGAAAAAGCTTTCTAAGCTCATATGAACTTATTCTCCCTCCCTGCTTTCCTGTCAGGCAGGCAAGCAATGATCCTTTCAGCTGCTACATAAAATGAGATGAATAATAGTGTCGTAGCTGGTTCGTCTTAAACGATCGCATCGTGAGAGTTACTCCATCCCTTGACTTTTACATTTGCTTAGTTTCACTTGACACATTACATTTGTGTTCCTAAGAATTTGTCCACTGATTCATCTCTTAAATATCCAGAACTTTCTAATTGGATGAGAATCACAGTGATTTCCATTCAAAGAACTGCTTACATAAATTATGTAAAATCATGAGATTAGGATGATAGTTATTTTTATTAAACAAAGAATTAGAAACAATTAATCAGGACTCTTATTATGGCCTCTCTGAGAAACATAATTTTTTTTGCATTCTTACAGAATTTCTAGAAAACATTGCTACAATCAGGAATTGTATAATTTTAATCTCAAGTGTTAATGTTGCTTTGAGTAGCATTTTTCTCTGGTCATTATTGAATTAGGATCTACTTCTAATTTTCTTGACAATGAAACTGGACAGCAGTATTGAAGTCCTGAGGGACAGAGGCACTGAGCTAACACCCGCTGGAGTTCATATCTAGTCTAACCCTATGCTGCGTGGATTCTGTACTGGTGCCCTAAGTAGAGGTAAACTTTGATTTGCATGCTTTAGCAGGGAAGGGGACAAGGATCTGTTGTATAGAACTAAGGTGACCATCACAGGGAAAAGAGTGTATCTGAAGTGTCACAGTTGTTTGATTAATTTGTTTGTGTTTTTAACAAAAGAAATTTACCGATTTAGTAGGTAGTTTATTCCTTTATTCAAATGTCAGATAAAAAACCAACATGATTTATGTATCTGAATATATTTGTATGTTGTTAAATAGGTTTGATATATGCATATCCTGCATAAATGTTAAATTACGGTTTCAGTATTAAGCTGGAGTATCATTTAGGCAATGGAACCTTTCTTATGTTGGCAATATAGAATCAGTTATATATCATCTTAAACGCTGAAATCAGTATCTGCATGGTAATGATATTTTCAACCTTTATTAATGTACTTCAATAAATTAAAACACGTGTTATCCTCGGTCTACTGAGTGTTAAGTAGAAGATGTTTCTCAGCAACTCAAATCTTTGCCTGAATTACTTTCATAGATTAGAAGAAACTGTTCTGATGTGAAGCTATAAAAATTGCATATACAGAATGCACTGTCCAAAAAACAACCAGAGACAACCTACAAAAAAAAATCATCCAAATATTTGTAAATATTTTCCAGCAAGGATTTGTGGATTAGAATTTTTCTGGATAGCTATGATATGCATTTGTAACACTGAATGAAATAATACAGTTTTTCTGTATAAAGTTGTATACATAACTCAGAGTAGATCCTCTGTCTAGGCTTGCCGTATGCTGAGGACTAGAAAAGTCTGCACAGCAGATAGACTGGGAAAGAGAAGGCAGGTCAGTGATCAGTACATGATTTCCGGTTCTGTTCTCCATTCAAGCCCCATTCAAACAATCATTTAGGAAATCTAAGTCCTTGTCTCTGTAGCTGAATTGGCTTACTTCTGCAAGTCAGACTATATGAGCTTGCTATGCAGAATATGAGCTATCTATTACTTTACTGAACCATGACCAACATCAGTAACCAAAGTAGCCAGCAATTAAGTTCTCTTCTTCAGTCATTTAAGACTTCAGATAATGGCCTGGAAAATTTTATGGCTTAAAATGTTGACACAAAAGAAAAAAGAATGTTCTATGTACTAAATGTGATAGTAGTTTTTGACTGTCAAATTTCTATGCATTTTCTTTGGATCTGGTGAGTGCTTGGAGTTTCTAAATCAATTCTGAAGCACTTCTTGCTTTCTCTTTAAAGTGGCAAGGTTGTGCAATAATACCATCTCTCATGTTGTCAGAGTACTGAGTTCTTCATCTCTTTGGGCGATAATGTCCACATGGTGTTGGATAAGTTGCTGCTTGGCAGACATCAGTGCCTGTCTGACTCCACTGCAGTCAGTTTGGGGGGGGGTATGTTAACTTTTTATTGGGGCCAAACCCGTCAACTGTCCTTGTGAACTTCTGTGAGGGTGGCACAGAATGGACAATGATATTTGTGTACATGCACAGGAACAGTGAATTGTGATTCATGATGATGTCTAGACCCAGCCATTGTTTTAAGTGTTGGTAAGAAGGAATTTGGGAAATGAGATCTAGACAGAAAGGAAAAGGAAAGGAATGAAATAGAATTGGAAGTTGAAAAGCAGTGTGGGCCACGAATTACAGCACTGAGTGTATCACCCTATCTCCTCCCTGTCCCCAGAAAGATTGAACTGTTAAATACTAGGCAATGAACAATAGGATCTGGGGAATAGAAGCATCAGCCTATTAAGTGATAATGATGGTCACCTGAGAAAGAGGGACACAGATGAGGCAGAGATGCTTAAAGCTTCCTTTGCCTGTCTTCAAAACTGGTGATGTGCTAAGGAATTCCCATTGCTCTGAGCTGGAGGATCATAGTTGTGTGAATGATAAACTCCCAGCTGACCCTGAAGTATTGCAGGATATGGTGCTCCAGCTGGAACCCTGTAAGTTTATGAGCCCTGGTGGGAATCGTCTGACAATGCCCTGAGAGCTGACTGATGTGATTTCAAGGCCTCTCTCAATGATTTTTTGTACAGTTTTGGGAATTTGGAGAGGTTTCAGTTGATCGTAAGCTGGCTAACATTGTCACAGTTTTCAAAAAGGGCACAAAGGATGACCCTGGAAACTATAGATCTGTCAGTCTCACTTCAGTGCCTGGTAAAGTTACGGAGAAAATTATTCTGGGAGGTATTGAAAAACACCTGGAGGACAAAACAATCATTGGTGACACCCAACATGACTTCATGAGGGGAAAGTACTGTCTTTCACCATATCCTTCTGGACACAATGTCCAAAACACAGCTCGATATACACATCATCCAGTGGGTGAGCACCTGGACACAGATCAGGCACAAAGGATTATAGTGAATGGTGTAAAATCAGGCAGGTGACCTGTCACTAGTGGGCTTCTGCAGGGGTCTTCAATATCTTCATAAACAACTCAGACTCGGGACTCAAAGGGATACCAAGTAAGTTTGCCAATGATACTAATTTGGGAGTAACTGTTAACTCTCTCAAAAGCAGAGAGGCCCTGCAAAAAGACCTTGACAATTGAGAGGGGTGGGCAATAAACAGCTGCATGAAGTTCAACAAAGACAGATGCTGAATTCTGCCCCTGGAATATGCATACAGTGTGGGTAATGAAAGGCTGCAGAACAACACTGCAGAAAGGGGCCTGGGTGTCCTGGTCAACGGCAAGTTGAATATGAGTCAGCAGATCCCTGGCAGCCAGGAGGGCCAACTGTCCTGGGGGGCATCAGGCAAAGCATCGCCAGCCAATCAAGGGAGGGGATTGTTACACTCTGATCTGCACTGGGGTAGCCTCACCTTGAATATTGTGGGCAGCTTTAGGCACAACAGCATAAGATATAAAGCTATTGGAGAATATCCAAAGGAGGGTTATGAAGATGGTAAAGTGGAAGTCATAGGAGGAGTGGCTGAGGTCACTTGGCTTGTTCAGCCTGAAAAAGAGGAGATTGAGGGGAAACCTCATAGTTGTCTCTAACTTCCTCATGAGGGGGTAGGCACTGATCTCTTCTTTCTGGTGACTAGTGACAGGACCTGAGGGAATGGCTTGAAGTTGAGTCAGGGGAGGTTTAGCCTGAATATAAGGAAAAGGTCAGGTGGCTGGGCACTGGAACAGGCTCTCCAGGGCAGTGGTCACAGCACCAAGCCGGACAGAGTTCATTTGGACAACACCCTCAGGCACATGGTGCGACTCTTGGGGTTGTCCTGTACAGGGCCAAGAGTTGGACTTCAATGATCCTTGTGCGTCCCTTCCAACTCAGGATATCTTTTATGGACTCACAGGCAATGAGATTTCCGAAGTCAAAAATCAGCTTATACTAACTTATATACATGGATGTCTTTTGTGATATATTCATGTTAGACTTCCAAATAAAAATGAGAGCATTAAGACATAAATAACACTAAAATATAATTTAGATAGCTAAGAAGGTTCAGTTCTAAAGCTTTTCAATTCCAGTGTAAATCTTCTCACTTGTTCAGGTCATAGAACAAATCTATTTGTCTTAGATACTACATAAGAGTAGATTGTGTCATTTATAACAGTCACCACCTGCAGTTTTTGAGGAGAAATTAAATTATTTAACTATTTGTCTGAGTTTCTAGAATTTACTGACTACACTGCAAGGATAAAAAATAGCATTTTGTAAGATATATATCAGAAAATCAAAGAGTTTTATATAAGCTAGGAAATAGTCTCATACATTTCCATGCCTTATGGGGAGTTTTTAATTAACAGATTTTTGATATACTGTCAAATCTCAAACAAGCAAATGTAAATGTAATATTTCCTAATTTAAAAATACATTATAATGAAATTTATCTCTAATCATGAATTCAAGATTCTACTTCATGCAACTAAAGCTGGATTTTGATCAAGAAAAGTGACCTAATTCTGGAATTATGAGTAGAATATCTCTACTTAATGTAACTTAGGCACAAGTTACACTGGCTCTTGCCCTCAGAATACATATTTTTTTCAGGGAAAGAGTCTTAAAAAAGGTAATTTTTATCAGTAATTTTAAAGACCTGATTCTCAGTAACTGCAGTTTTCAAATCCAGATCTTCCATTCCAGAACTGTTACTCTTAAAGAGTAAATGTGATCAAGCTCTTGCAAATCGCCATTCTGGGTACACAGTTGATATGTATTATATATCTTATATTGGTCAAATCTCTTTGAAACCACCAGATTCACATGAAGGAAAATGCTATGAGCTGCCTCATAAACTAATGCAAAGATTAATTACAGTAGTAGGGGCAAAGGTGAACTGATTTACATACTTCCAAAAGTAACAACTGTAAAATATTCTTCAAAGTAAATGATCATTGACTTGATGAGCTGAGAGACAGAAATGTATTTGCTATGAGCTGCCTTTATCTTCAAGACTGAATATAAGAATGGTAAATTTGCATAAAAATCTAAACTGTGGATCTCAGCATTAACTGCTAATTGAATACTCCTGATTAGAATTTTAATCCTTGAAAGCAATTACATTTTCTTCTGAAGCCATTTTTGATTGATTCCTTCAGTAAAGATGCTGAGAACTATTTGGAAGTCATTTTAACAGTGTTAAACTGGTGCCTCTTTGCACATCAGCCCCCTGGGAATGGCTAATTATGAGCATTATCTTCAGTCAGGACTTTGGACTGACTCCACATTCATATGAACCTATTTCCTCCTTGCACTGAGAACACAGCTGGTAATTGAATGAAATATGCTGATGCGGCAGGCTGGGACAAGTCAAAACTGTGAACTTTTGGAGATAAATAATAATAATTGTTAAAAGAAGTTACTTCCATTTTAGCTGTTTCAGGAAGATAGGCTCCTTCCTTCCCCCTCACTTCAAAATACAAAGGAACATATGCTGTAGTTCATTATTTGAGATAAAGCTGAGGGAAAATTTTTAGCCATGTTTTATTAGGAAACTTATAATGACCTCCAAAACAAATTACTATAAACTAGTAGGAGATTTAAAAAATATGGACATTCTTACACTGGCCATGGGAGGTGATGTTATGTTTTTACAACTGGTGCTACAGATCAAATTTTTTGATCTTTTTTGTTTGAGGTGCAGCTTTTTGTTTGTTGGCTTGTTTATTTGTGTTAACTAGAAAATGGATTAGTTCATCTGACAGGGATTACCTCTTCATTAGAAGAACACACTCCAGTCCACTCCATACCCAACCCAATTTATCGTTTGTGCTTGTAATAATTCTGATGACAATAGGGATTTGCTTGAATTTAAACCCGAATTCTGATTTGAGTAAAATGAAGAATCCATGTGAAGAGGGTCTTGGTGCATTATTTTTTAGCACTACCAAGAAGAGTTTTCTTCCACACATTCCATTTTGGTGCAATTTGTTTATTTCATTATTTTTAATGACTAGCCTGCCTTCAAATTTATGTCTGTCTGTTATTTTATTGGGAATTCTGTGCAAGATTTACAGGACAAATGGGTTGGTTTTGTGGGATTTTCTTATCACAGCAGCAAACTCCTTTCTTCCTAGCACATCAGGAGGGGTTTACTACCTCTTATACTAGTAGTACTTCTTTGAAGGGTCACTGCCACTTAAATTGCGATCTCAGAAATCTTGTTTAAAGTGGTGCCTGGATGATACTGGCACTCAGACTATCTAGATGAAAACAGAATTTTTGCCTTTTTTTTTTTCCCTCTAAGAGTATGTTTATCTTCCTGAGCTTATGTATATCCTCCAGATTAAGTTCAGCAAATGAAATCGTGGGTCTTTTTACTGGTTTCAATATTCTTTGGAAAAACTTAGAAGTGGCTTTAAACAAATGATTTTGGCATCCTTCCTCTTTATTATTTAAAGACTTCTAAAGTGCTTCTGTGATTCCTCAGTGTACATGGAGGAAATTCTTTTTTTCCTTCTTTCTTATCTTTTCAA
Organism: Grallaria varia; assembly: GCA_013396735.1. Taxonomy (NCBI): domain Eukaryota; kingdom Metazoa; phylum Chordata; class Aves; order Passeriformes; family Formicariidae; genus Grallaria; species Grallaria varia. The sequence continues at coordinate 51,349 of VWZG01004161.1, read as the reverse complement.
GCAAAAGGATTCCATGTACGTGCCTTCTTTAAAACCAGCAATTCTTAAGCATTTTAAAGAATTTTAACAATAGAGGTTTTGTGATTTGAGCTTGGTCCAGTGTATTCAGAGGATCAGATTTTCATCCTGAGGGTTTTTCTTTTTCCTTCCTAATTTTTTGCTATCTAATACAGAACAAACAAGGTAAATGTTACTTTAAGTTCAATAATAATTATAGGGGAAAGCATGGGGATGCGAGTAGTTCCACCAAGAGACAATCACAGCATGTCAAGCAAGTCTGATCTTGTACATGAAGTTCCTCTAATAAACAGTGTTAAAGTGTTCCAAAGCCCAGATCATTTTCTGGCTCTAGTTAAGAATATTACCTTACTTAAAGATGATAGACTAACAAAGATATATAACACAGAGTTTCATGGAAATCCAAGGGTCTGTATTTTAATCCTACCTGCTAAACTTCTTTTAGAAGCCAATTTCTTCAATGAATGTACATCAAGAGCACAGCTGATTTTAATTCTTGATACCTTACTTCCTGATACCTGATTATCAGTTACTTTCTAAGTGGTCTATTTGTCCCAGATCTTCTTAAAAATATAACAGTCCTTCTCTTTCAGGTTATGTGATGACATTTATGTTGCTAATGCTTTAAATTTTTCATTACAGAATAAAACATATTTGCAACATAGAGGCAGTAATTTCAAAAAACTCGTGTCTCTCTTCTGCCTCTCACTTGTGTCTTCTTCTCCTGTGATAATTTCAGCTGAGATGGAGTATCCAATAAAAGAAATATGGTCTGAATATGTGGTTGCCAAGGGTTCTTAATCTTCACAGAGCAGAAGTCAGTAAAATGAAGTATAAGAATATATCTGGGTTTTTGGATCTTCTGTCAAGAAATATCTGTCTTAACAGATATTCTGGAAATTCTGGTTTAGGTGACCAGTTCTTACTGGTTATTGTGTGCAACATTAACAGCAGCTGATACTAATACATGAAACTGTGAATAATATGAACTTAAGTATGCTGCTGCCATAGAAATTCCAAATTTCTTTAACAATTAATGTATTGTTAAAAGTGAAAAGCATTTAACGCATGTGTTTGTTGTTTTCAAGACAGTTTCTAAAGATTTTATAACTATTTTGTTAAAAACTGAACATACTATCAAAACGTGTCCACTCCTGTCCTGGGTTTCTGCAGCTGAATTTTTAGTAGTGGGGGGTGCTGCAGAGGTGGCTTCTGTTAGAAGCTTCTAGAAGCTTCCCCTGTCCCATGGGAGCTAATGATACTCGGCTCCAGGAGGGACTTCGGCTCCTGGCCAGGGCCGAGCCAATTAGAGATCACAGTAACGCCTCTACGATAACATATTTAAGAATTGGAGGTTGTTGCACAGAAGAAATTCTGTGAGAGTGAGAACATGGGATAAGAGGCCCAATCAAGGTCACTGCCGAGTTGGGGGAGGAGGCCCCTCATGGAGCGGGGAAAGGACTCAGAACTAAAACACTTGGAGCCCATGGAGGACCACTGCGATGCAGAGACCCCCCTGCAGCCCATGGAGGAGCCCGTGCTGGAGCCAGTGGATGCTTGAAAGGAGGCTGTGACCTTGTGAGAGGCTCAGGACAGAGCGGAATCCTGCAGGAGACCTGTGGACCCATGGAGAGGCAGACCCACGCTGGAGCGGGTTTTACATGAGTGAGAGCTGTGGCCCTATGGGGGGGCCCACATCGATACACCTTGTCCATGAAGGACTGTACCACTATGGAGGAGTGATTCTCGGGACAGCAGATGTGGAAGAACTGCTGTCCAAGGGATGGACTCATGTCTATCAAAGACTGTCTCTGATGGGAGGGACCTCACGGAGCAGGGGATGGACTCAGCTGTTGTCCCCTGTAAACTGTGGTGAAGACCATGGTGAAGCAGAATGTCCCTCTGCAACCCACGGAGGCACATCAAGGTGCAGAAACTCAACTTTTACTGCATCCCATGGAGGAGTAACTCCGAGGGGTGGGGGAACTCACATCGCAAGCGGCAGCAACCACAACCGACTGCAACCCCCCACGGACAGAAGGAGGAGTGCGGGGAAAAGTGTGTGTGTGGTTTGTGTTTTAAGACTTTTATTTCTCACTCTTTAGCTTAGCTTTTATCCTGTTAGTAATAGATTTAGGTATTATCTCCCTTTGAGTCTAGTTTTGCCCGTAAAGGTGGTAAGTGGATGAATCCTCTCCATTCTGCCTAGTTGCAGAAAGGGATTTAATGAGTCCATGGAATCTGGCCAGGGTCAACCCACTACAACACCTCAGAATAGATCTTACCAAAAAGCGTGTCTCACTAAAACACATACTAATTAAAAAACCTCTACACCTTGATTTATAGAGATTAAGGTCTTTTCTATCTGTACTGAGTAAGAAGAGAGATCTACTTTGAAATAACAAGTTACATGTTACTAGTCAAAAGAACACAGAATGGAAACTTTAACATTACTCCATAAAGTATGGTTATAACTTTGAACTATCATTCTCTGGATATTTTTATATTCTGTGCCTCTCCTTCCATGAGCATCCACTGGAGGTAACTGTAGTATTGTTCTTAAGGCATTTAATATTTTTCAGAGTTATGCTACTCAAAAGCTCTATATACATAAAAAATTGATGTCAGATGCAGACGGTTATGAATCAGTTCACGGTACTATATGTAGAGGAAGAGAGGAGCCTTGTGCAGTTTCATGGCATGCAATAAATGCGTATAAATTGTGGTGTGAATGAGAACATCATCCCCTGAAAACTCTTTTAAATCTGAAAGGTATATTAAAAGCAATTGTTCTGGCTGTTTGGAATGCTCAGTCATAATACTACAGAAGAGAAATGAGGTTGTACATTGTACAAGGGTATAAAACGCCTTTTGTTCTGCAGGCAACAGAACACAAAGCAAATAGCTATTTTGGATTGTGCAGGACATGTGACTGCAACTGGATTAAAATCCTGCCTTTTTAACTCTATCTATCCACACCCTTTGCCAAAAGAGGTTAAGCATTCCATGACTGAGCAACAAATTTGGCATGTACCTTTCAGTCTTCAGTGCATTGCAGTAGCTTTTGTTCAGGTAACTCCTGGAACGGTGTTGCCTTACCAGCCCCATTCCCGTGCATGGCCACTTTCACTGCCTTAGCCAAAGCCCCTTCTGCCTTCACCTAGCAGTAAAATTCACACAGCATACTCTGCCACATTTACCTCCATAGTTCCTAAAACACAAGTGGCTGAGGCTCAAAGAATATTTTGTGAAAGTGGCACTAGAGGCTTGCTCAGATCATATTTCCTTCCCTAGTTGCCTGTTCCAGGTGGCTTGCAGGCATGACGAGGGAAGAATGAGGCCTTCTGTCTGCCCTGATGTAGCTCTGTCTGGCTCAGATGCAAGAGAAACGGAGTTGTTTTCTGTTTGGTTGGCATGGTTTGTTTTTTACTTAAAAGACTAGAAATATTTTGAAAGCAATGATGATGTTGAGAACATTTATGGAAGCTTTTGGAGATTCATAATGTTTACTCTGAATACGACCTTTGCTCATCACTCAAACTGGCAGGTGGGAATCCCTAGCATGACTGATTTAGCCTCCCACTACCTCCTCTCTTTCCCCCAGAAATCCTCTGAACTCACCTTTCTATTTCATGAAGTAGTAAGAAGCTCTCAACAATTAATTCAGTTGGTCTGCTGTATGGTTCCCAGCACTGTTTTTTTGAAAATGGAGACTGTGAGTGGTATAACCTCTGAGATCTTTGCAATACCACTAGATTAGGTTATTATATTTGGTTCAAAAATGAGAAAACACTGTTTGGTGATTCTGAACCATTTTGTTGTGCATTGTAAGGATGGTCTTGTAAAGATCTGTTCAATATTTTTAGAAGTTCAGACTGAAATTCACAGCATTCACTGTAAACTTTCTAAGGAAACATTTCTGCTGTTTTGCCATGTATTGAAATTCTTATTCTCATTAAACTTTATGAATGACACTCTGAAAACAAGTTACATTAATCAAAATGTTTGTTATCCTATCAGATCATTTGTTCACTGATTATTTACAGCAAGCCTGAGACTGATCTCTGAAAAAACTGCATGAGAAAACTATGTTCATCTGCTCTGGCTCAGCCCCTGAGAATTGCTTGTACCTCAGTGAAGAAGCAACAAGTAAAGCAAAAAGTAGGGAAGAAATAAAGTTGAGCACTTGATTGGAAAATGATTTGTAGTGTAAAACCTAGAGAAACAAGACTTTTTCAGTAACCTCACTCTATTTTCATCTACAGACAGGACAGTGGGCAGCACTATGACCTAACAGAACAGCTGTACTTATATGTTGATACTAATTAAAAATAAATTGAATCCCTAAAGCATAGAGGTTTATCTTTATACCATGACTACACATTTGTTTCCATGATGGTACTGCAGGAGTTGTTCTTGCTCATCAGTTTCTTCTGCAGAATGGAAACACCTGGTTATCAACACCAAATAAGTCTTCTACAAGTGAGTTCACACAGATAAAACAGTCAATTCTGTGAGCCTGAGATAATACCTTGAATTTTTTGGCTACTCTGTCTTGCATATTTAGAAACAGTGCTTTAAAAAAATATGAAATCATGTCATATAAAAGCTATTAAATAGAGATTTAAAACTATACCCAATCCATGTCAGATATGCCATCATATTTTAAGTGCACAGTTTTCCTCTTCTTGAAGCAGGCATCCTACAAACCGACATAGGAACAGCTGAAAAAGAGTTATCTCCTGTTTTGAGCTGAGCAGGATTACTCCCATTTTAGCATGAAGCCTGCTATTTCTGTATTCTGTAGGTACTGCTGATGACAGGCCTATGATGAAGGGCTCACCATCTTTGTTTCAAAATCCTTTCCTGAAATTAAACTATTAATCTACCGGGAAACTTCCAAGTAATATTGTGTTGCTTCTTTTTTGTCATATTATGCTGCAATACAGTAAGGAAGTACACATAAAAGTAATTTTTTTTCTTTGCTCAAAGCCTGTCATTTTCGCTGGGGAGCAGTTATTTTGTGGAAATATTTTCTTCAAATAGTCTGCAGAAATGTTTTACATTCAAGTTGGACTTCTTGAAATAAAAAAAAAAAAAATTAAGATTTTTTCACTTGCTGATAAGTATCCAGTGAACTTGTGGCTTAATGTCCTTATTCCTTCCACAAGGATCTTGAAGATCATCTAGTCCAACCACTTGTTGCCATGAGCAGGGACAGTTTCCACTAAACCAGGTTGCTCCAAGCCCCACACACGCTGGCCTTGAACATTTCCAGGGATGGGGCATCCACAACTTCTTTGTGCAACCTGTTTCATTGCCTAACCACCTCCTCAAAAAAAACCCAAAAAACCTCCTTATATCTAGTCTGAATTTACCCTCTCTCAGTTTAAAGCCATTATCCCTTGTCCTGTCATTGCCTGTCCTTGTAAGAAGTCCCTTCCCATTTCTTGTAGGCCCCATTTAGGTACTGGAAAATGCTTTAAAGTCTCCTTGAAGTTTTCTTTTCTCCAGGCTGAACAACCCTAACTCTCTCTCAGCCTGTCTTCACAGGAGACGTGCTCCAGCCCTCTGATCCATTTTTGCGATCCTCCTCTGAACTCACTCCAGCAAGTGTCCTTATGTTTGGTGTCCCAGAACTGAATGCATCAGACTTTCATGCAATAACAATTAATAAAGCTATTTATTTATTTATTTTGGTTATCTGTTACCTTTGAGTGCAGTTAAACAAAATTTACAGAAGGACTTACATAAAAATACATGAAACAGATGAAATGATGTAATTTTAACTAGAAAAACTGTTTTATTATGTTCATATTTGTTATTCACCCAGACCCACCTTGACTGTTTTAGAGCAATGCATTGAAATCTTTTCACAGACTCCCAAATGAGATTACAAAGAGGATCTACATATTTATATTAAAGTAGAGTTGGTTTCTGACAGTAACCAGCTTGCACAGTGAAACAGCTAAAATAAAGTGGTGTGTCTAACTTCAGTATTGGAAAGATATTCATATAGTGGGAGATAGGGATGGTAGTTGAAACCCAAAGAAAATTTTTTTTCAATGCTGTTCCAACATGTGCTGTTTCTCTTTTGTTCTTCCACTGATAAAAGTTATCTGAAAGTAATAAATTTTATGGCTGTGTCTTCTAAAAAAAGGCTAAGCTGAAGTCATACATTTAGCATCTTAATATTTGTATGCTGAGTAATAAAAATAGATAGTGATTAGCTTCTGAAATATATTAAAGAATCTTTCTAAAAATACTGCAGTGATGGAAGAAAAGGTAAATGTACTGCTGATTTGGCACAAATCAGAAATAGTGTAAAATATACATTTCAGTTACTGAATTATCTTAAACTTCTCCACTCTCTGACACCTGGAGATAGTTTTATCTTCCAGAATAGTTTTCTTCAGTGAAAGTTCATTCTACTCAGGTTGAGGTTGCCACTAGATCATGTCACCATTTAAATTACCATGAAGAACATTTTCCCCCCTAAGTAACAGTTTGTCATATTTGTTTGCTCCTTTATTAGTATTTGTCCTCCTCTATTCTGCTCCATATTGCAATCTTATGGGTATTCTAATATTAAATGAACAGAAGATACTCTGTGTATGAAGATAGATTTCAAAAATCAGTATTATTGCTTTGCCTAGAGAGATTTGGAGGCAACAGAAGTAATTACAAAATGCAGAGAAAGCACTGAATGGCTGGTAAAACACACATTTAAAACTGTGTGGATGCAGTACACAGAGAATTCTACACAGTCCTTAGGTTTGCAAATAGCATTATGTGAATAATAAATATAAAGTGCATCTAATTCTGGAAGGATGAGGAAAATGGAAGCAGTCTCTTGTTGCTTACTTGATGAAATGTTACTGAGACATAAAAATTATCTCCATGAAATGGAATTCTCCTGAAAATTTATTTTTAAATTGGGAAAACCCACTTCAGTTTAGAGAATTTTGACATCTGAATGAGTAATGGGGAAATGGTTCTGGAAAAGGAATGTCTTGAGGGGTTCTGAGTTTTTGATTGGTGAAAAACTGAGAATTAAAATGATCAAAAGTCACTCTGGACAGGTGTCTTCTCTCTTCAAAGTCTCCAACCTCGCAGTAAGGAATAATGAGTCGCCAAAAACTGGTGTCCCTTAGGAGAAAACCTAAAACAAAACAAAAATGTGTTATTTTACTAAGACTAAATAACTTATTTTCCCAATGCTTGCCAAAAAAAAGTTCAACTCCAAACAAATATGCAAATATATCACACATACAGTTGAGAATAATATATTCTCCACACATATTTTGTCCCTTTCAATGTGAAAGGATCAAGTTTCAGGCCGAGCTCAGTTATCCATCCTCCACTTTCTCAGGTGTACAGAGTTGGCCCTGGGAGTTGCATTGGCTCAGTGGTGAGGCAGGAGCAAAAAGAGATTTAGCAGAGAGCCTGGACAGGCTGGCACAGGTATTTCCTCTGCAAAGGAAACAAGATTCTTAAGTCAGAAGTTAGCCGAAGCTGGTAGGTCACATTAAGTCTGACATTATCACTTATCTGGCTGGTCTCAACAATGAATGGACAGCAAAACTGTTCAGTGTTCTTTCTTTAGTTTTCTTTTTTTTTTAATGACAGATAAGAAAGTTTGTGGCTAGACTGCTTGAATCAATAGCTGAATGCAGAATGCTATGGCTCTCTAGTTTTGGAGAAACTTCCACTTATTTCATCATTTGCACTCTGGTCCTGAGAGACTGAGGACATAATTAGGACACCCACGTTCTATGATTAGATATGCAGTCTCATCATAAATCTAAGATGGCTTTGGAAGAGGATATTTGATTTCATGCTACAGAATGGTCATTAGCAGAAAACCAGGGTTTAGATCATGGAAATTCAGTTGGTTAGTGCCCAGAAATAGTTGGTTAGTGCCATGAGAAATAACATTCTGGCTGTTTATCTGATTAAGACAAACCTAACTTTATGCTTGACAATGATGCACAGTCAACAAGGATGCTAAAGCTCTGCCCTGATTTTGTGACCATGGCTAGGGAATTTCTATTCTTGCATTTTTTTCAGCACATTGGCATTGAAATATTAAGTCATCCTCATGGCCACTCTCACACTGTTATTTGTGATTTCCATTTGCCCTGCCAGGGATTATGTTAGACTTCCCCACCACTGTCATTATGTTGGCACATTAATTTCTTCTCAGATTCCCAGTAACCTCTAAAGGTTTTACTTTCCTGCTGGGAGGCCCCTCTCTTAAACCATTCAGGACTCAAGGCTGGCACTTGTCTTCCCCATCTATATCAGTTTGTATTTCTTTAAATTAAAATGTTTTTCTTTGGTAAGGCATTTTTTTACCCAATAAGTTCCATCGTGTTGCATTTCTCATCTATCACGCCACCAATGATTGTGTCATATGAAAATTATATCAGCAGTATTTACTTCTAAATCACTTTCATAATTTTGATTACTGTGTGAGCACAACATAGATTTTTTTCAAATTTTATTTTAGTTTTTGGCTACCTATGTGCAGACAAATCCAGAAAAAAAAGAATGGTAATTATGCGGATTCATCCTATCTGAGCAATGTGGCCTCTGCCGTAGTTTTTGAATTACAAGGAAGGAGTAGGTAAGTGTTTGTTGCTGGGAATGATACCTGTTAGAAATCTGTTTTGTTTAATAGAAGACTGCAGTTCAGGGAATGGCTTGCTGCCTGTAGAAATATCTATTCAATAACTATGTTTTTTTCAGAAGTACCTGTAGTGTTCAGTACATCATCTTTGGTGTTTTTGTAAACTATATTTCCTAATATGAAAACAATATTTTTGTGTGTCAAAGCGGGTTTATAATTTTTAAAATGAGAAGGGAGAGTTTCAAATGGAATTTTGGGTTATTTTTTTCAAATATTTGATTAAATATATTGAGTGTTTGGTTTCAGGTTATGAAGAACCCACCTTGAGCTTCTAATTATAGTAAATTTATTCCTATGAGTTAGGAAAGGGTAACTTCAACCTCTGGTAAATAGCTCATGTGTGTCATATACTAGAAGAAAAAATCACAATACCAGTGATTTTTTACAGTTTAATAGGTAACAACTGATTATTCTAAATTATTCATAATATGCAATGAAAGTACAATCTTTCTTTGTCCAACTGGAGCAAAAAGCAAGGATTAACAATCAGTAATTTCTTTAAAATCAGAACTCTTTTTAAGTGAGGCATTCTATAATCTCTGTAAGCTCATATTTGGCTTATCAACTTCTGCCAACTCTTTTTTCTAGAAAGAGAAAGCTCCACTTGTTTGCTTCAAGTCCTTAAAATCTTCACTTGTGAAAATTCTTTATTGTCTTTGGTTCACAGAAAAGACTCTTTTTTCTTCTCTTTCTTTTTTGCTTTTGCTTTTTCTTTTTTTCTTTCCCCTGGAGATTGGCAGTCCAATAATATATTTCTTATCATCTAAGACTGAAGATGACCAAGCTTTGTCATTTAACAGCTCTGCAATTTTTCTAGTGCACAGAACGCTAGTCAAAGACGTGTTTTTGTTCATCACAATTTTTTGGAAAGTATCTTGTCTGACTTTGAAGCCTTCCTCTCCCTAGGATTTTTATTTAAAACCTTCATTTTTAAGCAAGTGAACACCAAAATAAAAGTTTGGAACTGTTTGGTTTTTTGTTTGGTTTGTTTGTTTGTTTGTTTGTTTGTTTTTTTAACTCCCTTTTCAATTTTGTGCCTCCAGAAATCAATAAGGGCTTAACTGAGCCTTTAAGGTATTGGGACATGCTGAGGATGGTGTGGATTCACATGCCTCCAGCAGGCACTCTGGGAGGCATTATGCCTCCGGTAAGCACAATACTCTGTACAACTGTGGAGCACTGCCTGCTGCTCCCTTCGCTAATTGCTGCTCATGTGCCTCCTTACACAGTGAGCAGCTTCGATGATTATTGAGTGAAGACCATGACCTCGTTTCATCTGCACCCCTCTTAGGGTTGCTGCTGTTAGTAGCACGAAACAGAAACTTTTTCGGGTTTATTTTTATTATATGTATGGTTCATGTCAGAGATTTACAGAGTTCTGCTTCCCTAAAAGGCAGTTCCTAAGAGCTTAGCTGATTCATTAGGGCATATATGTATTATTAGATATCTAGTACTAAAATAATTAGAGCTTACAAAACAGGAATGCAAAAGGGCCAAAATACTTATTTTTTTCCTTTTCACTGTTTCTTGGCTTGTAAAATGTGAACAGTATGGAAAAGCTGGTATTAGGAAGCTTTGAAGCTCTTATTTTCTGAGTAGACATCAAGGTAAGTCACTTCTGAACGTTATCAATCCTTCTGATGGAATTTTCTAATTGATGTTGCAAAAATTTATGTTGGTTTCTTTGAAGTTCAACAATGATAAATAAGGGTGACTGTTTTAGGTATATCAGTCACCAGATGTTAAAGAGGAAAAAAGGTAACATTCAAACTGAAAGGCTGCATTTCTCTATAAGGCCATCAGAAATAAATCATCTTACAATTCAGGAAATACATAATTCCTCTTCAGCCACAGGAAAAAAAAAGCTGTAGGAAAATTGATCAAGAAACAGCTGAAAATAAATAAAACCTGGCAGGTTTGGGGATTTTGTTTTCTTGTTGTTTTGTACGTTTGGTTGAGGAGTTTTTTTTAAGAGATTTGGGAATGTTCATTAGCTTTGCTAGTGTTTGATATTTATTCATGTTCCTTATCTCTTCGCACAGAGGTCTATGGCATAGTGTAATTATGAACTAGAAAGAGAAGACTGAGGTACAAGAAAACTTAGCAGTGATAAAATATGCTTTAAGGACTTACTTTGTTAAAAAGATGGAGGAACTTAATGCACAGCAGTGATGTGAATATTTCAGAGCGTGTAAGAATTTGATGATCGACTTCGAGATGAAAAAGAGCCAGATAAAAAACAGATTTTATCACAGAAAATATTGAAACAAATCAGTATAATAGGATGCCCCTGCAAAACAAAAAAATGAAAAAATTATGAAATCACTTTTCCTGCAAGGAACTGTTTTTGGCAAATGTGCTCATTTCCTATGGAAGGTGATCTTTATGTTGGGGGTAAGGGGAGGAAGGAAAAAAAAAAAAGAGAGAAATCCAGCTCTGGACAGTTACTATCCCGCCCATTTCCCCAAATGATGGAATATCTTGCTATGCGAAGGATCATATGCTGAGTGGTGTTGAAGGAGGCAGGTTATTGGTATTTGTGGAACTGATGCCAAGGCTCAGTGCTTTGCCCTTCCACTGGTTCCTTCTCAAGTGCTGACAGTTGCTTCAAGGTGGTGGTGTGCATTACACTGAGTTTGTGCAAGCAATTGGTTTGTGAATTGCAATGACCCGGGGTGAGAAGTGCCCTTATGGAGTTTTGTAAAGGAAAAAATTCTCGTCTTGATTCATAAGTAGCTAAAAACTGACTTTGAACTGTGAAGGGTGTTTGCTTATATAGGAATGATATCCTCAGAGGAACTGTTCTCTTTGAGTGTAAAAGGTTGTTTTAATAATAGATTCAAGTTCTGCTCAGAAAAGACATTTTATAACAAGTTAACTATCTTTGAAGTCACAAACAGATACCTTTTTGGATCCAGATTTTTAATACAGTATGTGCATTTAGCATGATAGATGCAAAGACAACAACAAAAAAACTACCTTCATTCTTATGTTTATGAGCAAAGCTGGTCAAACAGTTTTTCAGCATAATACATCACTTTTCGTTTATTGAATCACCTGACAATAATTCATTGCAGGTCAGTTAACACTGACAGATGCTGCCTTTTTTCCCACAGGTGATTACTTTGCTGTAATGATCACTTTTTCTAGAAACAGACTGATTTCGAGGAGAAGCTACCAGATCTAGGATAGAACTTTTTTGGGAGAAATGGGAATGGAAAAGGGAGAACATGAAAAGCAGATGATACAGTAAGTGGCACAGAACAAAAAAAATTTCAAGTTCAGCTTTCTTGTTCAGTCTCGCCCAAGTCTGTTCTTGAATGAATACTTATTTGTGAATAAATAATAGCAAGCGGGAGAAAGGAAAGTGAGCTAGACTACTTCTTTGACCGCAAGAGGATATCAGGGTATATGTCCAGATTCAAGCATTTCTTTGCTTTAGAATGGTGGGTGTTGGCTATGAAGAAATGAAACTCTGTCATCCAATTTTCCAAGACTTAAGCTCCCACAGAAATTGAAAAACTGTTGTAGTCTCTGATGTATTTGCTTTCTAACATGCCTATTTTCTAGTATCACAGGGTATTTAATGTGAATTATTTGTGTTGTTATGATCTGTCCTAGTTATAATGGCTGGGACCAGTTTATCACTGTGGGAATGTAACTAGAACTGTGTATTCCATACCCTCTCTGCCATTTATCATGAACTGTTAACGATGCATTGTTTGCAACAGCTGCCCAGGACACACCTGACACCTCAGGCTATGAACTGGGTGCATGAGAAAACAGAGATAAGAAGGTTCCCTGTCTTCACACCAATGATTCAGGTGTGATAACTCCCCTCTGGGAATCATTAACACCTTCACACCCCACCTAAGGGGTCATGTCTGCTAATGGGCCATCAAGTAGACCAAAATATCCTGTGACTCACTGAGTAAATTGCCCACTGTGAAACGCCTCACCCTGGGGGAGTTACTGAGTGTTCCTGTCTGAACCCAAGCATATATAAGCTTGGGGTTTTGGAACTTGAGGCACTTGCTCACTCGTCAGACTGAGAGGAGGACCAGAACCTCAACAGGACTGCAACTACCACTCTCAACCAGACTGCAGCCACCAACCTTCTGGAAGGAAAACAGGCTTTCCTTTTCTTTTTGCTTTGGACTCAGGTGGACCACGTGGTGCTCAGCACAGGGGCTGGTGAGCACCATACTGTTTGTGCCCCAGGGGGCTGGGTTGTACAACTGGGTTTTAAGGGCTGAAACCAATTTTCCTTTGTATCAGTGTATCTATTGTAATCTATTTTATTAAATTGTAGTTCTGACTTCTAAACTCTTTTGAGTTGGGTTCATTTCTCCTGCCGGTTTACTTTTAAACCAGCACATGATCCTGTCTAAATAATTTTTTTTTCTGTTTGCTTAAGACACATGTAAAACTATCCTGCTTTGCTTCTTTCTCAGCAAATTAATAGTATCTGTGGAGTGATGAATGAAGATAATTTAAAGACAGAAGTCATAGAAACATATTCTTTTATGTAACAACTATTAAAAAAAGGAAAATCCACGTCAATGTATAGGAATATATAGATTATTGAATGTGCATATGTATATGATTTTTTTCTGTGTGGACATTACACAAAAGTAAAAGAATAATGAAGGACTAATTGAATTAAATAGTCCCTTTGTATGGGGAAGGAAAACAATGGGCATAAGACAGTGTAGAATTGAAAGTTTCTGTCAAGATTTTAGATATACAATAGCTATGGTGTGTGAATTAAGTTCATATAAAACAATTCATTGATGGAGGCATGGAGACACACCATCCATAATGCTGCTGATTCCTTTGAGAACGCACGCAGAATCAGTCTGGAGGAAAAAAGACAGTGCAGAAAGAACCGTGCCTCACCAACACCGCCTATGGAGACTTGCTGCTGTGCCTTTTGCAACTGGACTTGCCTATCTCGCATCGGCCTCTTTAGCCATCAGCGCGCTTGCAGCAAACGTGGGTAGAGCCCTTCCCAAACCTTTGTTCATGAAGCCTAGCCATGATGATGATGATGACAATTCAGAAATTAAAGAGCTATGAACTTGTGATTCAAGACAGAATGGCTTTTCTGCAGTGGGTATCTCTTTCAAATTAAGATTTGCCTAAGCAAGGTGGATTTAAGTACATACACCATTACACATCAACATTTCAGTCCTTAGCATCCTGTATCTGCGCACTGGAATCCTTTATGTGAAAAACAACCAACAAAGAGATTTTTATTTTCTTTTAATATTGCTGGAAGGAAATTATAAAGAGTTTATGATGTTGTTAAACTGCTTTACATCTTATTTTTGAATAAATTCCAGAGCTGAGGCCTGTCTCCTGGTTTCCTCTGGGATAATATAGTAATTTTCTCCACAGTTTAAATTAATGTGACTTTGGAATAGAACCTTCAGTAAATCATCAGAGAAATATTTTCTTCAACTGAGGTGAGCCAAATTACCTCAAGCAAGAATCTTCTGCAGAGTGGATGAAGTTACAATTTAAATGCAATATCCTACCAATGCTCCCAAACTGAGCAGATAGAAATAACAGCTGACACTTGGGTCCTTATTTAGGAATGCACTGGAGGCAGGTTGTTCCAATTCCAGTCGTTGTAATTGCTGTAATTGACAATCTTGGGGTTTGTGAGAAATGTTTTGTCCTGTGAGAAGTAATGTTTAGTTGTGGTAAACAACAATATGCCTATCTGAGTTCATGGAAACCAGCACCGCTTTCTAGAGCTAGATTGACTATACTAAGGGGGCTTGTATAGCCACTGGATGCCATAATTTCAAGTTGTGCTTGGAAGTCATGGAAGTAGCTACTGCCTGTAACAAACAGGTTAAGCTTTACGAATAGAAAGGAGAAAGGCAACTGAAACAGAAAAACCCCAAGCAACAAAATAACAAAACTAAATATAGCAAACCCAACAACCACCCTGAAACTTATTTAGCAATATTGAATGTTTTATTTGCGTAACCATCTGCTTTCTGCAGAGGCTATCTTTGTCCTTAAGCAAATAGTTTGTAGAGAAGATTGAAGAGTTAACTACTGTTACCCTTAGTATATAAAAAGTGCTAGATTTTTAAATGACAAGGCATTCTTCCTTAGAGCTCCATATTTATATGTTGATATTAAACTAAAGTAGCATGACCATCTGTCACTGTGCCACATTGTGATTCCACATCACCGGCAGTGTCCTAGGGAATATCTGATAGGAAAACAGAAGGAGAAAGAGGACAGATGTAGTCAAAATAGCAAAAGTACAAGTTCAATAAACCCAAAGCATGTTGTACTTTAAAGACAGCCTTTATACTTGACCTTAGAGAGGCATGGTTACTGTACACTAAACCTTTACTCCCAACTTTGTAATAGGTGCTTCTCTGCATTAACATAAACACATCTCTGCCTTGTTCATTGTTCTTTGCAACTGATTTTTGTAAAAGGCCAAGTATATGACAGCTGTCTCAGAAAGTCATGCCTGTAAAACTTTCATTCTACATATTTTAATTGTCACACCTAAAACTGCAATACATGTTTCCTTAGAATGATGCTGTATTATGTAGAATGCTTCATAGTATTCTAGGATTTTGCATTAGATTGCATAATTAAAAGTAAAACATGCAAATATCTTCAAAGTCTAATGCTAAATAGATACTGAGGCTAAAAAATATTGAACAAATTTACCCTTAGCTTAATACCATTATGTTTACTGCAACCATAAAGGGATAAGTAGCATAATACTTTTTTCCTTTTACTCTAGAATGTATTTAAATTTTTTTTTAAAGTTAATTTTACATAGATACATTGCATTTCTTTCCTTTTTCACAGATGGAGGTATAAGGTTTCCAGCAATCCTTAGGATAGGGCAGAGTGGCTGGAAAGCTACACAGTGGTAAAGAACACGGTTGACAGCAGATTGCCCAGGGGGCCAAGGCCAATGGCATCCTTGCCTGTACCAAAAACAATGTGGCCGGCAAGACCAGGGAAGCAGTTGTCCCTCTGTACTCAGCACTGATGAGACGACATCTTGAGTATTGTGCTCAGGACTACAAGAAGTACTGCATGGAGGTGCTGGAGCGTGTCCAGAGAAGGGCAATGGAGCTGGTGAAGGGTCTAGAGAGTAAATCATACAAGGACCAGTGGAGAGAACTGGAGTTGTTTAGCCTGGAGTAAAGGAGGCTCATGGGAAACCTTATTGCTCTCTTCAGCTACCTGAAAGGAGATTGTAGTATGGTGGAGTTTGGCATCTTCTCTCGAGTAAGAAGTGACAGAACAAGAGGACATAGTCTCAAACTGTGCCATGAGAGGTTCAGGTTGGACATCAGAAAAATTTTTTCACTGGGAGTGGCTAAGTGTTGGAACAGACTGCCCAGAGAAGTGGTGGAGTCACTATCCCTGGAAGTGTTCAAGAAATGAGTGGACTGGTAACATTTAGTGCTGTTGTTTAGTTGACATGGTGGTGTTTGATCAAAGATTGGGCTCGATGATCTTGGACATTTTTTCTAACCTTCATGATTCTATAGTACTTAAGACAGCATTTTAATGTGACTTGATTTCTGGTAATATTCTCTGTGTAGAAACCCCATCTGGTCTATAAACAGCAGAAAACTTCTTCAGGGCTGCAAATAGTTACAGTTAATCCTGATTTATAATGTTGCATATGCCAATTTTTTGTGCATTTTAGCCAGCGACAGTATAACATGACGAAATATTATATGACAGGAGGACATGTGAGTGAAAAGAGTCAGTCAGTTTGGAAAAAAATCCTGAATTTAGTTAGTGCTTAAAATAGTATGGATACACAGTTTTCCTATTTTTTTTCACCTCTGTACTTTAAGCAGTAAGTGAACTTTTAAAAATCATCCGATGATTGATAAAGGAAATGTTGGTGAAAGTTAGAAGCACATGAAAGCTATCAGGAAGCAAACATGAAGGAAATGATTACAGCAAGTGTTTGCTAATAACTTTGATGTTAATGGTATTTGAGAAGAAGAAAGCTACCAGTGTTCAAATTCTTATGTTCACCCTGATTATACTTTTCTAGCGGCCCAAAGGAGCTACATAACAAGCTTTAATAAGCTCTGTGAAGTTTGCCTTGAAATAAACTACATCTAAATTACCATCAGCTTAGGAACTTGGAATAGAAATACCTTGTCTTCTGAAGAGATTTGGAGAACAAACCTGGAAGCATTTTCAGCTTTAGGAGTCTTAGTGGGTGCCTGAGCAGCCAGACACCCAGAAGCATAAGTTGGAAAAGTTGGAACAGAATTGCCTACCAAGCAAAGCTGTTTGCACAGGTCAAACTTTGCTTAAAGGTGAGGACCTGACAGGGTCACCCTGTACTCAAGTATTAAAACAAACTAGAAAAAGTGTAGTTTGAAGCATGCTTTATAGTAGCTGTCCTTCTATTCATTTCACTAGAATCAAGCAGACTGCATATCTGAGTCACAGGATTTTTCATCAAAAGCAAGAGTCATCCTGAAGTAAAGAGCCTCTTCCTTTGAACTCCCACTATGGTGGGTTCATTTGATACTTCAGAATTTCAGAATACTCAATGCTGGCTGCCCTGAGACAAGGCTCAGCCCGGGAGTTTTAAACGTACTTTTACCACATCTAACGCTTGGGCTTTCAATGAATATCTATAGCTATCAGTGAACTCTCCTGCTACTCAAAGAGTGCAACTGGAGGAACAACACTAGACTTTTTTTTTTTTTATATATGTACATACATTTAACAACATATATTTCCTATTTGAAGATTTTTTTTAAAAGTCCACACCACCAGCTTAGGGTTTGAAAGCAATCTTAAAAGAAAAAATGCAAAATAATATGCAAATTGTGAGGAAGAAATGTGGTTGCTCTTATTTAAAATAGATATGGGGAAAGTCTGTGTTTTAAGTGGAAATATCTTAATATTTTCTAGGTTAACTCCTTAGGTTGTAATTAACTATCATGTAGGAAACAAACCTTTCCATAGCTTCTCCAGCCTGACAGGAAGTCGATCAGCCTGTTGCTGTAATTGCTCTGAGATATCCCTGAACTAAAAATTTTTCTCTTACTTTTTCCCACCCAACACATGCCAAATTACCATCCAAGAATTAAGAGATTTGTCTGTTGTGCTCCAGGTGCCCTTGAGTACAAGAGTGGGGTTGTTGCTTCAGGTCCTGATTCTGAACTTACGGAAAAGCTTTTCCAACTTTACTACATAATTCCATGGAGCTGATACATACTCTGGATGCCCCAAAAAAAGCACTTAGTAAATGTATACTTGTTTGGTCAATGTACCAGGTAGACACGGAAAAAAAAAATCAAAGTTTTGTTGATGGATCATTAATTCTCTATGTTCTTTGATGTCATAGATTTAAAAACAAAACAGAAGGCATGATTTGAAGATGTTCTTCTACTGAACATAATACATCTCTGTGAATTGTATTGTCAGAAATTTAAGCAAGATGACAGGCAATTGATTCAGCAAGAGAAGTGATGGTTTTGTCCTCCTGCCTGTCACCAAAAATGAAGAAAAATCTCTCTCTTCTAAAATCACATAAGCTCTATATATGCATTAGTTAATCTCTCCTCAGGCAGGTGTCCGATAAAAAAATTCCTTAATACAAATAATGTAATGGAATAGTTCACACACACAAAAGGTAAATCTAAGAAGACTGGCTTTGGAAAGATTAAAATAATTGTTTACATTAATAGTTATCAATATTCTTCCATTTACACACAAGTTCTGCTCAGGTATTGACTGAGGAACTGTGAATCTGTCTCTGTAAGGAGCTGACTGTAGTCAGAATTAAATAGCCAAATCAGAAATTTAGTAGATGTCCAAGCTCCAGCAGTTTATTCTGTACAGTATGGAGTAATAAGGTGCTGCAATGAGCTTTTAAAGCTTTTGCATCAGAAGTTGAAGGAATACACTGATTTTTTTAAAATATTTATATAAGACCTTTTTTTATTTTCTGTATGATATTAACCTGTTTATTGTTCTTTACTCTGAACCTAAGCCTTATTTTTCCCTTTATTTACCTTTTTTCATTCTTNNTTTTTTTCCTTTTTTTTTTTTTTTTTTTTTTTTTTTTTTTATGAATCATGTTACCAAAATAAGGTGTGTAAAATTTTAAAAGCATTTTGTTAAACCATGAGGCCCAGGTGACATCATTAGCTAGTCTTAGAATTAGATAATTATAGTTGAACCTGGGTCTTTAAAATCTTGTAGAATAACTAAAATAAGAGTATTCATTGCATGATTCATCCATTATAATATATATAAATGTATTTATCTGAACCATGTCTTCAAGTAGCTTGACTCTTTTATCCTTTTATTCCAAAAACATTCTGATGCTACTGCAATGCCGCCTTAAGACAAAGAAAGAAAACTAAGTGTCTGATATAATTCAGGATATAGTGCAGGGAGCAAAAGTAGTGCCTATTTAAAAAAAAAAAAAAAACAACCAGGGACTGTCCATAATTAGTGTCTAATTTTTTGCAATTTTCCTGTTTAACTCAGTTCACATTTTTTATTGCCTTCATATGGTCAAACCTGGAGTCCAATCTTCTAGTGGTTCAGTAGTGAGTTCAAGAAAATTTCTTCAAAAATAAAGTTCCTCCTACTATCTCCTTCCTAAATCAAATAAAATTTAAGGCTATGTCTGTCAAAATAGAGTTCTCTTTATCATGAGCATTCTAGTTGAATAAATACCACATCTACTTTTTTCTACAATACAGGCTCCTGGTTTAATTGTGCATGAGGTTTTCAAGCCTACATCAGCTAATTCAAGTGTTTTGCCACTTCTGCAATGTCTGAACAGAAATCAGTTCTTCTAGTCAGAAACTCAGTCCCGGGGAGAAGTTGTCGGACCAAAGCCTACTCCACCTTTAAATTCTAAGGACAGAAAAAGACTGCTTTTCTATACTGCCTTTTGCAGTTTTCTTTATTACTTTTATGCATGCAATAATAAATACATAGTTTTTGTATTGCACCCCTTTCCATCTTCCCAAATGGGAACTGCAGTTCACATCTTACCTCTAAGGCCTTTTCCTATGGGACTTACACTCAGATTAGTCAGTTTTGATCATTCAACAAGGTAAGACAATCTTAGCGAAGCAGGACTGCAAGGAAAAATTTTCTCTTTCATTTTTGTTCTCTAATTGATGATTTTTTTCTGAGTGTCATAGGCCTAATCCTCTCTTCTGCTTGATCAATTTTGCATTGATGTAACACATTATTTTGATGGTGCAAGTCAGAAGTAATTCCAATTGGAAATTAATCTTTTTTCATATTTACTTTTTTTTTTTTTCATCAGATCATTTGCTTTCTTCTTCCATGAAAAGCTGTTACATCGGTGCCATACATCTGACAATCTGTTTGTTTGGTTGAACATGTAGAGGCAAGCACAAGGGGGGCAGCAGTAGTCGACAGACTTTCACTCATGTCCAGAACAACATATGGATCAGCAGAGAATTAGGAAGCTTTCATTATTTCCTGTTATCAGTCAGTTTTCACATTATAGGAACAACATATACCGAAAGCCTGTTTTGGAAGCTTTTTTTAGTTGTGGGAATAAATTCAGGTTGTATCTCCCACCACCGTAGCCTCTCTGCAGTACTGTGTGTGTGGAGAGCCCTTTGTGGATGCATCCTAGTTTGACTACATTGTTCCTGGAAGCTCTCAAAGAGCCATAAAATTTCCAGCTCGGGCTTTACCTTGGGCATTGACCAACATGACAGTTACTTCACAGCAGCAGCTGCAGCTTTTCCCTTTCAGCTCTCCAAACCACTTGACGCAGGAATGGCAAAGCCTGTCTGTTCTGACCTGTAAAGCCTCTCTCGTTTCTTGCTGCCTTTGTGCCCAGGAGAGGATGCAACATTGGTACAGCCTCTGATTAGACACAGGGCTCTGGAGAGTGGCTGACTTCAGAGCAGAAATGCCGAAGCCAGAAAAACATTGATTTCTAACACACAGATCTGAAATCTAATCAAATTTCAGTAATATCAGTGCGTGACCTTTTCTCTTATTAGTGAATTTATGCACAGCTAAGTCCCTGACTCCCTTAGCGCTTTGTGTGTGCTGGTGTTGCCTTCAGAATAATTATTGGAAAGTTTTGAGTGCTAATTGAGCATGATTGAATTTTGATATAAATCATGTGCGTAGTATGTGAGAGGAAAAGCGTACTTGCGTTTTATTTAGGATGGCAAGGGACTTGGTAAATAAACTTTACCACAGGACACAGAATTCTGATTTTTCATGATCTGGTTATTTTTACACTCTTCCATTGCCAGGAGTCTGGTGACAAAGTTACATATAGAACAGTACATGTTTCACTTAAAATCCATTAAATTTATAATCGTAAGGTTTCTTGCAGAACTGGAATGGAAGCTCAGATAACACTATCAACTGATAAACCCTTTATTTTCAGGTGTTTAATGTAGCTATGAAATTTTGCTTTGGGCAGAAGATAGACTAATGTCAAAATGTTCAAAATACACTTTATAAAATTAGTTTTTGCAAATACTTTATAAAAAGTCTTGGTTTTCATTTCAAAAATCATATGAAGATTATGTCCTATAATAATTTGCCTGGTGTTTTGATGCTCAGTCTGTACTCAAAGCTGTTGCTTTCATTCATCCTGGGTTTTTTTCATTATTGTTTGTTAAGACCTTTTTATTTTTGCACCTATTGATGCAGATGCTTTAGTTTCATCACTGAATGCATGTACTGGCTAAGAAATTATAGCATTTTAAAATAAAAAAAACATGATCTATTAGAGGCATTTAAAAATTAGATTTTCAAGATAGTCTTAAAAATTTACACGGTTCACTAGTTCTTTTAAATATCTTACCCAAGAATGTAGAATTTTTAGCAAAAATAATTGCTAATTACTTACATTCTAAAGACTATTTTTTAAAATCGAACTACTTTATTTTAAAAAAAGTACTATACATTTCTACTATTTAAAAGTTCAAAGATACAGTCAGCTGAAGCTCAGTCACTCAAAATTCTCTTTTCCATGCTCTACAAGGACAGCATACGAATTTTCATAAGAAAGGCAGATATTCCTTGCTTAAGGAAGTTGAAGAAGAGACCATGATTACAAAAGAAGTACTCTAAAACAACACCTCAGAAATTTAGAGTTTATAAGAACTGCATATATACCTGAAAGTGCATTTATACTTCTAAAGAAAATCATCTGAAGAGCCTGTCATATGAATTTTTAAATCTTATAGAAGTTTTAATTAGCAGACTGAAAATTATGTGGATAATTCTTTTATAAGGTCAAATTAATCATAAAGCTTTGTTCAGATTAAGAGGGGAAATTTAATA
Organism: Grallaria varia; assembly: GCA_013396735.1. Lineage (NCBI taxonomy): Eukaryota > Metazoa > Chordata > Aves > Passeriformes > Formicariidae > Grallaria > Grallaria varia. The sequence goes on along the minus strand of VWZG01004161.1, from coordinate 29,292 downwards.
ACATCAGCAAACATCAAGAAATGCAAAGGGAGAATCTTTCTTGTTTGTTCTATTTTCTTAGTTTCCACTGAAAAATAGAAATACCCAGCTCAGGACGGCCTCACACCTAAGAGTCTGATTGATAGACATCCATGGGTGATGAAGACTTGGTCATTGGAAATTCACACAGCAATACTTTCTTTTAATACTTTTTTACTCTACTGATACTCGGACAAGGCTAAGGTTTCTGCAGCTTTGTTTGTACCCCCTCATTTGGCATGTACAAGTCTTACCAGGAGGACATTCAGTGTTTCTGACTCTACAGGATGACGCAAATATAGGAGACTAACTAAAATTAAAGGCAGAGCTATTTCGTGCCATATGTTTAAAGTTCTTTAGCCAGGTGTAATGGCTTCAAAAGAATCAGAATGCTTCGAATAAATAGAAAAGCTGTCTATAAAAGTTTGGATTTTAGACCCAACCTGTGCTGTCCTTTGCCTTGCTCACATTCTCTTGCATTCTTCATAACAGCAGCAGCACAGACAAGAAACTTGTCTGCCTCAGAAGAACTTCTAAGTATTTTTCCCTTACAGTGGGAGACTTTGCTTTTGTTTTGTTTTGTTTCCCTTTGGTATCTCTTTTGTTATTATCTCATTATTTGATAGTGCTCTGGTATGGCCTGGAAAAAGGATGCAGTTTTTTCTTAAGCCCAATTCACTATGACACCTTGCAAATTCTAGCAATGGAACATATCCAGTGACCATCACCTACAGTTCACAACATACAGTTCTCTATTCAATAGGATCAGTATTTCAGATACTTCATATGGTAAAAGGGCTGAAGTCTGGCTGTATTTTAAATAGATTAGAACTCAGTATTGTTTTTATCTTGCACGGCTTCAAGCGAAGAGTGGTATATCATTCCCTAATGCATAGATGAAAAGGAGAGAAGGTAAAATAACTATATCTAAATGTAACTCTAGAGAGTGGGATGAAACAACTTATTAGCAATTTTTGGAAATCCTCTTGGAAAAAAATTATCTTGTATGACATGATAAAAAATATCATTAAAATACAGTTGATCTGAAAGCTTTGGGGTTTTGGGAATATCATGTTCTTAGTACCAGATAATAGAACAAATAGTAGTAATATTCTATAGATTTAAAAAAAATATTTAAAACTCATTATGGATTATTTGAAAACATTTAAAATGTGTGACTTTAAGCATAGCCCTTCTGTATAGTGTTTTATGCATTTCTATTTCAGCTTGCTGTTGGATATGATTGATATTAAACGGGTGTCATAGAATATATTTTTCTTAGTGGTGTACAAATGGACATAGAATCATAAAATGGTTTCAGTTACAAGGGACTGAAAGTTCAAATACCATCCAGTCCAAGCCCCCCAACATAGGCTTCCACTAAACCAGTTTGCTCAAAGCCCCATCCTGGCCTTGAACATTTGCAAAGATGAGCCATCCACAGCTTCTCTGAGCAACCTGTTCCAGTACTTCACCACCTTCTCCAGAAAAAAAAAAAAAAAAAGTCTTCCTTATATCTAATCTAAATCTTTCAGTTTAAAACTGTTGTTCCTTGACTGTTGCTACAGGCCCTGGTAAAGAACCTCTCTCCGTCTGTCTTGCAGGCCCCCTTAATAGACTGAAATGCTGCACTAAGCTCTCCCTGGAGCCTTCTCTTCTCCAGACAGACGAATCCCAAACTTGCTCAACCTTTCTTTGCAGGAACAGTGTTCAAACCCTCTGTTCTTTTTAGTGGTTTTCCTCTAGACCAACTCTGACGGATCCATGACTTTTTTGTTCTGAGAACCCCAGCCATTAGAAGGCTCATTGGACACAGGCAATTGTTTTATGTCATTAAGAAAAAGAAAAATCAATTATTTCTACTTGCAAGTAACAAATACAGCTCACAACCTTCTTTCTGGACAGAAAATAATGAACAGCAGATACCACCTGGGGATGCTACACCGAACCATGTCTTCACCATGTCTTTTAGTACTTCTCATTTTTATATAAATCTACTTATGTCTGTGAGTCATATAATTTGTAAGAGCTCAGCCTATTAGATAAATATCAATTTATTTCCCTTGCATTCCCAATTACCCTGTTATATTTTAGCAAAATGTTGTATCATTGCAATAACTTCAGAAATATTATATCCAATTCTTTGGTGTTAATTACTCTAATGTTGGAAAAGAACTATTGACTTACATGAATATGGTCTTGTTGCCCTAACTGATTTGAGAAAACAAAATAGTTCCCTAATTAGTAAAAAGAAAGACTAAACAACCTTCCAAAAATATTGTCTTCTATCTCTAAAGAAAATTATTCTTACATTTTTTTCATTTCTGTTACAGTTGAAACATTGTTTCCAATCCAGAATGTCTAAGGAACCCAATTTCTCTTTATTTTCAAAAAATAAAAAGATAAATACGTACTAAAATATGCCAAAAAAACCAATATGAACAATAAAATACTGTAATTTTTAAATTTTATGTTCATTAATTTGTGAAATATTTTAAATATACTTTTGTGTGTTTGTAAATACACTTTTATCATTAACTCAGTAGGCTTTTGAATAAATAATTTTTTTAAAAAGCCATAGACTGCAGAAATTACATATTTTGAAATTTAAAATATTTAGTTTATGTTCTATTATCATTAGATCATCTCTAGTTTCCTGTTTAAGTAGCAAAAATACCAAAACAGAAGTACTTTATATGCAAATAATGTAATTTGCATTATATTTTGATATCATATTAGTTAAAAGTTGCAGTGTAGTCTTTCTGCTTTAGGAAGTTGGTTTTTAAAAATGCAAAAACATTCAAGGGAAACTGAAGATACTTGAGGAGAAAACTGTATAGTAGTATTCAGATCTTGTAAGATACCTGACAGTTATAGATAAATGAAAAAAAGATAGAAGCATTATTTCTCACCAGTTTGCCTTTATCATAGTCCTGGGGAAATCCAGAGACAGGCAGATGCTGAATTGGTTCGACAGCTACATGGGACTAAACAAGAATGGGACTGGAAGCTTTCTGGTCTTTTTCTCCAGGGCCCTCTGGGACCCTATGATTTTGGATCCATCACTCCATTAGCACAGAATATCTGGTTCGTGTGTTCTGTTTTTAGCAGAAATTTGTGCAAGAGAAACTGGGGGAATAGTACTAAAGGAAGGCAGCTCATACTTTCCTAGGCACTGCCCAAATGCTTAAAATTAAACTCCCATGTTACTCATTCAAAAAGAAGTAAGTGCAGCTGTATAGAAGTATGGAAGATAAGGAGGCTACTGTGTGTGCCTCAAACACCGGTTGTTGAATAGCTGGGCAGACAACTAAGGATTATTGGTAATTACAAGCAAGGATTGTTGGTAACAACACACTGTGAGAAAGAGCAGAATGTGGCTGGAGAAAGGGGCCATTACAGAGCTAGGGCAGCATTTTTCTGAGACAAATGTCCTTGCTCTAGTTTCTAGAAGGAAGCACAACACAATACTGCACAAGTGCACACTTGCTCTGGGTATGGGCCCCAGGATCTTGGATATCCTAGCCAGATCAATGCTGGACCCAGGACTGGTGATCTTTTTTTCTCTCTTCTGTCTTTCCTTTCTGTCTTCCTCTTTGTAACTCATCCCTCTCTTTCTCTCTTCCTATTCACCTTAACCCTTTATCCAGAATCCCCTGCCATGTGCTTATACTGGGAGGTCAGGGACCAACACACCAATTTTCATGTCAAGCATGTAACTTGCTAATAATACTACATAAACTTTTGTGGGGGGGGGAAAAAAAAGCCTCTCACCTTTGTCATTCCTTTCAGCCACAAGCATCTAGAAATCTTGGGTGCTCCCTTCCCCTTAAGGGTGGGGTGCCACAATTTGTATGCAGGGAAGTGCAGTGTGCCACAAGTCATAGAGGACATCACTGCTTTTGACAGACACCTGAAGGACTCTGCAATGCATATACAGTACACATAGTTTGTCATTATGTACTTTCCATGTTTCTCCTCTCTGTATGCAAATTTCAACATCTGTAGCTTAGATATAGACATTGAAAGAAGATGAAGATTTCTGTATTTCAGACTGTACAATTCTGTGTGGCTATGGCAGTTTGTTGGCAGTGTCCTTCTGAGAAAAAATATATATATGTGAGATATCACATCCAAAGCACTTCATTTTTTTCACAAGAATTTCAGTTACTCTGGAATACTTTGATGTCATAATTTCTATGACAAGTTGCACTGTGCTTTCCCAGCTGAAGAAGCTGAAGGTCTGGAGCATCAAGGCTGTCTTTCCTTTTGATTACTGCAAGTGCTGTATTGAAATAACTTTAATGCAAAATACACATTGAAAGGTTGTCATTTGAGCATCTTCTTTTGAAAATTCACAAATCCTTTAAATGTCACCTTTGTACACAGAAGGTTACCATTAAATAAATTAACAACTATTTTATAGTGTAAAGCTGAATCAATTGAATTCCTTGAAAATAAATTTTAGAAAAGTACTGGGTAGCTAAAGTAGATTAATGGGTTAAAGCTCTCTGCACATTATCACTCCAAAGTCAATCTCCTGTTTCCCCTCTGGCAAAACCACTATCCTTAGCTTTCTTTTCTAAAAGCTGTTGGATTTTTCTGAGTCTGGAAGGAAGTTGAAGGACTAGGTGATGACTGGGCTGGGTGACAAATTCACCTCTTTTACTGTTTGAGGCCATCTCCAGTTAGCACAGAAGATTATATATTGCATGTTGTACAATGAATTACAGTCCTGCCAATAAGTTATTAAGAGGTTGCTGAGTGGTTTGGAGAACTTGGGGTATTTTCTGTCTCTGGTGTTGAGTTTTAATTAAGCCACCCTTTTCTAGCAATGTCCATTCTATATCTATTTTCCTGTGTCAATGAGCCTTCAATCACAAACCATATTCCCATTGCCTGTCCTCATTTTCTCATTTCATGAATGTTTTTTTCACTAAGTGTAAACATCCTTAGGGCATGTTATTTCCTTTCTTTGCTTTCCTCAAGTGTTTTAGCCTTATTGCTTCAGACAAAGATCTCCTTTTCACACCCTCCTCCTCTAGTTCTGCTTACTTAAGTCATGAAGCTGTACTTTTTGTTTCACAGAGGATTCACTTCCTTTTCCTCTGCAACCAGAACCTGCCCTAGTTAAACATTTATTTACATTTTGCATAATAATTTTTGGATAGTTCATTTTCTTCCAGCACTTTAGTTGGTTAATTTTTTCTCATTAAGGATTCTGAAGAAATCTTTCTGTTTGTTTTGTGATGTTTGGAAAAGTAAAGATTTCTCTTTTCCCTGTCTCAAGGACATGCAGTCTATCAGTCTTGGCACAAATTCATATTAGATTGAGTGTCGGAAAATATTGCACAAGATCTAATTTTTTATTCCGTTTTCTTCTTTATTTTTCCCTTTCTTCTCTCAGGAGACTCTTGCATTGCCAGAGTAACATAGACAAATATATTCCTACATTTTGTGCTTATTTATCCGTTTGCTTCATAAAAGAGATTTCTGGAAATTAGTACTGTTCATGGAGCACCTCATTCAATGATTAAAGTCTTGGGTGAGTTTATGAAGTTTTCTTTTGACTTCTCCCATTATGAACTCTGTGTCTAAAAAATAGAAATATAAACAGAAATGCACAGATAACAATATCTATATATTCTGACAGTTTCCTTGGATATCTGATGTCACTACAGTGATTGAATGACAATTCTGAGTTTGTGTGCAAATGCAAATGTCCTATTTATTTAATTTTCTTGGTCTATAGTCTGTATAAAAACAAAACAATCAAGCAAAAGGATATTTTTAGCCTGAATTTTTATGAAGTAGTCATGTATAAGGCATAACTTAGAAGTTTGCAAGACAAAGGCAGTATTGTTCAGATGTTTTTAATAATTCCACGGTGATTCTTTTTCTCTGGATTTCAATCCTCAGAAAATACATTAACAGAAAACCAAAGTGCTTTACAATATGAGGAGTTAACTGTTTAGTATAGTCTCTGCTGGTCTACACACAGCAAGCAGTGGATTATTTCATAATCAAGTTAAAAAGTAGTTTAAAGAACAATCCAGACCCTTTTATTCCCTCAATATTGCCAATGAGTTGGTTAGTAGTGTTGCTGAACATCTTCACAAAGTCTGTGTAACAAAATGTCATTGGAAGAAGTTCCTTCTCTAGCCATGCTGGGTGTAATGCTACCTACATTCAACTGCATATCTCACAGGTAAGAAGGGTATCTAAATAAATCGATGATGTCAGAAAAGACACATGAGGTAGAACAGCTCACTGCAATAGGCCATAATAGGACAGGAAAGCAAAAATGACACACTACTGTAGTCAGCACTGGGTTATGACAGAACTGACTACTTTAAAATATTGTTCCTGTCAATTCTTCCTCCAGATAGGAAAATGAAATTCCAAAAGAAGTGAATAAAGAAAATTTTGGGGTACCATTCAAGTTCTTTTTCTTCTCCTAAAGGTTTGCTGCCAGAAGTTAACATATTAAAACAAAAGAACTGGAATAAATTCAGCAACTTTTTCTGTCAGGAGAGATAAATGAGAAAGTCATCAGAAGGTGAAGAAAAATATAGGGCATAAGAGAGAAAACCGTAATTTTTTAAAAATTGATGCTTTGTTTTCCAATAATTTGAAAATAAATTAATAATACCACTTATGCTTCAACATCTCATTTTAAAGAGGTGATATCTCAGTAATGTCCTAAATTCCTCCATCAACACATGTAAGTCAGGGATCTACCTCAAAAGCAAAGGGAATTAACAATGGCATTGCTTGTGCAGGAATTTATTTTTAGGTTGTCATATTACACATGTTTAGGTTACCTGAAACTATAACCTTCAAAAACAAAGCTCATGAAAATCGGTAGAATCAGGCTTATTGATATTTTCTCTTTCATCTATGATGACTTTAGTCCATGATGTCACACACAGTTAGTTAAGTATTTCACCATCAAACACAGTATTAGTCAATATGGGCTAAAAGACAAGATATGTGATATATCATCAGGGGACAAAAAAAAGTTATTGGAAAGCATCCAAAATAAACTGCTTTGTGACACCAAACTCACATTTGAAACCAAATTAAAGTCTAATTTAAAAGGAGCCCAAATTAAAAAAGCTTGCTTAATTCCTTCAATTTGCAGAACTATTCCATTCCATTAGGCAGCTAATTTCCACCTGTCAGATATAGAATAAGAGTGGTCCCTCTCTGGAGGGATTACTTGTTGTAATTAGGTATAAGGAACCTGGAAAGATGCCTATACTTTGATAGTAGTCTATGCTTAACTCTCAGAGTGCATCAACCCATGGGCAAATGCAATTGAAGTGTCAGCTACAGAAGGCTAAAATGAGGTTGCATATTTCATAATTAAATAAGAAAGTTACTTTAATTTTTGTTGGAGGAACATGAAATGTTGCCTTTGTGAAACCGATGTATATAAATCCCTTTTGTTGATCTATTATTCTAATAAGCTTTTGGAGACAGTATGAATAGGTCTTGATTACTATTATAAGATAAGAGCCAGGAGAATGCAAGTAATGAACAACATCAAGGCAATAATAAAGAACATGATGCTGACAGAACTCTGCAGACAAAATAAAATTGGTCCTTCCACGATTCCCTTTGGATTGCTCCTCTATTTATCTGTTTATCTCTTCCCCAAGAGCATGTAACAGAATAGGTGAGAAAATAAAACAATTTGCTGGAGAAAATTAAACACCATACTTGTCACTTCAAATTACTTCTTTGTGCTTGCTTAAACAAACACTCTGCAGTTTTTAAGAAAAAAATTAAAAATTATGTTCATAAAAGTTCATCAGCTTTTCATTGCCTGTTTTTACATAAAGATAGCCCCTTTCTGGATCACATGGAGTTTGGCTTGTCCATCCTTCAATTTATAGCAGGCAGTATTTTATTCTTTTACAACTACATATATAACATTATAAAGGCAAGGAGGGGAAATAATTACACTGATTTATAACATTATTTTAATTTAAATCAAGACAAGTGTGAAGTTTGTAGTTTAAAGAAGTCCAAAGTGATAAACCGATTTAGAGGTGTATCAGTGAATTATGGGGAAGAAAGAATTTGGAGTGGAGGAAAGATTAGCTTTATTTTATTGTCTTATCCCTGGAGTATCTTCATTTTCTAACAATGTGAGCATTAAGCTGGATGTAAGTCCCCGTAGGGTTTGAACACAAGCTTTGCAAAGTTTAAATAGGAAAATCTCAGCAAATCTTAGTTAAGAAAACAAAAGTACCTTCTAACTCTTTCCATATAATAGGACCAAGGGTAATTTTTCTATTCCTGCAGAGTTCCTTTTATTAAATTGCCTAATTATCTTGCAAATAAGCTACTAACAGATGAATGCACACACCTAGAATTTCACAGCATACCTTCAAGAATGGCATATTTGGAAACAGCAACCTTTTATTTTACATTTTCTGCAATGCTTACAGGTAATTTTGTTAACATTTTAAAATTTGTTGCATCAGTAGGGGGTTATGATCCCACAACATCAAAGCAGAGTAAGTACAACTCTGTTACGTATAGTTGACGACAGAAGGGCCTTATTAGAAATTTATGTCAGCCAGAAATAATTGTTTTGTCCTAGAGAAGAATGAATTCTAAAAGGTGCACTCCAGTGATTCTGAAAAACCTCAGCGTGAAAGAAACTGCTAAGAGAATTTTGTATGTTTTAGCAGCAAGGTATTTATTGACAGCGCTGGAGGCAAGCCAGTTTGCACTGGACAAACTTGCCTCAAGGCATCAGTGAAAGCAAAGTGATTCATACAGTCTACACACATGATTACATCATCTTAACATGCATATTCATACAATTACAACATTTAATCATCATATTCATAACAGGTGGAGTTAAGGCGGGGCCTAGGGTGGAACCTTCTAACATCATCTTTTGGCAAGGCTTTTGGGGCTACTTTTGGTGGTAGTTCCGGCCTTCGGTCTCATTTCAAGGGTCTTTGGACCTTCTTCTTCGGAATGACCTCTATGGTTTCTATTGTAAGTGACCTGCTAACTGAAGCTTGCAAAAACCCTTGGCTCTAGGCCCTTTTTGCCTATTGAGATGTCTACCTAGTCTTGATTTATGGCCTACTTCTATTCTTCTAACTTTTAGATTTCTTTAGTCCAGTACACAGAACAGAATGAGTTGTATTAAACTTTGGGCAGCACAGGTAGACTAGAACAAGGTACCTCAGTTAACTCTTTTTAAGCCTTAGTCTCGTTTCACCAGGTTAGCAGGAAAAGTGGTGTTACCTATGCCACTTTTAACTGAATTCTGCAGTATCACTTATTGNATGGAATCTGATCTTGTAGGGATGTGGGATAGCATTCCCCAGTGCATGTTTGGAGTCTGAAAAACAAGTACCACAGGAAGAGTTTATCACTAGAAGAAAAAGAAAAAGTGCTTTCTAGAGGTGCTTGAAAATATTTCACATATTATAAAAATACAGGTTTATGGAAATCTTTATGTTTTTAGAGGAGATTTCAATCTCTACAAAATCATTTTGGAGTCATTCCTCTGAAAATAAATGCAGTATTTTCACATCAGATGAATATTAATTTGAGTTTGTTTGTTTCGCTTTTGAATTTTACCAGCACCAATTTTATGAAAANTTTAAGCCTTAGTCTCGTTTCACCAGGTTAGCAGGAAAAGTGGTGTTACCTATGCCACTTTTAACTGAATTCTGCAGTATCACTTATTGATAGAGATGGGTTAAAAGGTGATACTGGCTGGGATATGAAAATAATCATTTTTCTTTTATAAAACAAGTTGTATTGCTTTTGTGAATGCTGAAAGAATAGAATTAAGGGCTGGTATGTTGCATATTCCATGCAGCCAGGTTTTACCTATAGGGATATTCTTTATTCTAAACAAAGCCTCAACCTTTTTTTTCTTTCCAAATGATCTTTTCTTAATATGAATGTGCATGTGTCTGTATCATGTAACTGTGTTGAAGGCATCTTAATCACCATTTTCTTCTGCCAACAGACTTCTAGTACAAAAAAAATTATACATTTTATATATATGTGTGTGTGTGTGTGTGTGTGTGTGTGTGTGTGTGTGTGTGTGTGTGTGTGTAATGTATATATATAAAAGGCCTCCATTTACTAGACTGGAAAATATGGGGGGTTTAAAGGAATTAAGATTATACTTTCTAGTCATGGAATCTGATCTTGTAGGGATGTGGGATAGCATTCCCCAGTGCATGTTTGGAGTCTGAAAAACAAGTACCACAGGAAGAGTTTATCACTAGAAGAAAAAGAAAAAGTGCTTTCTAGAGGTGCTTGAAAATATTTCACATATTATAAAAATACAGGTTTATGGAAATCTTTATGTTTTTAGAGGAGATATCAATCTCTACAAAATCATTTTGGAGTCATTCCTCTGAAAATAAATGCAGTATTTTCACATCAGATGAATATTAATTTGAGTTTGTTTGTTTCGCCTTTGAATTTTACCAGCACCAATTTTATGAAAATATTTGGTTCTCTACATTATATTGAATATTTGTACACTACAAAATGTTTGTCTTATTAAAACCATATCTGCCCCTTAAGGAAAATACAGAACTTTCCTCTTATGTGGGGAAAAAATGTCAGCTCTTCATTTTGCCTTGAAATAAAAACAAATTTCAACACATTAGAAGATGGAGAAAGAACTGAAAAGATACCTGAGATTCAGTTTTCAACTGTCTTACAGATTATAGGTATTAGGAATTTGGAAATATGCGTTTATAAAGACAGCCTGAAAGCTGAGGATATCACTGTGCAAAATGACGTGATATAGAAAGGTGAAATAATAAAAAGCAAAAAATATAAAAACTGGTCTCTATATTTAAATTTTCTCAGAAATAATAGAAATTTGTATTTATGTAAAAGTAAAATAGAGACTTGTAAATGCCTTTTAATTTTATATACACTGAACTTGTGGAACCAGTGAACACTATATCTCATCTGAATAAAGGAACTTCATGAATTTCATGTAATGCATAATTTATAAGGAAATATTGCTATTAATTTTCTTTGATTTGACATACTTGAGCATAAGAAGAATAAAAAAACATGATTTAAGTTACAGCAAATATGCTTTAAGTAGTGGCATTAGGAAATAAATATTGGATGGTGGTAATGTGAACTTCATTTTTCAAGTCATCAGCCAGCCACTAAGTTTAGAGGGTTCTCTTTCTTTTGGGGTGTGATTTTTCGTATTTGTTTTTCTTGACTTTGTTTTTCTTTTCCCCTTAGACTTTGGGAATAATCTTTTCTGACAGTAGTACCACTAGTGGTCTATTTTATTGTGTCTTCATAATGGTTGGTGTTGGAAAGCAACACTGCAATACACTGTGCAATACACAAATGATCACTGATCTATATCCTTGCCCATCACATTATTTTCAACATCTGTGTTAGCAACAAATAGAAGCAAAACAGAGGAGACTCCATCATTCGTCTTTCATTCATACCTGTCCAAATGTAAAATATTATATGTTTCAGTTAGGATTATGTCAAGGAATGGCCTGTCCTCCTTCACTGATACAGAGAGACCTCCTGGCCCCATCCCCAAACTTCTGTATTACTTTGTGTATTCTTAAGATGTTACCTACCAAAAGAGGCAGTTTAGTGGCCAGCTGTAGAAGACAGTGAGAGAAACAAATCATGAATGAGACTAAAAACACTTTGCATTATTTACCTGGAAAAAAGTGGGGAAAAGGTTTAGGTCTGTGTTTCATGCCTTTGTCCTTCTTCTCCATTGATTAGTGAGTCACACTTAGCAATAATTATTTGATTCTTGATTGTAGCTATAATTTTCCATATTTTCTATGTAAGTACCTACAGTTATAATACAGTAGATGTTTACCTGATAGCTCTAATTAAAAATATCTACAGACTAATTTTGATAATCACAATTTACAATGGTCATTCATACCCCTAGTTAAAGCTATCTCTATAAAACTTATTTTTCCCATGGCTTTATTACTCACACGAACAGTAAATTTGTATAAAAATTCAATTTCCATTTTGGATTTCTCTGACACACACAGCAGAGAGAGGTTCTTTGCAGTGTTTTAAATGCAAGAAATGGCTTACCTTTTTTTTGTTACTTTGTGTTAAACTTTCAGGCAGCTAAAACTTCTAGTGAATGATGCATTGTAGTTGTCACAAAAGTTCTGAAAATTTTGGAAAATGTTATTGATTTAATCATCAATAAGGAAATAATTAAATTGTGTCATGAAAATTAATAGCCTCTGCAATTTAAAGCAAAGGTGAGTAAAGGCAAATGATGAGCCAAGGAAATGAACTAACAGCTCCAAAATCTTAACATGTGGTCAGGGTCAAGTGCTTATTAATTTTCTGAATAAAGTGATTAATTTTATTAAAAGGTATCTGGAGAAAGCTGCTTCTGGAGATAATGTATTATTAAGTCACACAACATAAAATAGAAAGCTATTGACTTTAATCTGTATTTTTGTTAGTGATCTCCTGAATAGGTCTTCGGAGAGTCACCTTATGTGTACATTAGTTTCTCTACTGTTTAAAGAACTTAACATTAAGTGGTATTAGCCTAGCTCTTTAATTCTATCAAAATTTCTAAAAGATGCAAAAGAGAGTAAACTAAAATCTTATGCATGTTTAAAATTGTCCTACAACAATGAGAAAGAGGAAGGATTTTTTTGAGGTGAGTTGAATACTTGTGGCTAGTTAGAAGGTATAAAAAGGAATTTTAAAACAGAACTGCCAGATAGGTGCAAATGTTACCTAGATATACAGAACTGATATTAAGAAACTAACATGAGATTTTCTCCAAAATAAGTTCAATTTCAATTAAAATTGGAGTACCCCTAGACATACATATTCCTTGTGATATTTGAGTCTGAAGATATACAAAAATTTTGCAAATTATTCATGTTCCAGGATCATCTCAAGCTACAGACAAATGAATAGAAATTAAATGAAACTAGATGCCTGTTTTGATTTCAATTGCAGCACTACTGGAGAAATGGTTACACCATTATTTAGAGCACCTGATAATGATATAATTTTTAAATATGCAGCATTTTTTCCAGAACACCTGGATGCACAATCTGATTTATTTTGATAAATATTTATGGCAAATCATTCCTTTAAATCAACGAGATTATTTGATTACTAAGCTTTAGTTAAAAAGCATGATGAATGTATTACAAAAGGTCATAAAAATAGATCTAAATATGATATTTGAAATCTTAGCTTCAGAAATGTTGTTAGACCACTAATATGGTATTTAGGCTTCTAGACCAATCATTATGGACTGGAGAGAGCACATTTATACTCGGTGATGTAATTAACTTTATTCCAATAAATCCTAACTTGATCCATTTTTAAAATTAAAATAAAAGTCTTTCCTGTCTAATAAAAATCTGCTCTCTAATAGGAGTCTCATGTGATATGTTGCTTTTTCATAGGTTAATTGACCTAGGATTTGGGAAGTATCTGTTTGGCAAATGAACCTGTGATTTATGTAAACTCACTCGTTTGTAAACATTTTAGGCATTGAACTACTGTAGCATTATGCATGCTTCTATGAAATATAGTATCTTAGCATATGTTAATAGTAAGTTGATTTAGTGTGGATTTGTGCAAAACTGACTTCACAGTCTTGAATGGTTTGAGAATTCTTACTAGAACACGGACAATTCTTATTAGCCCTGCAAGTGAGATTCAAGTGAATGTCTGATTTCACTAAAAGGAAGAAAGATGAAAGAAGCTGAGCTGCTGAAAAAGTCATATATGATCTAACAAACAGAAGAAAATGTCTTGTAATGTCTTACAGTGGGATGTAAGATGATTTATTTATACATCTTCAAGTATAAATTATGTGAATGATGACTTTACAAATTTTTTGCCTGATATGGCTTAATTAAAGGTAATAAAATTCCAAGACAGAAATAATTGGAATATAAAATTCACAATTTAATTTATTAGAAAAATGTTTAAAATTTATTCTAAAATTGAAAAACCTTGTAACATTTGAAGTTTTGAAAAGAGTTAGAGAAAATAAAAAGACCACAGTAAATAACTTTAGAGGCTATTTTTAACAGAGATACTTTAAATAGTATTTCTAAACTAGCCACAATTGTTAGAGAATGCCTAAGAGAAATCATTCTTTTATAGTGCTTGATATATTTTTATATATATCTATGTTAGAGTTAGTTTTCAGAGCACCAGCAAAATGCCAGAAGCCTTCACTTCTTCTAGACTTGTTAGGGGTATAACAGTACTTCCAATAATTTTACAATGACAGGGAGTGCCACTTGTATTCTTCACACAGAAAAGCCTGTTCTAAGGAATAGTCTGGAAAGAAAAGAACACTTGCTGTTGTATATAATGCTGAGAAAGACTTGTTTCATTACAGTAGTGTGCCATGTTCTGAATCAAAGTGTCAAGTACAGTTTTGCATTTTAATGTTCGTGTAAATATTCCTCTAAGCTAACAAGTAAACATTCAAAATTAATTGCTTTATTTATCTACTAACAAATATAAAATGGACTTGGAACATCTTGCTAAAAATTGTCATGCTGTTCATAGGCAGCTCTCATTTCAGGAAACTTTGACAACACTTTTTTTTTCTAAAATTCAGTGTTGTGACTTTATTCTTCACCTGGCCGATATACTTTGAGATTGCAAATTTCACTAGGGAATGATACCTGCAGCCCAGGCTACCACCAGTTCTGACCTCTCTAATCTTCATCAGTGTTGATAAAAAACAGGTCCAGTAACTCTTCTCTTCTGGTCAGGCTTTCTGTCCCTTGGATTAAGAAGTTATCCTAGACATACTCCAAAAATCTCCTGGACTACTTATGGATTACGCTGTTTTTCCAGAAGAGATTAGGGTGAATCAAGTCCCCTAGCAGTATCAGAACTCGTAAGCATGGTGGATCCAACTCCTTCTTTTTGTAATCTATATTACATATATCGGAATAGACAATTTAGTTGGTATATCAACCATGTCAATTTTAGAGGAACTTGTAAGAAATTCATAATTCCTTTGAGATATTTCAGCGGTGTTTCTCTATTGGTTTCTAATATATTAGTAACTCCTGCTTTTCTTTTACTCAAAATTCCATTGCCTTTCCTCCTCAAGTTTACTTTAAAGCTCTCCCTATGTCTGACTGGTTTTGTGGCAAAGATCTCTTGCTCCACTTTATCATGTGAATCCCATCAGTTCCTGGCATATTTGAGTTCTCAAAAATCAATCTATGATCACAGAAATCAAAACCTTTGAGTATGGCACCAGCCAAAGCAGCTGAGCGTTCAACTGTTCAATTTGTCTCCTACTTCCTGAAACCTCTTCCTCTGACTGAGAAGGTGGAGGAGGACACCTTCTGCACCAGCCCTAAGGCAAGGTTGTTACTCAGCCTGGGACAGTGCATAATATCATGCATAAATCTCCTGTTCAAATTTCTGGGTATTGTGTTTCCCATCGAGCTCCTTTTGTTGCTTGATGTAGGTAACCCATGAGGTCCTTCATGCATTTACTCTATTCTAATGAAATGTTCTTTGTAGAATATGATGCAGTTCTTCCCTAATTAATAGAATTAAGAAAAGACTTTTCATAAGTAAACTCTCAATAACTATTGCTAAAAAACATTCATTAAGAATCATTATTATACAAATTCAAAGCAGGTTGATACAACCTTGTAATAAAGACCCCAGCTGACTAGCACTGGTTGAAATCTGAGTTGCAATAATTCTTATTGTCCTAGCAAGTTGGTCCCAGGAGTTCTGGGCAATATCACACTTCTTCATTTTGTCACCCTCCCACCATTTAACTTTGACTTGTGCTTTCTGGAAATGAATTAGCCTTGATGGTTTTAGAACTGAACATGTCTATACAATACTGGAACAAAGAAGAAGCTCCAGGCTGGGGGTCTGGAGAGCTGATTTATCCATCACTTTCAACTAGCTAATAGAAAACTGTTGAAAAAAAAAAATTGGTGAAGAAAAAAACTGCAAAACTGTCTGTGAAATATGTTTTCTACTTTTTGGCAATATTTGATAACTCACCTCCTGGATGATAACATGTATTTTTTACCAGCTAGGCACTCTAGAGTTTTTTTGTGCATAAGTTAAATTTTAATAGCTCCCACAGGGAGACGTTGTGGAAATTGTCACACCATGTTTGATCACTATCTCCACCTAGGTTTGACACTGTGAGAGGAACGAGACATACCTGCTGCTTTAAAGGAAGATGAATCCTTCCCATTCTATTAGATACTATCATGTATAATTATTATCAGATCAGTTTGAATAGGAGCTATTCTCTATAGGAACAAGGAGAATTTACGCTTTGAACTATAAGGTTCGATTCTGTTTTGTCAGGGGTATTTTTTGCTAAGGCACAAGCTAATAGTCATAAAACTGCTAATTCACTTTAAAAAAATCAAGTCTCCTTTTTTCTTTAGTGTCCATTTATGGTTGTGAATCTTATAATTTAAAAACAGACTGCATGGGGAAATACATACATAACTAGGTCAACAAACAGAAGTAATTTCTTATTAATGAAAACAAAAGAAAAAGAGCAATTTATTTCTCTTTATTCTCCTTTCAAGTTCTCTAGCTTTAAATTGTAAGAAAGGAGTGTTCCTTTTTGTTTTTCTGTAAAACAAGAGATTTATACTATCCCATAAAATTTGTGCTGTAAGGCATAACAGCCCTAACAGAACGGAGAGTTTTAGGGAGGTCATAGAATGAGTCTTTAATTTTTTCCTCCGGTTAGATCCAAAGTAATTAGACTTTAAAAGATGGAGGTACATATTAACAAGGGCAGGACTTTCTTACTCATGCCTCAGATGCAGCTGGGAATGGAGACAAATTTCTCATGTGACTGTTGTCTATCCTCATTTTCACCTATGCATTCATTCATAATTTGCATCAGCAAAGTAAAAAGCACTTTGTTGTAAGAAGTACGGGAAAAAAAAAGTTTTTAAAAAAAAAAAGTGTTAAAAAAGCAGGAAAGTAACAGTCTGTTCAACATAATTAAAACTCTTACAGGTAAGATATAAGCTGATTTTAGAAGTCTAGCAGGATGAAAGCTTTTCTTTTTCAGTCCTCAAATAAAGCTACTCAACGTACTTAAGCATAATTATTCATTTTAACACTGGAAATTCAAAAATGTGGGTAATTTAGACATTAAAACTGGGCGGGGGGTAGGGGGGGCAAAGAGGAGAGGACAGGGAAATAGAGATCTCTACAGAGTACTGTGTAACGCTGAAAGATCTCTGACACCATCTGTCCTTTAGAACTGTCAAAAGGGAAAAGCAACTTCTATGCAACGCATAACCAAAGACTGACTTTATCTGAGAGTTTGTTCTAAACAACACGAAACATTGTGCCCCAGTTGCCTTAATTACTCTGCCGCATCTGAACACTAACTTCCCTGCATGTTGCAGAGCTCCTGTGGAGTTCTTCTGTAGCTCCTTCCCTTAGAAGTTTAGCAGCTCTAAAGGATCCTGGCATTATCTCCTCTATGCTGCTAGTGGCTGCCCAGGGTTCCACTGGCAGCTGTGGCAGGGTGGGTGACTGGTGTCAGAGCCCTGATGCAGCTGGAATTTGCAACTGGAGCTTTTGTGAAAGGAGTCTGACTGCGCTGTCCTACCAAGGGTCACTCGACACCCTTGTCGCATCAGTCAGGTGAAAGCAAAGGTTAAGCATAGGGGTTTGCCTGTAATGTTCCCTAACTCTCTGAAGGTGGAATTTCCTCATAGGAGACATTCTGTGTGGAGCCTGATGTGTTTTGGAGGGCTGGCATTCCTGCTTGTGCAAACCCCTTTTTATCTCTCATTTTCATTGTTGTATTTATGAAGGGGGATATAAAGGCTTCAGAAAAAAAAAAAAAAGTGAGCAAGGAGGATACGTATCATGTGGGTGGGACAGAGAACACACCCTGCAGACAATCCAGGTATCACCAAGCTTTGCAGGTACATTTATTTGCATATTAGGTAGGTAAGATAAACATCTGAGAGACTTGAAGAACAAAGAAATTATTGTTTCTTTAACTTCTACTAGCATGCTTTAGAATTTCAAACCAAGATGTTTTTTTGTTGTTGTTGTTTGATTTTTTAACAAAGTTGGGCCAAGTCATTCCAATTTTATGAGAGAGGGAGATAATTGTTCCACTGGGATTAGAGAAATTTTAAGAACTGTTTAGCAGCAGCCACCTAATAGCTTAAGGTCAAGCTGTCTCAACACCCACTATAACCAATTATTTTGAAGGCATTTCTGTTGAGTGCCAAAAGTTGAGTATCCAGCATGAGGAATAAGTGAGATCTGGGAGAAGTGAAGTTCTGTGCCAGACTCCAGGCAGACTGCCCTTCAGGCTCCAGGGAATTGTTGAAGGGCTTGACACTTTTCTCTCAACACTCACACATCATCAGAAATTAAAGAAAAAGTGAAGAAATTGACTTCTTTGGCAAAGTCCTGATTGTCTGCATAGCCTTTTTTTTGATGAGTCACTGACCAGCAGATGATTATAAAATATAAAACAGTCAGACAGCATAATTTTTATCACTCTTTGTATGTCTTTTGAGAGTGTTTTCTCTAATACCTTTAATAGTCACAAAAAAAATATGTGGGGGGTAATTACCTGCAAAAATTTCAAAAATTTAAACTCTGACCACTGAAAAATATATTAAACTGAAAGGATCACCTATTTTAAGTGTAGTAAACAAAGCAACAGTTCTCCATGCCATAAATTTGTTGTCTGGTGAGCCATCACTTAGGAGGTTCAAAATGTCTGACAAATTAAGTTTATACAAGTTGCTTTAAAGCAATTGATTATATAGGACTTTTTAGCACTTGAGTTTCCTAACAAATGGTCTTATAACAAGAATTGGTCACTTTATCTCCTTTACTGTCAAGCATTCACCTTCAGTGGAAGCTTTCATGCATTTTAATTTGTCTTAAATTTATGCATAACTACATTAGCGGTTCCTACCAATCATTTGTTTTGCTTTTCTGCTTTCAGCCATCTCTTCTTTTTATACCACCTGCTGTATTTGCCTTCTGCTCAGAGTACGCTGATGAGAGTTACTAATAATGCAGATTAAATTTACTTACTATGACAGACAAAACACTGAGTAAAAGCAAAACAGTAGAATCCCATATTCTTTTTCTCTGTTTAAGGAGTGGCTTAAAAGGCCAAAACAGATTTGTAAGAGCATTAATTCATTAAAAAACAGGTGTCTTATTGGACTTAAGTATAGAGAGTGTGAAAAGCTGACTACGGTGGTATAATATTGCAAGATTTTTAACAGATTATATATACCTATATATAGGCATGTATGCATATGAAGAGCAAGATATAGCTACAGGTCAATTTTGATTTCTTGAAATTCATTAGTATTTTCTACTAATCAAAATATAAATATCCTCATGAAATGGAAATTAGCTTAATTCAGATCTCATATTAGGCTATTTTTGCTATTTATTTCCCATCTCTAGATTATCTGTCATTATTTCTTGTTCTTGATTTTAAAAAAGCTAAAAGAAAACTATTTACAGCCTTTTAGGTGTGGTGATCAAGGCCACAGAGAAGCTGTGTTTATTATGCATCTGAGACACGGTTAGATGATGGCAGAAGCAGTGAGTGTATTAGACGACTGCCCTTTGCACCAATGCATCATTGACCTACAGTGTCCTCCACACCGCAGACTGGCAAAAGTCCTGTGAATTGCAGCAGTCTGTGACTTTTCTGTGTATTTAACTTGGAAGATGTATGAATTACAGTGATCATATGGAATAAATTATAGTGCTTCGTGCTGCATCATGATAGGATTATTTCCTAATTGGCATTGTTAATGGGAAAAGATTGGGTTGTTGTTTTGTTTATCTAAATCCAGGTCAAGACAGAAGAAGCATCTTAGACATAATTTAGCCCCCAGATACAAATAGAAGGAAATAGGAATCATTTAGAGTATCAGAGAAGAAAATATGACCTTCAAAAATAGGAATTTCTGTAGAGACATAAATGGTATCTTATAGAATATGTATATACTAGTGATTCATAGGTAGTCAACCGTGCAGAATTCCAAATTAGCTGGAAATTCACTGACTGATGTATTTAAAAAAAAAATAAAGAAAGAAAAATTGTGCTAATATAAAATTGAAGCTGTTTAAAGATGTTATTTTTCTTTCCAGCTGGGGCTTCTTCCAAAGGCTTTCATTAGACCTATAGATTGCAATGCATAATGTTCTGTTATAACAAGGGGAAGAATTTTTTTTTTTTCACAATGTCTCCATTAGACACTTAAATTGGGAGCCTCAGTTAATTGCCTAGGCTCATTATATATCCAGAGAATAAAAGTAAGCATCTCCAAAGGGCACCTCAGACTATCTCAATTAGGAGGCATCTACCTCCATTTATTATACAGAGAATTGAGGTTTTTAGTTTTACAGATCAGTTTTCTTTACTTGTGCAGGGACTGTGAATCTTACTCTGAGTAACTAGTGTTTTTCAGGAGGCAGGTTCCCAGGAAACTAGTTATTTGTCACCTGCTGCAAATAAAGGTCCAGGTTTCTCTCCAGCTGTTGTTGACATGAAGACCTCAACCAACACCAAGTAGGTCATTTAATGCATGATGTAGCATCGGTGAACAAACAATAAAATCATCCAGACCTGGATGTTAGCAAAATGGGGTTTTGCTGTTTTTAACTGAGGACAACAGTACAATGCACAGAGGCATTGTCAGCCGAGAATATGGAACGGTGGCAGGGGAAAAGAAGCCAGCTGCAGTAAGAGGGATTACAGCAGATCCAGGCTAAAGAAAGTAAAGCAGCAGTAATGAGTAAGTGTTTTGGTTACTGCCATGTAGCTTTCAGAGTTTGTGAAGGAGGGGTACTAGGAGCATCTCCTACAGGAGGCTACAGTGAGTGAGTGGTTTTGGGAACTCAGAAGCTGGCACACAACTGGCAAAAAAAGAAACAAACCAAGCACTGGGAAAGCGTATTCACGGTAGAACTCTGCAACATCCAGCAGTCATTAAAACAACCAGTGCTATGCAGTAGTGGGTGTTAAAAAGTTACAAAATTCTGATTTAAAAGAAATGACAAAATGGTCAGGGTTTCATCTGGACCAATGTGGTAATATAATAAGTCTGAGTGACTGTGGGCTGGTATATCATCCTAGTTTAGAAACTCATAATTATGTACCTTGTAAGGTACTGTATCTGAAGTAGCTACACATACTCACTCTGAAGAGTACATGTACAATAGGAAGATAGAAAAGGAAAACATCAAAAAGGAATTAATACATGAGAAAATGTTTTAGGGAATACTGGGCCAGGTACGAAAAAAATAAAAAGAGACACCAGGAATGTTAAAGGAATTGCTGAATATGACATATTTAGTGATGACAAGTGTCAGAAATGTCAGAAAAGTTTTCAGAGATAACAGAGATAGGAGTGACAAAGATGCAGGGTAGAAATTGGGAAACAAAAGCACAAAGGAGAAAAACAAATGTACTTCCTGACACAAACAGATCTGTGAATCTAGGCCTGAACAATCAAGAGAGCATAGCATTATTTTATGTTTTGCTGATT
Organism: Grallaria varia; assembly: GCA_013396735.1. Classification (NCBI taxonomy): domain Eukaryota; kingdom Metazoa; phylum Chordata; class Aves; order Passeriformes; family Formicariidae; genus Grallaria; species Grallaria varia. Next base: position 7,675 of record VWZG01004161.1, on the reverse strand, counting down.
AAAAACTCATTTGTGTTTGATACCAGATCCCAAAACTTTCTGTCACAGTACCTTGGATTGTATAGATAGGTACTCCTGGTGCAAAGCATTTTGCTGTGGCACCAATACAGGTAAAAATGGCAAGAAACCTGAGAGTCTTTCATGTCAGAATGAACAGTCATAAGTGTATATTAGATCCGCATCAGAATGTATTCTCATATCTGTATTCTATATGCATTCAAAAGAATTTTTGCCTTCTCAGTGCATAAGGTGACTATACATTGAGGGCTGATGTTAAGCAAAACTGTGTTTTAAAACTTTACTACATACACCGAAAATCACAACAGAAATTGGGCACAGACTGGGAGCCCAAGGATTCTGAATTTAACACTTGAGATGTTCTGTAAGTTCATATGCATCATGCAGTGGTATATTAATAAGAAATTATTTTACTATGTCAAAGTGCATCACCTCCTCTGTCACTGAGTTTTGTTTCCTCGTAAAAAGTACACTTGTCACTTTATCTAGCTGTGGTCATAGCTACTGGGTGTAGAGCTTTTCTAAAATGTATTGCTTTGTTGCAAATCATTGTGTGTCTATGATTTTATCTCTAACTTACTTTCCTTTCAAAGCTTGAGCCAGAAAGTTCAGAGACTTTCATTTTTCTCCTAACTAGTTTGAGTATTAACAACAGGGTTTTTTGATAATGATTTGGTACTATGTGACATTTCCAAAGAATTCTGTTAAACATGCAATAGATGGGGACCTGTGCACGATGGGTCAAGTTTTGCCACCCTAAGTCTTCAAAGTGCTGTAAAGGTTTGCAGATGAAAGCAACATTATAAAACCCATTGTTTTAATTTAAAATTGATTCATGGCCAGGGAACTAAATAAAGTCTTTAAAAAAGCCAAGACATTGATTTGGACTTCTGAATCTCTGAGGTCAGAGAAAAGAGATGAAAATTAGACAAAGAATAGACAAAATAGAGATGTTAGTATAGCACTATTATTATTAATATTTTTGAAAGGGCATCCAAACATGAAAGAAATCAGAATAAAAACGTGAAACACAGATAGCCTTTATCTTTTATTTGCTAGGAGAAACAGCCCCAGAAAGAACTTGGAAAAATTTAGGCACAATAATGTATGCTGTTAATAAAAAATACAACAGCAAGATGAAGGAAAAAACAATGGACAAAGAAAGGAATATGAAAAAGGAAGAAACAAAGGAGACAGAGAATGAAGCAAAGAAAAATAATTCATTACAAAATTTCATTCCAACACTTTTCTTTTCTCCCATCCATCTTCCTTTGTTCTTTCTTTGTGGTATTTTGAGATATGAAGATTGAGTTACCCCTCTGAACATTATCTAGCATTCTGTGATTGACATGTCAACGGACAAATGCTTTACAAAAAAATTGATCTATATATCATGTATAAACTATTCTGCAGTTGGCTTCATAAAATTGCTATGTTCCAGTTTAAAATATTCCAGAAGTTACATGTAATGGCAACATCAGATTACAGATCAGAACAGAAATGTTTTTGTTTCAGACTGCTTCATTCATCTCTCGTAATTCTATGAACAAATTGTTTGCAGTTAGCAGAACCAGTTATATCTCCAGTATTAACTGCAGTGACTTGGCAATACTGTTCCATTACTGAAAAACCAACCAACCAACAACCAAAATTAAACCAAAAAAAAAACACAAAAACCCCCACAAAACCAAAATAACAACAGCAACAAAAACAAAACAAAGCAAGCAAACAAACAAAAAACAGCAACAAGGCAAAGCCCCCACTTACTAGCACTGGAGTCCAGAGTTTAGACTTCCAAAACACCTATCAGATTCACCATTCTCAATAAACCAACAATTCCTTCTTATACACTTCCGTGTTATTGCTAAGAAAGTCACATTATCATAGCATAAGAGCATTGTTTATGTTGGAAAAGACCTTTAGGATCACTGAGTCCAACCATTAGACAGCCCTGCCAAGCCAACTACTAAACCATGTCTCCAAGTGTCACATCTACGCATCTCTTAAACACCTCCAGGGATGGTGACTCAACCATTGCCCTGAGCAGCCTGTTCCAAGGCTTGAAAAACATTTCAGTGAAGAAATATTTTTTAATATCCAACCTAAATCTCCCCTGATGCAGCTTGAGGAAGTTTCTTCCCATCATTTGCTACATGGGAAAAGAGACAGAAAAGACTATTTTGCATTATATTGACCAGCTCAGGATCACAAATGTAGTAACTCAGATTTTCATTTACCACGCTCTTGATTGCACTGTAGATGTTTAGCACCACATATATTCATTGGCCACTTTCAGATTGATAAAGAGAGGAAATAGGAAGCTGGAATTACAATTTGCTCAGAATTTCTCCCTAAATAAAACCACATTGCAATTCTGTGATAACTTTCGATATTAACAGATGTACAGATAGTAAAAGGATGCTCTAAAGCTGCTCACAGATCCTGTGACCTCGGAAATACTTGGAAAAAAATCCAACTTTGGCTCAAAATAAGAATGATCAGCGGCATAATTAATTTGAGGTCATATAGTCACAGAATCACAGAATATTCTGAGTTTGAAGGAACCCATAAATATCATCAAGTCCAACTCTTCACAGGACCATCCCCAAGAGTCACAACGTATGCCTGAGAGTATTATGAAGCTGTAGCCCGAAAATATAACCCCTCCCCTCCTAAATTAGACTATCACAACAGAGATTTTTCATTTTCTGAAGTATCTTAACACTTTTTGCCTGTTGGAATTAACCTTTTCAGAAAGCATGTGCGATAACTCAAAGAAAGTCTCTTACTCATGCTGGTATCCGAAACTTGGGGTTAAAAAACGGAATATTAAGTCTGGAAAACAGATGAAATGTTAGCTTAAATAGTTCACTTTATACTCCAGGCAAGCTGGGGTTACACAATGCTTATTTTCTTTCTTCTCTAAGTAAAAATGCTATATATTAATTTCTGAGGATGACAATTTTAGCATTTTTGAAAAATCATATTCTTTGGAAAAAAGAGTTTTGCAGATCTGTTTTTCCCTTTTTTTTTTGCTTTAGGATACAGAATTCCCTATCTGAAAGTGGCCAACACAGACTGCATCTAGAACTAATAATAGTATAACTGCCTGACTGCCATCAGGATAAACAGAAGCAAAAGAGGTCATTGATCCCCAACTAGTTGTATGTACACAGCCTTCAGATCTCTTTCATCTTACTCTCCATTAAATGGAATTTTGTGGGATGAGAAAATATTTAGCATCATAGAAATCTTTGAACTACAGTCACATGTTTGCAAAATTATGTGAATATAGGCAATAATTTTAAAGTATTCTGATTGTTTCCTATTATATTTAAGCTTTTCCTTAAAAACTTTTTTAATAGGTAATTAATTTATGTTAGTGGTGGGGTGGGGAGTCCTGACTGATTTTTGATATATCCTTTAAACAAGTTTCTCTTTTTGCTAGGAAGTAATTAGTGTCCATAAAACACCTTATAATTCTTGTAATATTATTAGCCTAATATCAGGATTAAACATCGGAAGAATTTAAATTCCTGTGAAAATTGCCACCTAAAGTCATAAAATGATAGAATATGCCAAGCTGGAATGGACCCATCAGGGTCATCCGCTCCACCTTCTGGCCCCAGAATAGACACACCAAGAATCACACCATGAGCCTGAAAGCGTTGTCCAAATGCTTCATGAACTCCAACAGACTTTGTGGTGTGAAGTCAGAAGTGGATTTTTCAACCAGTTGCACTTTCTGTAAATTTGAGCCTTAACTTTACATATGAACTCTATCACACTTCAGGTTATTCAAAATATGCATTCAGATTTGTTAGTCCCATCGTTTCTTCTCTGGTGTACTCTTAGAAAAGAACAGGTGACCATATTAAAGTGCTGCAATCTAACTTTTGCAGACTGAGTGCCCCATTGTGGGCAACAATGACATTTTAGAAGGGGGTTCTTTTTGCTCTTCAGAATCCTTTTGATTAGGCTGAAAATGCTAGTGCATAATTTAGTTCTGATGAATGGTAAAGAAAGAATCTTTTGAAAATGAAAGAGAAAAACACTGATTTTCACAGAAGTGCATTAAGGATTTAAGCATACATACCCAGAGTCTGATTTTGAAGTATATTGAGTGCTTTCTTCTTTTGTTGAGCATACTCAGCTTCTAGTAAAATTCTGCTGAGTTTGCAGATTGTAGCAGAAAAAGGTGATTTTTGACAGGTTTTCCTTTAAGAAGGTCTGGCAAATATGAATAACATAGGGTCATAAAAAAAGTTATAAATCTTTTGATTCCACAGCTCTCTAAAATGAATAATGCTGCAAAATGTTTACAGATTTCTAAGATTAAATAAAAATGTGATTTATTAGGAGAATGTTTTCTTTTGAGCTCAAAAGGAAAAAAAAAAAAAGAGTTCAAATGAAGCATAGGACCTAAAAGCTTAAATTCCATGCAAAGAGTCAAATTCTTGTAAAAAAAATTGTGCTTTATTTCAGACTGCCTTTCTGGGACAGAGACAGTGTACAAATCCATTGCAAACCTCTGCACTCCATATATCTAGATATTTTCTGAAAGTATGGCAGTTGAGTACTTGCACAGGAAAGAGACAGAGAAAAGGGATTTTATTTCCTTCTACAGCTCTCTGAAAGCTGCCTCTGAAATTGTGGCTCAGCACAAACACAGAATGAGGACATAAAGACCTGTACCTTAAAATTTTAATAAATGTGTGATTCATTTGATTACTGATGATAGATTGACCCTGATTTCCTGTTCTAATTTGTATGACACCACTCCAGAGTTATAATGGGGAACGGCCTTTTGTTCTAGGGATCAAAATTCACTGACTGTTGCTGCTTTTAAAGAGCTGTTGAAGCTGTCAGCTGCAATTGCCAAAGGAGAAAACAAATAATGAGTGCTTGAATTGGGTATGATTCACTGCTGTGGGATACTTGAAATGCTACAGAATATGCATCCCAATAGTAAAACCTTAAGCAGGGCTTGCAATGTTGCTTGTCTTCTAAAACTTCAGTTTTACAGTACTGTTTTGAAATGTTACAAGGTCAAATAACTACTCAATACAAACAGTGGCTTTCACTAACATCTCTGTTACACCAGCATTAATCAGTTACGTGACAAGAATCATAGAATCATTAAAAGGCTTTGGTTGGAAGGGACCATATTGGTCCAACCTCACTGCCCTGGGCAGGTACACCTTCCACTAGACCACATCATTATGATGTGATGTGATGTGTGGTCAGAGAGCAAATGCTGTGATGCATTTACAATTCTCGCATCAGGTGATGCTGAAACTGGGATCATACATAAGCATTCTCACAAAGTCTAAAACACAGATTCATAATACGGTATGTGCTCCTATGTAAAATATCAGTTTGTGATGCCCTTGATTGCTGTATGTAACACTTCAGTTTACACGGGTGTTCAGAAATATAGAAAATCAAGGCTCTACTGCAAAAGTACAACACAGAGGCCACCTAAAAACATTTTAACTGAGGAATAAGAGGACCTTTCTTCTCCATGGACACCCCCTTGTCATGAGGGAGAAGCTTGAGTGCCCTTATGAGGCTGTGAGCTGCGCTGGCGGTGGTTGTGCCTCCGGTAGGGTCTCCCATGCTAGTCAGGTCTCAGCTGAAGGGTCTGACAGTGTGTCCACAGGCAGGATGGGCTCACCAGCCTCCCGGCAACCATCCTAGGAGAAGGACACCTCTGACTCCAAACCCGGGCAGATGGAACTTGCTTAGCCCTGTAAAGCCATCCATCTAAAAGAAGGATACTCTAACTAAACCTACATCCTCAGGACTTCACTGCCACCGTCCAAGCTTGCTAGGACCTGGAATATGAACCTTAGGACTACAGGGTGGGACCAGTTCTGTGCACGCTGCGCCTCACCTAAAAAATCCACTGCGCAGGCTCAAAGGATTCCCCCACTTGCACCAAGCATGGGTAGAGCCCTTCCCAAATCTTTGTTTATGAAGCTTAGCCATGAGAAGAGAACCTTTGGAAGGACTAGTCTTATTTAAAAACTTTTATGTGATAGTGGCAGGCATGCTTTCAAAGATATTTTGTGTCTTAATTAACTATATTTTTGATTGCTCTGTGGAACAAAAAGCTGTTGATTAAAATATTCATTGAAAAAAATGTGAAAAACTCAATAAAAAAAAAAGTAGGCTATCTCATTATTTGTGTAGTTATAGCGAGGTGCAAACTTTGTGATTTGCTGCAAAAAACTTTTCCAACAATTGTCCTATTTGTCTTTTTGAAAAGAGCAAAACTATTAGAGTAGAAGATTTAGAGCATGGGTCTTAAAAATGTATCTAGAAGCTTATGTGGCAAAACATTAAGAATGTCTTTTAAAATTATTAAAAACTTTGTTTGAAGAGCTAGAAGCATCTTTCCAAATTTTTTAGAAGACATTCAGAATTTCTGCCTTTGTTCCCACCAAGCCTTGAAGGCTTAGAATTTAATTTAAAATACTAAAGTTTTATTTTCTCAGACTCAGAAGCTCCTTAAAGCCTAAGTAATTCATAGGACAATCAAATTGCTATGTATATGACACGACATAATTACTTTTAAGAAAATTCAAAATGATGCCATGAACTGTATGAAGTCTTCTGGCCTTCATCAACTCTTGCAGTAATTATCTGTCCCAGAAAAAGGCTTTTGGAGACATGAATTGGTTGTAAATCACTACAAGTATTCATGGCATACTCTTTAATTAGCTGATTTGTAGCACTTATTAAAAGATAGCTTTTCCTTTTGGCTCCCGTCTGTCTGAAATAAGTTTTATTACACATAGACTTCTTGACACCTAGTAAGAGTTGTTTTCAATCACTTTTATGTAAAATAATTGCTCTTTGATATAACAGTTTAATACGTAGTCTCAATTCTGCCTAATAAAAACCCAGAAACCCAAACCTCAAACCACAAAGCCCAAACCCCAGAGTTCAGAGCTTCACTACTGGTTTTAGACACAATCTTTTTTGATTCTGGGTTGAATTGTATGTCCGAGAGGTTGAAATCTCTTTTGTCAACATGTCAGTGAATATAAGCTTGAGTTTATTAAAAATCCTCCTGCCTAGTACTTCCATTACCAGCTACTATTAACTTTGTTGTTAAAAAGATGTTTATTTAGTTTAAATCCAGAGTAAATTTGACATTAATAAAATCTGCACTGTAATATGCTGAATCTTTTACGTCTGTTGTTTGTAAAGCAAAACTATCATTAGGATATAACAAGGACTTGTGCTTCATGTAGGAGAATTTTTATGACAATGCATCAAAGAAACTGCCTGATAAATCTGTCCCTAGATAATAGCTGCAGAAATCTTGCCAAAGTCTTGGGATATTTGGTGCACATTTACTAGATAATGATGTGGTATGGAATTTAAATCTACTCAATAGGTGGACTTTTTTTGTTCATCAAATGAAAGTTGAATTTATAGTAGGGAATAGCTACTTTTTATTATTATTAATTTAACCATTTGAGTTTTACATAGGAAAAATGTTCTTAATGTTTTGAGATGCAATATTTTCCTGAACTCTGTTGGTTCAGTATTTAATGTATGCCTTGAACTAATTTAATAAAGCCTTCTGAATATATTACGAGAGATAAGAACATCTGAGAATAAGTGTCATCATGGCTAGGCTTTG
>VWZG01004159.1:29973-52266 GCA_013396735.1 Grallaria varia | reverse complement strand
AAATTAAAATATCAACTCATAAGAGTTTCATCCATGTTCATCATTCAACTTAATGTTGTTCATAGAATATAATAATTTAACATATCTGAATTACCTAAGGAGTCAGGATTTGTGTCAAGAAGCGCTTAATAAAAAAATTTCTTTGAAATTATTGTATATGTCTTTTCCGCAAAGAATAATTCATTAAGATTTGAATAGTTGCCTATATTTAATTTTTATGGCAAACATCATCTTTTTGGCCAAAAAAAAAAAAGAGATTTAAGATCTGAAGAGTGCATGATTTTAAGGTTCTATTTTAAAAAAATGATAAAAATATAGAGTTCAGAAAAAATAATTCTGACAATTATTATCCTTTTTATATATGATCTTCTTTCTGCCATGACATTATAATCAAATAGAAAATGTAGAATTTGTAAATTAAAGATTGTTTTTGTATTATGCAGACACAATCACGGGTCATTTTTATCTATCTCTATATTTAATTTAAATTGAAAGAGCTTATGATCTCCCCATAATTTCCTAAGTCTTTTTTTTTTGTTTGTTTTTCTACAATATGCCTACCAGAACAAAGTCTGAAAAAGAATTTCCTTTTATTGAATGACAGAAAAAGATCTGTTTTATGTTAAAGAGCACTGAATTATGCTATGATTTTTCCATTCTTCAGTTTTATCTCATTTTTTTCTTCTTAGAAAAGCCAGATAATATCAAAGGATTTCTGTTCCTATCCTGACATGAGTCTGAAGCCTTTTAATAGACTTTTTATATAACCTTATTGTAACATTTTTGACATTTTCCTCTATGTAATTTGACCTGTATCAAGCTTGGTTTATTATACTATTACACAACTTCTTTGGTTTTTGTTTGTTTGTTTTCTCTGAGTCATTTATTTAATCAATATATGCTGTTATCCTATTTATTGAACTAATATTTCAGTCCCTTCTGTGTAATACCTTATGCTATGTTCATGACTGCTTGCCATTACTTTAGTACAATATTTATAGCCCCCATGAGTAGTCCCATTCAGCATATTTATTTCGGACCTGAACTCTATATTATTGTGTGGCTCATCATGGTGGATAACACTTTGTGCATCTCAGACTTCAGTGTAAAACTTTAATGATTATTCTTAAAAGAGAAATTGTTGATTACAGCTATTTCTCAGGGTTGATGCACGTCCCTCAAATCTTCTCAGGTCTGAGAAGAATCTGAACTGACTTTTTGGAAACTTCTTGGTTATCTTCCACCATTTCTTTCACATCCTGCTGTTACTGTCATTATTTTACCATGGGTATAATTGATTTATTCTTATTCCTTAGTATTCTGCTTTCTAATTGACAATTTTCCCTACATACTCTTCACAGACGTCTCTCTTTATTCTTTTGTAACCTTTTTTTCCCCTTTGATTTACCTCTTTTCCTGACTTATTCATGTGATCGTATTCTTTAGCACTTCACCCTTTCTTAAGAGTTTGCCCTCTAGACTCTCTTTCTCAGTAAATTTTAAGAGCAGACATTGGACAAATAACTCATCTTCCTATCGTGTGAGAAACCTGTTGTGACTTCTGTCATCTCTCCTTGGTGTGTTTTTATTTCTGAGATCTATTTCTCCGCAAACTCTACCTGTCAATGTTTTGCTCATAAATAAGTCTTGTCAGAGAGCCATTCAAGAACAATGTACATCTAGCAGCGTTGGCATCCTATAACTCATTTAATCTCCTCCATTTCTCAGGTCACTTTTGTTGCTGCCTCAAGTTCTATGTACATCATCTTCTAGTTCGCACATTTCAAAAGAAAAACAGCACTCTTGAAATCTACCCCTCCTAGCCACAATATTTCTCATTTTCTTCTCTCTATGCCATTTGACCTTTGAGGTACAAAGTACAGAAACAAAGCTCTGCTCATCAGCAAACGACAAACTGTCTGTCAGTGGACTGAGGTATTAGATTTTAGCTTCACAAAGGAATATCTGTGCAGATTCTCCTCAAAGAATTTTAAGAGGAATAAGCCTGTCAATTGAGGAAATGCATATGGAGAAAAAGCTTCTATCTAGTATTTACACCTGTGTCTTTTGTAGGTATCTGCTTCAATCTGTGAGTATGCTTGTAAAGTCAAAAGATAGTAATGGAAGAAAAAACCATTAAAAACAGTAATTTAGATTAATAATTAAAAAAAGGAAGGGAAGAATAATATTCCTAAAACTTGACTTTTTAAGAATACCAGCATCCTTCCTTAAAAGTAGATACTTTAAGAGATTTTTTTTTTTTTTTTTATCAGATGTTATACACGAAACCAAACATGGTTATTACCTTGTCAATGGTTTGGATGACTGGATCAAATGCACTCTCAGTCAGTTTGCAGATGACATATGTTAGACAGGAGTGTTGATCTGCTGCAGGGTAGGAAGGCTCTACAGAGGGATCTGGACAGGCTGAATAGATGTGCTGAAGACAGCTGCGTGAGGTTCAACAAGGCCAAGTGCCAGGTCCTGGACTTTAAACACAATAACCCCATGCAGTGCTAGAGGCTGGGGGAAGAATAGCTGGAAAGCTGTCCAGTGTAAAAGGACCTGGGGGCACTGGTCAACAGCAGCTGATCATGAGCCACTGTGTGCCAGGTGGCCAAGAAAGCCAGTGACATCCTGGCTTGTATCAGAATTAGTGTGGTCAGCAGGACCAAGGAAGACATTTCCTCCTGTACTCAGCCCTGGTGAGGACACACCACAAATGTTTGAGTTTAGGCCCCTCACTTCAAGAAAGATATTGAGGTGCTCCAGCATGTCCAGAGGAGGGCAACGGAGCTGAGGAAGGGTCAAGAGCACAAATCCTATGGGAATTGGCTGAAGGAGGTGGGATCGTTTAGCCTGGAGGAAAGGAGGCTTACGGGAGACCTTATTTCTCTCTACAACTGACTTGAAAGACATTGTAGCCAGGTGAGGCTTTGTTTCACCTCCCAGGTAAGAAGTGACAGAATGAGAGGAAACAGCCTGAGGTTATGCCAGGAAATGTTTAGATTGGATATTAGGAAACATTTCTCCATCAAAAAGGTTATCAAACCCTGGAACAATCTTGTTGGAATAAACATCCTTGAAGGTATTTAAAAGGCACATAGATGCAGCACTTAGGGACATTGTTTAGGGATGGACTTGGCAGTGCTGGATTTACTCTTTGTATTAGGGGAGCTGATGGTTTTAGGGATCTTTTCCAACATAAATTATTATTCTATATTTACTTTTGACTGATTCAGCTGATTTTTACATTCCTCATTAAACAAAGAGTCAAATAACAAACTCTTCCTAATTTTGTTAGAATAAAAAGTTGAAGTAATTTTTGAGAAAAAAAAATCACACTGCAACTGCCTAACCAGTTTTTGTCAGAGCCTGATCAGAGATGAAGCTCTCTCCTGTTAAAGTATAGAAGAAGAAATTAATGACTAACAGTCCTTTGGACTATTATACTGAAAAGTCAAAAACATTGATTGTCCCCTAATGTGGTGAACTGGGCTATAAAATAAGGTCCAAACATATGGACTAGAAAGTTATTGAAGGAAGTCATTCTCATGGCTGAAGGACTTTAAATCTACAAGTATATAATTAAGTTTATGCCCAGGAATTATTCCACTGACTTCTTGGCCTTAAATTACTGAAAATGCACATGCTGAGTACATGTAATATTCTGGCTATTATAAACATTTGCAGGAAAGATATTATTGGGGGGGAAAAAAGTAATTTTTCTTTTTATAGAATTTTGTCTTCAAAAAGCTTAATTATCTTAAAATTTTAATGAGGACATCAAAGTAAATCCCAGAATAACCCGTACCTTGAAGAACTTTAGTAGCTGGTGCAAGATTATTAGCAATCTAATAAAAAAAATAAAAAAAAAAGAAGAGTCCAAACAGTTCCATGACCAGCTATGTGGAAACCAGACGTACTTAAGTTTTTAGGCACAGCTTTTAAAAGTTTTTGTTTTCTGCAGAAGGATTACATCTCTGTCACAAACAGAACAAATTATATTTACCTTGGAATATAGTCTAATATATGAAAACATAAATATTTATTAACACATCAATGCAAGGGCTGTGAGATTTCTGGCATCCAGCCGTACTGAGCTGTGCATCTGCATACACAGAGGACAACACATTAGCATGTGTATGCTAAACCTTTCCCAATTCTTCCTCCCTCTTTTTTCTCTATGAAAACTAATTACATTTTGAATGACTGAGCTTCTTCTGCACTTTGTTGAGTAATAAATGGATAGTTAGTCAAAATCAAAAAGCTATGGCACTGCAGGGTGAGTGTCAATTAGGCCATTTTTAAATTGCCCTTCAGCTTGCTGGATTAACTTTAATTGATGTTCCAGTAATAGCCCATGTTAAATAATTTACACTGGTTTTTGACTCCCCAAAGCATCACTTAATACCTTGCAATTATTAAAGTAGCATGCACCATCAAATTGACCAGATTAATTATTAAAAAAAAAAAAGGCCAGGATCTCTTTCCTGTGAGGAAGTGTACACTGTAGACACAGACTTTCCAGTATAATAACCAGTTTGGAGGTCTTCAACGTTAAATGGACAAAGCCTGCTAAGAAAGATTCTTTCTCCCAATAAAACAACAAGCGCATTTTGTAAAGCCAAGGTAGACTCACAGATACAGATTTCCTTAATAATAATAAAGAATAAAGCTCAGTCAGAGTTTGATGCTTTAGTATTTGATTTTATCAAGATCCGCCTAATGTACTTCCAGAATAACGGGAAGAATCAGACTCTCATAAATGAAAAGACTGACAGAATGATCAGTGAATAAACCCACATTAGCCAAAAGAGTTGAGTGTCTTAGGTTTCATTTCTTAAAACCTCTGTACTGGAAAGAGATTATGAATAATATTAGGACCTGAAACATCAAATGCACATGGCAGGAATTCAGAGAGAGAATTCTGTTCTAAAATCATTGCTTATGGATGTACGGTATACAATATCAGAGAGATCTGGGGTGCTTTTTAGAGGGGAGGAAGAAGTTAGAATTTCTAATATAAAGAGTATCACGATACTGATTACACAGATGACTGATTTTCAGACTTTCTCCTTTGGAGAAGAAATGCACCAAATCTCTTCCTAGCATAAAATCCTTCCACAATTTTCCTTAGGTATTTTAATTATTATGATTAAAACAAATATTTTATTAACCACCTTATTATTCAGTTAAATCTGAAGATAAGTATGTAAGTTAAGGTCGATTTTCTATTACTCACTAAACAAATCAAATCCAGAGATGAGGGATCTATACTTTATCATTTAGTAGGCAAATCAAAATAAGGACCTGACCATGTTTTCATGGATGTCAATCTTATTGCAACCACGTCTATATTGACCTTAGTTGCATTAAGCCTGATTTATACTGTTATGAATGGGAAAATACATTGTTTATTCGGAAATATCACTCCTCTCATTGATTTTAATTATGCAAATGCAGTCCATGTGCTTCAAAGGAAGATGATAGATTAGCCTGAAACATTATGGTTATGGCACTGGTGAAAGCACAGCAGCTGGAGAGGAGGACTGTAACTACATTAACAGCTCAATGGGGTACTAAAAGGACTAGACACTTGTTCTTCTACAAGATCTGACAAAAGTTTCTTAAATCAGTCAGAAGTGTATGTTTTAGCGAAAATCTTTCCTTTACTAACAAAAAAAAGTGATCCAAGTGTATTCGTATCATCTTTGCTATCAAAGTTCTTTCTAGATGCAACAACAAACACATAGGACTACATCTTGAATTTGCATCACTGACAAGTCCCTCCTCTCCCTCCATCCTCTTCTTGTGCACTGGAAGCAAAAGATCAGCTCTTGAGTAAACCAGCTATGGGACGTACAAATTTGACATCAATAAGCTGATTTTATGGCAATATGAAAGACTGACTTGTCTTCAGTAATTCATGCCATATTACTGTCTATAATCTCTGCATTTGTTAGAATTTTTAAGTTAAAACCAATTTACTACTTATGAGTAAAAATAAAATGCATATTGGACCTCGCAGTAATCGAACTTCAACATAACACAGAGATTAACTATTGACTTCCACCAGTTCTTTGGTTTTCATAACTTCCCTTCCTGATGTGCATTTTGTCAAGGAGTAGCTAATGCTACCATGCTTTATGTTTTTTTCCTTAGAAGCAGAAGAAAGACATGGAGTGAGAAGGAATTTTTCACTCTGTCAAAAATGACCAGGAAAAATGTAGTCAATGTAATGTAAAAGACTAAACCAACTGCAGAGGTCATTTTGGTTTGAACAGGAAAAAGGTCAGGGATTGTGATTGAAATCCTTCCTAGCTGAAACATGGCAACCTGAGCATATCTTTTGCATAACATCTGAAAGGTATTTCAAAGTACAATCTGAGCACATGATGAATGTAAAATGCTGATCTGTTTAAGTCAAATTCTGACAGGATTTCACCTTCAGCATTTTCTCTGAAATTTACTTCCCGTCTTGGGAGCACATTAATTTCACAGCCTTTTAACATGGCATTCATGCTCTGGTTTAGACAGCTTGTGTATAGACATGCATAGTTATGATTTCTGCTTCTGTTTTTTAATTGATATTTGCTTTTATTAGGTGTCTTTTTCCAGTGTCTTGCATGACACTGTTTTTAAGGGGTTACAACCTAGTGTAAAATTCTGTAAAGTTTGTTACAGAAAATGGACAAGTAAACTGCTTTTGCCATGGCAAAACAAAAATTATTTTTCCCATAGGTATGGGTTGGACTCCATACATCTTCCCAGAGGACTGGAAAGTGTAGCTGAGATGAGAAATGTTACATTTCAAGCATGGCCTAAGTGCAGCGATTCCTTAGTAACAGTATGTTGCTTCATGGTCTGAGATTTGAGAACCATCTTTTTTAATATACTGAGGTCATTAGAAGTTAATCATGTGAGAATGAGCTCATAAGGAACCTTGATCTGAGAACTGGGAACCCGTTGGTGTTGTGAACCATAAATGTTTATGTGAAGTGATTTCTGTCCTCTTTTCATGGACATCTGGTAACAAGCTGTACTATATTTGACACTCATAAAAAAATAAATCTTGTCTTATGAATAAACAACAAGATACTTTTACACAGTGACATGTGATCTAATTTCCACATATTAACAAAATAACACTCCTTAGTTGAAAAGTGTTAGCTGAAATAACTATGCCAGACAGCTAACATTATACATGCCTTGTACTCACAACAAATAAAACCATGAAAGAGTCAATTACGTAAGTCTGCTGCTGAAAGGCCTCGGCATTTTTAAAGCACATTTATGCATAATTTTTCTAATTACTTTTTGAAAAAAAAAGACAACTTTTCAATAAAATTACCAAAAGCATATTTGAAAAAAAGCCAAGGAAAATGAACAATCTTTACAATTAAAACTTCATACATGTATTTTCCAAAGATAAGTTTGCTTATTGACCATGAATTTATTTTCTTTAGCTTTGGCATACTTATAATATTGTAGATAAATTCATCCCAAAATTAAAAAAGATAATCCAAACAAAATGAAAACATTTCCTATATAACACAGCAGGAAAACTTGTGCTTCTTACAGCAAAATACCCAGTACTATCACATTTTCTCTTCAGCCATTTTAATATTAGGAGACTGTAAACACACAATAATTCAGTTTTATAGACTACCCTCATGAGAAAAATAGAAAAAAGTGCTCTGAGCTATTGGAATTTTTTTCTATAGTGAAAACAGTAGGTGGATGTGCTGTTTTGAAAATTTTTTTAATTGTTTTTTTAAGATAAAGCAGGTTCTCTTTTGCTAATAATACATATTTTAAAAAAAACCCAAATGGTTATCAAGTTCACTGGGAAGCTGGCTCTGCATTTCATCTAAGTTCTCTTTTTTCTGTATCTAATAGAGTACAGAGATTTTTTTTCTTGTTTTTAGTGTAATTTTTCTATGCCATTAAAAACATTATTATGTTAGCATTTGCAAGGGAAGAGAAGTTTTGGATAATCATGAAAGATGTTGTCAAACGAAGCAAGGTAAGCTGCTCCCCCGAGACAAGATGCAGAAGGATTCCTGTTGTGCACCTCCTCTGACAGCAGTTCACAGCAGAGCACCTCAGAATTACAACCAAGAGGTATGAG
Source organism: Grallaria varia (assembly GCA_013396735.1). Lineage (NCBI taxonomy): Eukaryota > Metazoa > Chordata > Aves > Passeriformes > Formicariidae > Grallaria > Grallaria varia. The sequence continues at coordinate 44,132 of VWZG01004159.1, read as the reverse complement.
GACATCAGCAACATGGACAAGGCCAACCCAACAAATTTCTTTTGTTAAGTAGCATTGGAAGACTAAATTAGGGCAGTGGACCAGTTTTGTCTTCATGTTCCCTCCCTTCCTGACAAGCACTGAAAAGCTTTATCTTTCCTAAGAGAAGAAGCTATTCCCTCCATGGTACGGTCTGAAGAGCTGTGACTAGCTACATACTACTGCTGTGTAATATCAAAACACCAAGCAGCTGTTCCACTAAATTACTAGATGCTGATATGCTTTTCTTTATGGCCTGTAACACATCCTGCTGAAAGCAATGTGCCATTGCTATAGGGTCCTGTGTTCCCTGTGCCAAAATACTGCAACCAGAGTAGAGCAGGAAGGAGATCCCTGACCTACTGCCATACTAAAATATTGTTATGTCCTGAAATAAGTTTATTATTCAAATGATATTCTTATGTGAGATAAAAAGCATCAATATTGTGAACAATTCATATCATGATCCCCACCAGTAGGTATATTGATGTCTCTGAACTTTGTAATAACCAAGAACTGTCCTTTAAATAGCTATTTTAATAACCACCGGATTGACTTCTCCATTTGTAGAATATTGAGAAGTGAGATGCTCATTCGGTCTTTTCAAATGACAAAAGGATTTCCTTGCTGACATCTGTCTCTGCTGGTTCAAACCACGTAACATATGCAAAAAAAAAAAAACAAACAAAAAAAACAAACCAAACCAAAGAAACCCAAAAAAACCCAAACAAAAACTCAGCTAACAAATCTTCTTGTTTTTGTCAATGTCCACTCAGTTTCCTAACTAATCTGCTAGTAACTGAGCTGAAGAACTAAGTCTTGTGGGGTTTTCATTATTTGTTTGGGTAGTTTTAGTAAAACTAGAACCTGTTCTGAACCACCCAGATATTAAGTATGAAGCTGTATATGCAAATATGTTAATGCCAGCATGGTCAAAATCCATTACAAAAACACTTGGTGTATCTTCCCAAAAAAAACCTGTTCTTCCAAACAAGTAGGGGATGAGGACCGAAGTTTATGGTCTGAAGTTATGTACTAAAGTACATTTCCTGAAGAAGTGGATCCCAGGGAAAGGACCTGTGTTGGAGCAGTTCTTAAAGAACTATATGCTGGGAGGTGGACCTACATTGAAGATGTTCCTGAAAGACAGCCTCCTGCAGGAGTGACCCTGTGCTGGAGCAGTTATCAAGACTGGAGAGTCCACATACACTTGGATTCAGAGGGGAAAAGAAATAATTTGTTTTCATCAGTCTTTCCTCATTGTGTTCATACATGGAACATGGATAACACATTAGGCGCTAAACCTGGAAACAAAATATTTCAAACCTCTTATCTAAGAGAAAGAAATCTCTCTCAGTCTATCAGTACTAATGAATAGTGGAATGTAGCTATTACTGCCAAATTTTGGACTTAATTTTTTCTCCTTCCTCCCTGCAATTGCATGCCATCTAGACCCTAGCCTCTCTTGTTAAGTAATATGTCAGGCTTAGTTGGACAACACTCACATTCTCTGTGTTCCAGGTATTGAAGTGTCCATGAGGTCAGACAGCTACAAATGTGTTTTAAAACAGCAAACCACAAATAAATCACAAACTTATCAGACAATCTCAATAAATGTTTTATAGTCAAGGGCTTTTTGTCAAATACTTGGTCCTNTTAGATCAAAACCAAAGAGAAAATCCTGTTTCGCAGTTAAAGTATGTTTTATTGTTTTGAACTACGCAAGGTTTTTTTTGATCTTTTTGTGGCAATATTTTAAATAAATCTTGTTCTTATCTTTCCCTGCAATTGCATGCCATCTAGACCCTAGCCTCTCTTGTTAAGTAATATGTCAGGCTTAGTTGGACAACACTCACATTCTCTGTGTTCCAGGTATTGAAGTGTCCATGAGGTCAGACAGCTACAAATGTGTTTTAAAACAGCAAACCACAAATAAATCACAAACTTATCAGACAATCTCAATAAATGTTTTATAGTCAAGGGCTTTTTGTCAAATACTTGGTCCTTGGTTATGTGTACAGCACTGTTACACCAAGAATATTCCTATTATCTATAAGTATATATTTTTCTTTTTTCCACCCTGATGGAGTTAGGAAGCTTGATTGGCTCACTGGGACAGAGGATAAAGGGCTAGAATTCTAATGTACATTTCTGGGAATTACTTACTGAGGAAGGACTACCACACAGTAAAATCAGCTTTGCTGATTTTGTATTTAAATTTAAAAAAAAAAAAAATTTAAAAAAAAATGCTAATCTTTTTCAGCTCTGAGCAAAAATGCATACTATGACTTTTAACACTATTTATTTTGATGTTGAAAAATGCACCATAAGAAAATCTGACATTATTGCTAAATATGACTTATGTGACAAATTATTTTGAAAATATACTAATTAGATCTAATTATGAGTGTTGCATTAATTATAGAAATGTTATGTATCAGTAGTATGACTAGAAAGCTTTTTAATTATAAAATAAGGTTATACCAAAGAAATTAATTGCATAATCTATATTAATTCACTTACCTTTTGAGTTACTGTGGTGTNATTTTTTTTCCTTTTTTTTTTATGTTTTAAGAGTAGGCTGACATTGTAACCTATGTGATATGGAGAAATAAATACAATCAGAAATTTGGTGGGAAACTTTCTTTATCCAGAGTGAATATTCATTCAGAAATGCTAGTTCTTACATAACAATTTCCCTTTCATAATAAAATAAGATGGGAAACACTGACACACTTTAAGCCTCTATTTTTTGTGCAAAAATTTTTGTAATGTAAAACAAAGATTGAAAAAAAAAAATCCTTATCCCAAATTTTATTTAAGTTTAAAAAAATAAACTGTAATTGTAATAACTCCTCTAAAAGTTGCATTTTCTACAACTCTGTTCACAGGTGCAGCTCCACCAAAGTGAAAGAACTTCCACATGCTAAAGAAGCTGCAGACAGCCTCTGTTGCACATGGGAAAAGGGGGAAACTCCCTTCCCAGCCAAGACACCTCCCATTAGGCTGATGCAAGGCAACTCTCACAGCCCCTGAGCTCAGATTCCAGGAAGAACATTGCAGGAAAGATATAAAATGGGAAGTTGGGGAGAAAAATCACANTTATTTTATAATTAAAAAGCTTTCCAGTGATATTACTGCTATGAATTAATTTGCAGATAATCAAAACCACGACCTTTTCTACAGAACAGATTAATTCTAGTAAAATAATTAAAGTCTTCATTTATTACATTGCACTGGTCAAAATAATCCTCTGCTAGCTCCTGACTCAGCAAAAATGTATTAGCTTTATGTATATTGGCACGTCCATTCAAATTCAAAAAACATAGGAAATATGTTAAAAATTAGACATTAGATCTCGTTATGCAGAGAGATTTTATGGACTAATAATTTTATGATGAAAAATTGAATGGAAAAATAGCTATTCATAAGTGTATCTTGGGCTGAAAAGAAATTCTAAGTGGGTTTTTTTTGAGACAAACATGCACTTCTGTGTTTTCCATCTCCTGGTATCTGGCAAGGAGTAGGAGGAGCAAAGCAAGGGTAGATACAGCAGCCACAGACCTGCTCTAAGTTGTGCCAGCTGAGGTGAGTACTTCCAAACCATTTGGTCAGAAAAATCAAATGGTGTATGCTCAGCTCAACTGCCTCTCCTCTGCCTGACTGGCAGTTGCTTCGAATAGCTTACTGCCCTAAATATTAGTTTCAGTATGGAATTTAAGGCCAATCCACATGATTCCAGAGGCATCAGGAAGTGACATACCTGGACTGAGACATCTTGTTCAGGAGAAATTCAGAAAAAAATTGGGTTTGTGTAAAAGGGATCCAAATGACAGGGCTACTGATTGAACACCCTACTGTGTTGCCCTTTCCAGGGTTAGAGGTGGCTTGTCCGCCTTTTGCATAAATGGTCCTGACGCAATATAATGGTCCTTAATGCGATTCCCACCATGCAAGTCATATCAAGAAACTTGGTGTCAGGCCATGAAAAATTTAGAGCCAGGTTTGTTACGGAAGAGACTATGGCCAATCACCACCCATGCATCAGGTGTCTCCACCTGTTCTATGCCCCCACCATGATTTGCAACCAATGAGGAGCCTGTCTGGGGCAGCTCACAGCCTTGCCCCTGACTGGCAAGGAGGCATAAACCCAACCTTTGGGGATCCCATCAGTCTTAACAACACTACCTGCCACGGTGCTGCCAGACTTTACCCAGGTTTTCTACCCCACAGGTCAAGGCTCTGCAGGTCATGGCATGATCACCATGGTTTTGTGTCACTTGAGATGCCATCAAGCAGGAAGTGAATATGCTCAACAGGGAGCAAGTAGCCATAATTCCCACACACTGGGGCAGAGGTTGACTCAGTTACCCTGAAGGGTAGCCAATACGACCATGGAGAGTTATGAACTCTGCAGCTGAGCCCAGTTAGTAACCACGATTCTGCCTTAAAAGAGTCATAGTTACTCCCACCTCTCTTTAAAGTCTCTTGACTAGTATCTCTGAATTTCTTGACCTGTGAAACAGTGATAACAAGTGACCTGACTGTTAACCATGCTACATGATGAGTACAAACAGTATAATCCTGTGATGTGACACACGTCAGAAATATTCTTTGAAAGACATTAATTGCAACTATCAAGGAAGTAGAGAGGTAAAAAGTTTGAAGAACCAAAAAGCTCCAAAAAACATGAACTTAAGGTGAAAGACAAAGAAAAACCTTCATTTTCAGGTTAAATCTTCTACACTGATTCTAAACTAAATTTGAAATATATTCACATTGATTGGGAGGTCAAACTATTTACCCACACAGACAGGAAATAAATTTCCCTGTTATAAAAACTTTTAAACAATTTATGCTCTGGAATCAACTAATTTACATGCTTCAAGTGGAAATTAGCTGGCTCCAGCCTGATCACAATTTTGTTGTTTTGGAAAGCCTTACAAGGATATGCAGTATTTTTAATAAAGAAAAAAATACTTTTTTTGCCATCATTCAAGTACTGGAAAGAGTAAACACATTTTGTTAGTAGTACTTCACAGATACATTCACTTTCCTATTAGCACCAGAAAAATTTCCTCAGAAAATCATCACTTTAAAGGCACATAGAATATCTGAACTTAAATGTGAAAATTACAAAATTAAATTGTCAGTCTGTGGCGATAAAGAAAGCAGCCTAGATTTATTTTTTCAATTTAATTTATTATTATATTTTAAATAATTTTTAATTTTAGATCAAAACCAAAGAGAAAATCCTGTTTCGCAGTTAAAGTATGTTTTATTGTTTTGAACTACGCAAGGTTTTTTTTGATCTTTTTGTGGCAATATTTTAAATAAATCTTGTTCTTATCTTAAAACAGAAGAAGAAAAAGAAGAAGAAAGAAGGAGAAAGAAGAAGATAAAGAAGATGAAGAAAAAGAAGTTGTTTTCATCCTGCTGGAAATGTTGACATTAATTTTTTTTCCTTTTTTTTTTATGTTTTAAGAGTAGGCTGACATTGTAACCTATGTGATATGGAGAAATAAATACAATCAGAAATTTGGTGGGAAACTTTCTTTATCCAGAGTGAATATTCATTCAGAAATGCTAGTTCTTACATAACAATTTCCCTTTCATAATAAAATAAGATGGGAAACACTGACACACTTTAAGCCTCTATTTTTTGTGCAAAAATTTTTGTAATGTAAAACAAAGATTGAAAAAAAAAAATCCTTATCCCAAATTTTATTTAAGTTTAAAAAAATAAACTGTAATTGTAATAACTCCTCTAAAAGTTGCATTTTCTACAACTCTGTTCACAGGTGCAGCTCCACCAAAGTGAAAGAACTTCCACATGCTAAAGAAGCTGCAGACAGCCTCTGTTGCACATGGGAAAAGGGGACAACTCCCTTCCCAGCCAAGACACCTCCCATTAGGCTGATGCAAGGCAACTCTCACAGCCCCTGAGCTCAGATTCCAGGAAGGACATTGCAGGAAAGATATAAAATGGGAAGTTGGGGAGAAAAATCCCATTTTTAAGTGATTTTTTTTTTTTTTTTAACATAAATTCTCTCACCCAAGTAAATCAAACATGAAAGAACTGAAGGCATTAGAGGGGTAACTAAATTAGTACTGGAAAAGAAAAAAATGAGTGAACCACTAAACAGATGCGGGCAAAATCAGTCTGAGTTCCCTTTGCTGTTGTTTTCAGTTCCTCTAGAGAGGGATATATTGGCATCTACTGTTCAAAAATGTAACCCTTCTGATGAAGACATGCTGTGCTACTTGCAAGAGTTTAGAGTGCTCAGTTTTATGAGCTTATTGTTCATCTGTGTTTAGCAAAGCATTAGGAAAGGGAGAAAGCGGCGGACAGCCTTGGCAAGGCAGCCATCCTCACAGCCTGAAGGAAGTATCTGACAGTGAACACAAACACTAAACCAGGGCCTTTGAAGATTCTCAAGGGACTTCTTTATATAACTTTAAAAAGATGTGAGCCTCAGACTTCACAAATGAAATTAATTTCAAGCACTATAAAAATCTTTTTAGAGCAAATCAAGAATGAGAAACATCCTGAGTTAGAATGAAGTGCTTGAAAGGCAGAGGCCCCTGCTGGTGAGCAGAAATGAGGTCCTCTGCAACTTGTGATATCAGGACAGCAGGACCAGAGACAAGTCCTCTCCTGCACTCAGATTTAGCCAAATAGCCTTTGGCAAGCAGAGGCACTCTCTGCCAGGAGGCCAGGAAGGATGTTAGGCGACATTGTCCCCTTCTACCTTCTGATGCATGGTTTTGTTCAAGACCAGCACAGAGGGAAACAGTAGTTCAAGAATGCATCCTACCACAAGTATGAAAGGCAGTCCTTGAATTTCCAGTGTCACCGCCAGCTGGCAACAGAGTTCAAGATGCAAAATGCATTATGAAAATCAGGCAAAGTGAAAAGGGAAGAAAAAAGAAAAAAGATTTTTTTCTATTTGAGAAAGAAAAAAAAAATTATTGAATTTTAAAGTGAAACATCCTATAATGCCAGTGTTGGTAGAAAGTAAGTCACTTTTTTAAATAGGAGAGAGCTTTTAAGACCAATGTATTTATAAGATAAAAGATCTGGTAAGAAAAACTTACCAATTGCAAACCTACTAAGGAAGACAATTGCAAGTATTTGCCAAAATAAAATTCAAGAAAATGTCTTCAAAAATCATATTTTTTTTGAAAATATACTTAATTTTCACATGACAAAAAATGTTAACACCGTTAACATATTTAATGTTAATGTGACATATTTAATGTGTCTTCTTTACCCTCCAGTTTTTTATCAATTTTGCTGCTGCACAAAGCACTCAGCCCTACTTTGAGTACTATGTGCAGTGCTAAGCTTCACAGTGTAAAATATAGGATATAAAAATGATGGAATATGTCCCAAGGAGGGCAAGAAAGATGATTAGATGAGCAGCGGGCAGGACTATCAACCAGAGATTAGCTCAACTGGTTAGCTCATGGTGCTAATAACACCAAGGTTGCAATTTAGATCCCTGTACAGGCCATTCACTTAAGAGCTGGACTCAACAATCCCTGTGGGTCCCTTCCAACTCAGAATATTCTTTGGTTCTGTGCTTCAGATTACAGAAAAATGAGACTGGGGGATGACCTCAATGCTGTTTACAACTTCCTCCTGATGGGGAGCAGAGACGAAGGTGCTGATCTCTTCTATCTGGCATCTGGTAGTAGGATATGAGGGAATGGCTTAAAGCTGAATTAGGGAAATTCAGGTTGTATAGGAGGAAAAAGATCTGTGCTGAGAATATTGACAACCACATGGTCCCCAGGGAACTGGTCATGGCCTCAAGCCTGTCAGCTTTCAAGTAGCATTTGAGCAATGCTCTCAGACACACGGTTTAACTTGTAGGTTGCCCTGTGTGGAGTTAGGAAGCAGACTCAGTGATCCTAATGGGACCCTTCCGTTCTTCAAATTCTTCATCAATTTTTCTCTGATTGCAAAAAACCGGCTGACATATTTTCCCTTCAGTAGCTGTGTGAAAATCAAACTGCAGTCATACCCTTTACTTACGTTCTTAGATGACGTCATCCAAAACTATAAAGACCCGTGTGTTAGGAATTTTACTGATATTTAAATCCTCAAATCAGCTGACATTTATCAAAACTTACTCAAAACATCGATGGAAATTTATTTTCAATAAAATCTTGCACTACAAAAAAAGTCACAACAAGCCTAAGATCCTAGGGCTGTCTTTCCAAGTCCCTGCAAAGTTTATTTCTTCCATCTCACAAGTGACTGAAATCTGAACAAATTCTGTGGGAACTGTAGTTATTGTGCTTAGGTCTAAGCGTGAGGTACTTAAGAAAGTGAATGATTAAGCAGGGCAAATTTTTTTTTCCACTTGGGAGAAAAAAGGAAAGCTTTCTCTTGCTAGTTAACAGGTAGGATATATTACACTTTAAATTACTAAATCCTTGTTAATCGCCTGCTGTAAGAAGTCAGGCCTCATTTATTTTTTCAAAAGACTGAAAAGTTTTCTGTGTTACATGGTATTCTGCACAGCTTTTCAGAATCAGACTTCAGTAAGTAGAAGGAAAGAAACAAAGAAAACAGAATTAATTGCTTGAACAGGTGGAGAAAATAATCCATACACATTCCCTCAGGGCTGGACTCAGCAACGGACAATTTTCCTATCTCCAAATGCTTCATCAAATAGTGTTACATGTCATCACGGAAATTTTTTTTATGATCTTTCTTTATTCAGTAGTTCAAAATTAATTCTGTACTAACCATATATGCTTTTTACATTATTGTATTTTAATTCTTTTCTTCATATTTTTTTGGATTGTTTTATGTTCTTAACACACATTTTCCTTTTGGAAACTAGTGGTATTTTAACATTTTTATTTTTTAATTCTGCTTCCAGAAATTTACGTATCGTTAGAAAGACTTATATAAAAAAATGGAAAAAGCCTGTGGGAAGAATTACTTTTCACAGGAGGGAAGACAGTTGGGTCCAGGGGTCATCAGTTCTTATTCCTGTCTCTAATTTTTATCCTGAAAAAAAGACTAAAATTATGAATTCACCATTTCCCTCATAGAAGTGGCTGAAGGTCACCAATCCAAATTATCATTTCCAGGTGGAAGGTTTAAAATGACACTGTGCAACAGTCAAAGGACTAGAGTGGCAGTCCAGCAAGCTGATTCTAGATCTACCTGTGATGCTAAAATGGTCAAGTGTTCTCAGTGCTTTATCTTCGTTCTCTTGCTTGTTAAGTCATTACCATCCAAACCTTAATTTTTACATTCATATAAGGGCAAAAATGAAAGTCTTAATGCAAAAATTTACAAGATGAGGAAGATAGAAATATTCATACTTATTAACTACATTGAATTTTAGATTTTTCTTACTTTTCTGAAGGAGTATTTTTTACATATATGGTTTCCTAAACTGTTGAAATGATGAATAAGTGCATTTAAATACTGGTAATGTATTTTCTATAAAACACATGGACAATAGAATTTCATTTGCATTACTGTAAAGTAATACAAACTTTACAGTTATTATGTATAATGAATATTTGAAAGTCATTTAGATGGGCCAAAAAGACAAAGGGAGTGGCAATGCATGCCATCTGACATCCTAATAGCTCAACATACTGTGTTTCTTCCTCACCTACAACTGGCAAAAGTTACATTTATTAGTGTGCTGCAGTATGGACCAACATGTGCCAGTCTCAAAGTGTCCATTATTAAAGCAACCGACAAGTGTCCGTTTAGCAGTGTCTCTTTTTCAAGCTAGAACATCATCATCTACACATTCTGGTGTTTTCTGGATGGGGAAAAGAAGTTGAGCTTGGGAGAAATTTCAACAGTCATGTCTGACCTTACAAGGGAGTTGAAAGACTCTTTGCAACCTCTCAGTCTGCATAGGCGTAGTATAATCTTAGGGAAGGAGACATCTGCTGAAAATATATACTCAGATGTTGTAGCATTGTGTTTATATTTCACACACTTTTTTACAAAAAGAAAAGAAATTGCAAACTGTGCTGCTTCACCATCCATTTCTTCTCATTAGTTTTGTTTACTACTTGTCCTTCAGGATGAACTTTGCTAAAAAACTGTCTGGATAAAAGGTTTTTTCAAATATAAATTCCAGATTTGAACTCAGTTAATATAGGTATTCATACCATTTTCTTTAAAACCTTTCTAATTCAGCAGTATATAGCTCATTTCCCTCATATCCAGAGTTCTAAATTGCCTCAAGAAATTTATTGTTGAAAACGGCAGCAACTGCTAATATAAAAGCAGTTTAAGTTCTTCCCTGTTTCTTCCTTGAATATGCAGCAAATTCTGTCAACTGTGAATTTCTTACTTACCTACCTAAAGACTAAATTTGCCATACTTGACAGCCAAATTCTTCCTGCTTATCTGTGGGACTTGCACCTTACCCTATAACGTGCTGATTTTCTCCCACTGACAAGTTGTTGGCTCAGTGGGAAGAATGAGAGGCGAATGTGGAGATGATGCATCAATCACCCTCCATCACATTCCCCAGCCCAAATGCCAGGGGTTTAGACAAACTTGGGTTGACAGGCATCCTTTCTGGACAAACAACTTGTCAGTTTGCTAATAGGATTCAGCTGCTCTCTCATCATAAGCTTTGCAACCTCAACCACTCCAAAAGTTCCCCAGTGGGAATGGGTGAAATTGAATAAACAGAGAAGAAGGTGGGGGTCTTTTTGCCAATTTTAGAGTAAATTAAAACTTTCAGAACATTACTTTTAGTAATTATTTTGCTGTAACCAAAAGAGAGTAAAGTTTAAGCTTTAATAGCTACATTAACCTATAGCTGCTGTGGGTTTTTTTTTTTTTTCTTTTAGCAAAAATGCTGTTCCTGATACAGAAGCAATGTTCCTGATTTAGGGGACAAGCAACTTACAGAAGCATGATTGCATATACATGAGGACACTGAGAAGACAACTTTTTCTGTAGCAATAGGTGCCCAAGGTAATCATTGTAGTCACTTTCCAGGAATGAATTTAGTTCAAGGTATCTTTTTAGACCAAGGATATTTTCCCATTAGAAAAGTACATTTAGAATAAAAGCAAAATATAGTACACATTATCATGTTTTCTTATTAAATGCATTGCAAATAAGAGCTACGTAGCTTGCACAGGGACACGCTTTATTACTACGTTGGGACTTTAACAGGAAAAACCAAACACATAGTATGCCATTTCAGCCAAAACTACTATTATATACTTGAAAAAATATATTTAAGAAATATCTTGCAAAAACATGCAATTTATTTTTTTAATTAAACCTAAAAAGGGTTTCCTTATATTTCAGTTTTATATTGATCTTCTCATAATTATAAACACTGAACTTTTAGAAAAATCTGATAACAGTGAAACATTTCAAGTAAGCATAAATAAAAAAATCCTAAGAATTAATTTAATCCTAAGAAATTCTATAGATTCTGTATCATTCAGATATAGACAACTACATCACCAGTTTAAATGTCTAGAAGTTTGGATTAGTTTACTGAAAGGGCTGTAAATGAATGGCTCAAGTGGTTGTTAACAGAATACAAAGTCCAGTCAATAACAAGTCAATAACGATACAGGCACAACTACACAGGAAAAATACATTAGCCTAAAATATTACATAACTAATTTTGTTTATTAACAAATACACTGAACGCTAATTATTGTTATTTAATCCTGTACAAGTCCCTGGATGTTGAAACAGAACTGTGTGTGTGCAGTTCACATTGGAGAAGCAGAGACCAAGTATAATGTTAAGATCACCTCAAAAACCTGACAGTACACATTGTTTCCACTCTACGGATATTTGAACATTTTGGTTCCATTCCTTCCACTACATGAGGTATCTTTGCTGCTCTTTGGCCACTCTGTGACTTAGACCTGATGTAGGTAGGTATTTCCCAGTGACACCAACTCTTCCATTTCCAAAGACAGACTAACTAAAGAAAAAGAAAAGCTCCGTATAATAACTCTAAATTCTGTGAGGTTTTTTCCCCCTCACTGCTACTATACTGTTTCTCTTTTAAATGAAAAAGAAAACCAAAATGCTACAAAACATTTCGTTTTCTGTTAAAAAATAAAAATATCTAACGTTATGAAAAATATATTCTGGTGTTTTTCAAATTACTCTAATAAATGACAGGCCTTCCTTTAAAACATTTTAAAAAATCTAATCTCCATCATGCTTGTATAAAGAACAATACAAATCAAAGTGATAAAAAATACAACTTAATGCATCAGGGAGAAAAATACACATAGATAATGGAATGATTTTAGAACATGCACATAACTCAGAGTATATTTGAAGCTTCTATAATTCATCAAAACACTTTTCTTTTTCAATAGTCTTTATATTTTAATCATTGATTTGTCAAAAGAAAAATGTTCTGAAGACAAAAGACACATTATGAAACATCTCTATAAAAGAGATACATTCAAATAGTTCAAATATAAATTTAACATTCATGAAGCACAACAGAAAAAATTACATGCATTTATAGTAAAGTGATCTGGAAACCCCTTACATATCACCACCAACTGAACAACACCAGTAACAACTACAAAAATACACATTTTTTTAAGAACTAAGGTGTGCATGTGAAAGCTAGAGAATGCTAATGTGAGGACGTGACCATACAAGGACACGGTCATGTGAGGACATGATATTTTGCTGGAAGCCATTAACATGAACTCCCAAAATTCCTTGGTGTCTTGTTATAAAACTCACTTTTTTTTTTTTTTCAAGGCAATCTTCTTGGTTTCTTACCAGCAAATCTTAGTACACAAAGTTCACATGGTAGACTAGCACTAACATGGAAGTCTCTGAGGACTGAATGAGTGACTCATGGTCTATTCAGAATATTTTGAGACTAAATTGTGATTATTGCATCACAGGATGATTTTTAAGAATTTGACCGCATCTGTAAAGGATCCAGGTAACTAAAAGTCTAGATAATTAGAAATTTTGCTTAACTGAAATCTATGCTAGTTATTAAAAGTCTGTTTAATAGTAAGCTGCATGAACTTCTAGAAACTGTAGGTAAAACAATAAACTATGGTGATTGTTAAAATACTTATTTAATAATAAAGCTTTCATTATACCTACAACCCTGCAGCCAATCCTCATTCTACCAAGGATCCCTAAAGCATGTGCTTTACATAAAGCATATATATATGTATATTACATGTAAAATATGTTTTATAAACATGCACATATGCATATATATGTGTATAATATTATACACAAAGAATATATGGAGCTATAATTTATATACACATGTATATACATATGATAAAGTGTTTCTTATCTGCTCCCCTAGACATGAGGTTTAGCTACTTTCTGGAACAACAGATGAGAACATGGAGTCAGAGAGAAGTAGTATTTAATATTCATATTTTTCTTGTAGTTGTGAAATCCAAGTCAATGACAAGCATTCTGTCCAAGCCCTGATCATTCACATCAAAGAGAATTTCTCAGTATCAGCAAATATTGTTCTAGTGTCTAGAAAACGGTCAACATATTTAACTTTTAATTGAGATAAATGCTATGTGTGTACCAAGAACAGACTTAAGTTTCACGCACTTAAGAAAGATAGATGGAAGAATGTGGTAAAACAGAGGGAGGCAGAGGAGGGGGAAGACAGATGTGCTGGCAGAGAAGGTTGTGGCTATGGACTGACAGCAGAGCAGTGTGAGAAGCATTGGGATAGGTGAAACATTCTAACACCACTGCCTCCTCAGGGAATGCAAGAGGCCTTTCATTTAAAGAAAAGCAAATACAGTAACATGTCATTGCTGCTAGCACTGCCTGTTAACAGCAGGGAAACCAGTTTCACAGAACTGATTTTCACGGGATCTTCATTTTGATGAGAACTTTTTCATTTCTTCCCTGTAGGACAGAATTATAAGATGTGAAATCCTGCATCTCAGCAGGTTTGCTCTGTCTCTAATGAGATAGAAGGGAAAACTCTGTCAAGATTAATACCTTAAAATGAGAATTATACATCACTCTGCATGACAGCTTGCCCTTAAGATGTAAGGTATGTTGTACTTTCCCTTTTCTCTTCTCCTTATCAAATTCATTGTCCACCTTACTTACAGGCATAGTAACAAACTAAAAA
>VWZG01004159.1:0-29644 GCA_013396735.1 Grallaria varia | reverse complement strand
CTAGTATATGAAATATATAGTAGGTTTTCTATTGTAAATATATATAATATATATGTAATGTATGTATACACACTCACACAGAGGGAGTATTGTTTCTTCATGATTCCTAGAAATTATTATTTGGAGCATGAAATCATCTAAGCGTTTAACACTAACATTTTTCTAGTTGAAATATTTTAACTGCTAAAAGCTAAGAACAATAGACCTCCTCTAGGGAAGAGGCTAGGCAGTTTTGGTTTTTTGGGGGTTTTTTGTTTTGTTTTCTAAATTTTGTGTAGTATCTGTAATAAATATAGATTTGAAACTGTGCAGAACTGGCTGCTTTCAACACCATCTTCAATCAGATATATTTACTAATTTTACATTAACTGACATTAGAATTTGTCTGCAATTAAAGAAGAAAAATGAAAATAAAACCTCAAGTAAAGGGTGCAGTTCCCAACAGCTCTACAGTTAGAAACATTGCAAATCCATATCTAAAAAATGTCAAAAAAGTATTTTATTTCAGTTTTAGTTTACTAAGCACTAAATATGCAACTGAAGGAATGTTAGAATTAAAAATCTTCCTCAGTAAGCAACAAAAGCCAGGCAAAATGCCTGCACCTGTCCCAGACAGAACTCATATGAGTGGCTAAAAAAGAATCTGAAGTCTGGTAGGGCTCACAGATGGGGACAGCAGGATTGGGTGTATGTTTGTATAGGCAGACAGAGAGAGAGACATAATGTTTAACAAATGATAGCCAGAATATTCTACAAAACATAGGTCTAGAAAATGATTTGTGCAAAGCTTTTGCATATATCTGTTCATACAGTGTCCTGTCCAGATGAGAGAAATGCCACAAAACAAAATACAAAACCTTTGAATTTTAGGTGTTGTTCAGTATTAAGAACATCTGAAATATGAAGAAAATAGAGCTTTGTGAAATAAAACTTATCTTTCCTTTCGTTTGATTTTCAAATCCTTTGAAAAGCTCAATAAATGCCACAGGAAACATGGCACTTTCTGTTTACTACTTAGTAGCTTTTCCTGGCTTCAAAAATACAACTTAATGAAGCTTTAACATTTATAGGCTCTAAGATCTTTATTTGTGTGAATTTATTGCATTTATAAATTATATGAAGAGGAAAGGAAGTCTCCTGAAACTGAAGTGTTCCAACCACATGAGTAGTTATATTTGAACAAAGGAACAGTAAAAGGCTTTAAAAGATAAAATGAGCTGAGTCTGCCAAAAATGGTGTGGAGAGATAAAAGAAAAAAACCCCCTGTAAATCTATATCAAAAAGGAAAGCCACTCAGAGGACTGTTAAGTATTGCTGTTGTTCAGGGAAGGTGCTTCTCATGGCAGCCACACAACATGCTATGGTTTGCAAACACTTGTTCTGGCTGGGATTTTCCTTCTCTGCAGGAAGGGAATAGACATGAGGAATAAATAAATATCTCAGTTTTGCTATTTATAATTGCTTTTGCACTATCTTATGATACCTGTAACACTGGAATATCATGACTTACATAGATCAGGTGAAATAATGGGGGATAGAAATCCTTTGCTACTTCTAGGAAATGGAAGTAATTTAAGTAAGCATATATAAAAAATTTCAGGTGAAAGCCTCCAGAATTTTGGTGCAGTTCCAAATTTCTCAATATGGTGGATTTCCTAGATTTCACACACAAGAGTAAAAAATTTGACAGTTCTCTTGCACATATGGAAGTAATATAGGAATCTCGAGTGTAAGGTCAGTCTGTAATTTAATATGTGTAATTCATCATTTAATTGCTGAAAAACAGTAGAACTATGCTTGTCATTCCACAGTAGACCATGAACAGGATGGGATTTTGTGTAAAGAAGGAATGTAGCCAGACCATCTCCTGTATCATCTCTCTTTTTGTCATTGCAGCTGATATCATGGTAGGTTGTGATGTTCCTTTAAGCAAGCACAGCCTTTATTAAGTCACCTCCATGACTATTGTTGTTAATCCAAAGAGTTTCATATACTGGCTGCAAAATTCCTCTTAAAAAGCAGATGCTAGGAAAAAGTATCCATGATAAGAAATAGTTAGTCATGCAATAACATTTTCAGCCTTTCCATGTGTGTTCCATTGTGAGGGCAAGGAAAATGATAAGCAGGAAGAAAAGCTATCTGTCAGGTAAAGGGACTGGAAGACCTTAATCACTGTCAGCTCTGAGAGACAACAAATCTATCCCTTTTAAGTTAATTTACTGCAGAAAGCTGTGTAATTTTTTTAATTATTTTTCCCAATTCTTTCTAAATATATGCCTGAACCCTGAGAATATGGGTAACTTTGGATTGAATAACTGATCTTTTACCCTCATCTTCAAATTTAAAAAAAAATTGCAAGTTGGCATTCCCATACATGGAAGCAAAGTGTAGATAACTATATAAAAAAATTAAATATCTGAGCAACTAAAACTATTAACCACTCGCTTTCAGTCCTCACTCCTCTAAAAGACATGCATAAGCTGCCAGTGAGTATTTTGAGAACTATTTTGCAATGCTCCAGTGGCACATGTAGAGTGACATAATTTAGTCACACTACTTTAAAAATATACAGTTGTATTTACTTTTTTGTTTGTTTTAAGAATAACCATACTTAATTTACTCTTACATTCTGCATGTCAAGTACAGGGAATTCTGTAAACAGATGATCATCAGTCCTCTGGCCCAGTATAGCAGAGCTAGGGAGCCTTCAGCAGTGAATTGTTCAAGCCAAAACTGTCTTCAAATTCAAGCCTAGCATAATTTTATCTAAAACGGGCAGAGTCCTTCAATCTGAGGCCATACATCACTCATAAGGGGCAGTCACTAATACACAATTCTAAATGTCCAGGTTGTTTTATGAGAAGACCTAATACAAGATCAGTTTAAGTTCAATAGCCAGTTAATTTCATGATGATATTTTAAAAAAAATTACAGCTTTAAAGTCCATACATAGGAAAGCCATTAACCTAAAACTTATTTTAAGGTCCTATGATAGAAAAATGTCAATGAAACCAAATAAAGAACCTTGATGTGCCTTCTTTCCATAGTAGTTAACTTGATGTCACTAAAAAGAAAAATAATAAAAAAATAATTTTGAAATGTAACCCTGTTATCTTGTTATTCTAGTGAAAAAAGGGAATAAAAATTATTTGGTTTATTTTATTTTGCAGTTGAACAAGTTTTCATATTGATTTTTGTACTTTTCACCCAAACCATCTCCTAGAGATTTTTTTTATCCTCATGTTATAATTCCTTTTGTTCTATTAGTAATCCATACTGACAGTTATACTTTCTTTAATATTGACCCAAAAATAGTGCTGTAATTTAACTCTAGGTAAATAAAATAGGCAACATAAATATTTTTCCTTGATGTTAAACGTGCAGCAGTTACCCTTTAAAAACTCATTAATCAATACAGACTTGAACCAGTTTAAGCCGTTGGGCACCAGAATACTTAAGGTTCATTTAATGCTTATTACTTTAGCTATGTCTGACTGAACAATCACATTAGAATTACTATGAGAATTGGTCTTTTGGTCTAGAATTACTATGAGATATGGTCTCATCTTCTCTCTTGCACTCGTGCACATCTGATTGCTGTTGAAAAAACAGGCACAGCAGAAAATTATTCACTTTTTCATTTTCGTTTTCTTTTGCTATTTAGCCTCCTGAGCTTGTTCACAGTAGGTTCAAATCAGAAGCCGTTGAGGTGTTTGTAAAACACTACCATATTCATGGGCTTATGAAACAAAACCACAGGGCAAAGAGTATTTTTTATTATTGTAACAGAAGCATTCCTGTAAAGCTGTGATTTTTATCAAGTCCCCTTCACTCAGAGTATTATCTTTGCAGAACACAGTGACCAAACTAACATGAAAAGCTATGCATGTTGGGGAAAGTTTGAAAGTTGAGTTCTTCCACAGTACAACTGAAATAACTTGATCCAGAACTTCTACACTACCACTGTCACCACTTCTACACTACCACAGCTACAGAAGTGTCTTATCTAAATCAGAGCACTATAAACTTAAAAACATCCTGTAAGAGTCTGTCAGTTATATTAATACATCCTTACAAAATGCAAACATGTCAGACCAATTAACCAGTATATTAAACACTGTTTAAGACACTTGTAAGTTAACAAAGCTAAATAAGGAGGTTTTTGTGATCAACGCCCAGTATGCTAAAATGATTCTACCCAGCTGCCTTCACAGCCTCTTTCCATTCACTTCACACATCCACAGTTCCCAGAAATGTGAATCTGCCTGCTACTCATACCCTTCCCACCCTACATGTGAGCTACTAATTTTGAGACTAAGCATGAGCAATTTTAATAAGCATATGCCCATTTTATAACGCTAAGCATAGCGATCCTAAAAATAACATTTTCAGAGTGTTGCCTACTTAGCGAAAATATAGCTCCATTATCATCACTCTAAAAAAATTTCAAAGAAAAATGACTCTGTACAAGTCTAAAAAAATGAACATATAAGAAGCACTTTTCTTCTAACAAAATGAACCAAACCATTTTATATTATGACAAAATCACAACACCAAGCCTGACAGAGTTCAAGAAGCATCTGGAGGTTGTTCTCAGGCATATGGTGTGACTCTTGGGAATGGTCCAATGCAGGGCTAAGGGTTGGACTTGATGCCTCGTAAGTCCCCTTCCAGCTTAGCATATTCTGTGTGTCATCAATTCATTAATACCTTGGTTTAAAAAAAAATATGCTTTTATCAATGTCAAAGATATTTATAGTCGAAACACTATATATAAAATAATTTTTAAAGTACACACTGCTGTAGATTTTAATTTTTGTATCACTGTGTTTTCCCCACTGTTTTATTGAAAAAAAGTTAATTATACTTGCCAAAAAGTCATAAAATATTTACTCTATTTGTCTGCATCTCATTTTTGCATCTAAAATGTCTAATTATTCTAAAAGTTCCTTTTAAAATAAATTGGGGTTTTGTTATTTCCTCTTTGGTACTACTCAATGTACCCAGATTTAGGGAGTTTGGCTGCCTAGTGTTCTGAATACAAAGATTTGCAGTATGTAGAAGCATATCAACATGTACTGCATACTGTTCTACAAGCTTTATATGAGTTGCTGCTTTACTGAATACTAAACACCAAGCAAGGTCACTTCCAATATCAGTGGACAGGGTAATTTTGTACATCATAACCAATACATGAAATTGATTCTGAATTCTGAAAAAAAAAAAAAAAAAAAAAAAAAAAAAAAAAAAAAAAAACACACACACCAAAAAACAAGCAAACGAACAAACAGACAAACAAACAAACAAAACCCCTCCTCTGTTTCCCTTCACAGTTCTGGAAAAAGCCTGAGAAGTGTTATGTGTCAGCTTTTGAGTATCCAAAGACAAAAATGTCACCCCTGACAAGAAACTTGGTCCTTATACCCTAGGAGGAGCTATAAATCAGGTGTTTGTCTGCTTATAGATCCTGTAAGGAGATACTTTCTGGTATTGTGCCTACTGAGTCAGTCTCCACGCAATATCTGATCGTGGCGCTTTGGCACCAAAGAGCACAGCAAGCAAGCACTTCACTCCTTTGTGTAATACCCACCTTCAGGGCTTTTTTTCCAGAAGGGTTGTGAATTACCAAGTTAAATACATTTGCACAGGGAGGCAGATCCAAGAGTCTCTGCAGGAAAGGCATATCTTTCTCCCTTAGTGTTTCAGCAGCACTGTGTTATACCACATGACATTGGAAGTGCTGATTTCTTGCTCATTCCTTGCATTTATAGGAGAGATCAAACCTCACCTCGTTGTGGCCTGCCAGCTCTATGGCCCAGATGAAGAGCCTCAATCTTATTCTTGGTTGCCCCCAGGCCAGATCTGCTCCCCAGCTCTCCTTGACTTTAGCAGAAACATTCTAATCCTACCCTTCATGCCTTCTGCTTTCCTGGAAAGCACTGTTGTTGTCTACTCCAGCTAAGTACATGTTGGATTCTGCTACAGAGAAGGGCAGAGGGAGGCATGGCTCACACTTGCCACTGCTGAACCAAGGTTATTACCATAGAGCAAGCTGGAGAAAGACAATAGCAACTGCTGCTGAAGAGGCCAATGAATTCCACAGCACTTACCCATAAAAGTCATAGGAGGAAGTGTTTGGTGCAAGTTATTTTAAGGCAATAAGATATAGATTGGCATTCTTTAATGTTACACTTTACAATGTCAGAAAATGGCCTGGATCAACATTTTATATGCATGTGTGAAGAAACTTAGTCATCATTCAAAAGGTTTCTATGTGCACTGTAAACTGTCAGTATCCAGATAAATCAACTCTTTGTTTCAGTCCAAAAGTCCACTAGCGAGAGGAGAGCTGCCCAACTGCACACTGAGGGGGACAGTAATCAAAGATGCTGATACAATTAATCAATGAAGATTATGGAACCGAGGGATAAAACCAAGAAATATCAGTGTTTCCCTCCCATGTGCAATATGTGACTGAGACAAATGTCTGGCAGTCTTATTTTATGCACCTTGTTTGCCAGGCCGGGTCCCAAAAAAGTGACAAGAGGGCTGCCTCCCTCTTCTGCCCAGTCTGCTCTCCAGGGTAGTGTTATCACTTCTGTCAGAAGGCTTTGCCCAGAAGTATTATGAAGTTTACTATAACCCATAAGACCAATAAAACTAGCTGAAGTGATAATGAGAATGATGGAAAGACCCCCACCCTTGAAGGACATGCTGTTCAGGGAATAGATGTGGTTTGAAATATTTTAATTTTTCTTTCATCTTTCCTAAAGGTCATTGTTCTCAGTTTCAAAAATTCTCCATCAGAAAGGTAAACATATCTTAAAATTCTGGCTCACTTGGAGTACTGCAGCAACACCATAGATCTTTTCATAGCTTGCTACTTGAATTTCATTCACGGTTCTTTCAGCCAAAAAATAAACATACCTGAACAGTTTTCACATTTAACATTCAACTTTTATTTATTTATTATGGATTATCTTAAAAAAATTATAAATATCTAACTAACATACCAGTAGCAGGTTTTATATATATATGTGTGTTCTTGATCCCTTTATAAGGCTTTAAATATGCTGGCATGTAAGTTGTGCTAAAGAGGTTCACAACCTTTAGTAAGTAAATGGGGTTTTTTTTGCTAATTTAATATTTCATCCTGTAAGACTGATTTATTGCTTGACTCTAATCAGTTTGATTAAAATCACTGCAGTTCAGGTTAGGCAACCGTTGCTGCATTTGTAATCTGATGAATGGAAAAACTTTGCCGTAAGAAAATATGATTTGGCTGGAAAAGATTCAAGGGTAATCAAAGCTAAGATTTGACTCTGGCAGTGTCTGCCCATGTATCTAAATTTATTCTTATTCTGTGCTCAGAGAGTTAAATCTAAAGACATAAATGTGTTTCAAAGATTTAACATTTCCTTCTCATTATGAACNAAATGGAAAGGGGAAAGGAAAAAGGAAAAAGGAAAAGGAAAGGGGATACATATTTAAGAATTCTGCTATACCTTTAAACTATTATTTCTTTTTTACCCCCTCCATGATTGGATATATGCATTTATGTATTTCTGCAGCTCACCAGTCACTCTCTGGCTACTCTTCAATGCAAAGGTTAAGAAATATTTAGCTATCTAAATTTATTCTTATTCTGTGCTCAGAGAGTTAAATCTAAAGACATAAATGTGTTTCAAAGATTTAACATTTCCTTCTCATTATGAACTTTCAGTATAATTCTTGATATTTCTGAGATTTATATAAATGTTAAGGTTCCTTTTTTAATGTTAATCTGAGTTTTTAACCTCAATGAATCTGTTCGGCATTTTTTGTACAGATAAATGACAAAAAGTTAGTCTTGCATATTTGAAAATTCTTTTCTTTTTTTATGAGCACAGATTTTAAAGCCAGAAAGGCCATTATAATCATCTAAACTTTCTGCAGTTATGACACCCATAGTGATTTTCACAGCTTCTTTTCTGAATAATAACATCTTTTAAATCAGTCTTAATTAAAAAAAATCTCCAGAGAGAAAGAATCCAACACACTTCCTATTTCTTGAGTTGTGCATTTAGGTCTAGTTTTCATTCCTCACTCAGTATTTCAAATGCAGAAATTGTGCTGCATATTTATTTGTCTGCTTTGTATGATACAAAGGATTGTTCCCTTCCTCTGCCTTTATTTTAAGAAATCCCTAATCGGATTTTGTATCGACCTCAAAAACTCAAGTTTGACTTTTTCCATTCTAAAGTTAGAGTTCCAAATTAATAAAATATTTACACATTTTTATTGAATCACAGCCTCTGTGTTTGCTTGAATTCAACTTTGCAATTGATTCTGTTAGAATTTATCTTGGGTCTGTCTTTGTTTACCTTTCGAACTTTCCAAGTTAAAGGGAATACACTAATTTTAGTGTGTGAGAAATAACTTCAGAGTTTTATAAATAAAAGTGAGAAGACTTCTTCTCAGGTTATAACTGGCAAATGCGGAATTGCAGTATCTCTTAATACTGTGTGTTTCCAGTGATTCCTCCTATTTTAAAACTGGTTCCTGAGTATTTAGTTCAGTCACACAAAAAGTAAAGTTTAGTCTTTACCCCGACTTTACACTCAAACACTAGCTTGAAAAACCTAAAGAGACTTTGGAACTGTAAATACTATTCATTCAAGCACAATCTAGTTTTCAATAGCTCTTATTCTTAGAACATTCCACTATGGTAGTATCATGTGTGTTAGCCCTAGAAATATGAACATCTGACAAAACTATGTTGATGGTTTGGCATTAGTTTTAGTGTTCCTACCAGGACTGTTATAAGGCATAGCTTGCTCCTATTTGATCTGGGCTGATCAGATGTGCTGAGTGCTGTGCATTTCCCTGGACCAAGGATATATCTCAACAAAACCATAGCTTCTGCACTAACAAGCTGACTCTATAATCCCTTTGACTGCATCTCCCCCGTCTGACAATTTCATGATGATTCTGTGCCTCTTAGGACCAGAGAGAATAAAACAGGCAAGTGGAACTGCCACTGCCTTGACCTCAGAAATCAAGACAGGCTCTGTTTTTTGGAGGTGGTTGGTGAGGGTTTTTTTTGGTTGGTTGATTTTTTTTTGGGAGGGGGTTGGTTGGGTTTTTGAGGGTGGAGGAATTTGTTTGTTTTGGAGGAAGTATAATTTGGGTTGCTTTGGGTTTTTTTGAGAAAATGGTAACATTTCCACTTTATAGCTTGCTGAAATTTATAACTGGCAATTGATTCAGTTAGGAAAAAAGAAAAAATACTCAAGCTATCAAATGGTGGTTTTCTTCTTGTAGCTGATAATCAGACTTTTAATACATAAAGTTCCATTGCTGATGACAAATCAGTCATAGTGGTAATACCACTGTCACAGCTATAACAATAAGGGGGGAAATGAATAGAAAAGTAAAAAGTCTTTCTATAAGCAAGCGACTTTTTTTTGTTTTCTTTTGTCTCTAAGAGACTACTCCATGAATTAATCTGACAGCAGCTACATTTAAGATGCCATATAAACATAAACATGAAATATATTCTTAGGGTTTAAAAAAAAGAATAATCCAATTGTTCTTGAAATTTATTACCTTTTGGATTTGCATTCTTGCTCCAAATGAGCAACTTATTTTTAATTCATTGTATTCATCTATGCTTTTGTATTTTTAATGTGAAGAGTAGCTCAGAAAAAAATTCAGTACAGGCAGATGTCAGTTTTAATATAATGTTCTCCTACTTTGGGGACTTCCCCTACTTTGTGGGTTACCCAGTAATGCCACTCAGACTTTATAATTGACAGTAAATAATTTTCTTGCAGTCACTCATTCCATTTGCGAAAGGAAGCTATGCCAAAATAAAATCAAGTCAATTTGAAGTACTAAAAAGCAAAGTAAATACTTTAGATATCTCAAATTTCTGTTCAGGAGTAAAATTGAAACTCCTTACTAGATAATAATGAGAGAAAACTGATTTTTTAAGTTCTTCTATTTCTTAGCATAAAAGTCTAAATATTATTTTAAAAAAGCAAAACAAAAGGTCAAGAAGGATGAAAAGTGGCCAGTCAAATATAGAAGCAGTAGAACCTGGTCAGCACCAGGCACTGTGGACTGTGCTTCCCCACAGGGCTCTTAAGTTTTGATCTTTTCTCTCTTTTCCTTCTGCTTCTACTACATCTTCACAACTTTCACATTTCTTTTCCTTCTTGTGTTCTTATCACTACGACACATCATTAGTAAAGTTTCCTTGTAATATTAATTCCTCACAATATCAAGGATCATATCATATTGCAGTAGGTTTCATGTAAGAGCAATACTATATATTGATACAGAACACTTCATAGTATAAAGCTGGAGGGGTAAGATGACTAGCATTGTGGTTTTTAAATATGTCACTGATGAACTGCAGCGACCAGCCCCAGTATAATACATAATGAAAGAACAGGTAGAAGGGACAACAGGTAATGAGTTGGCTTAAACATTTTCTCACTTCTTTAGCATTTAACCTTCAAAAGTCTTGCCATGTTTCCTCAACATGTATTGATGTGTATCCAGAACTACTTTCACCTTGGGAAGGCTCAAAATTCAGGTATGCACCCATTTGGTGTACTTCCAGCAAAACTCAATGCATTGCCTAAAGGAGGTAATAAATCCAGATAATATCTGGTCCATATTCACAAAATTCAGCATTGGCTTCCATTTATTCTAAAAAGGACTCTTAAAAGTTTTCTTTCCAGAGTAGTTACAAATTGAATGAGAGATAAATATTTTACCTCTTTTGATTCAGAATTTATTAGGTTAAAGGCAGAGCACAGACTATTTGGGGCAATCATTGTTTGCATAAACATAAAATAATCTAACTCAAATTTATAATAATTTTTAATGCTAAGAAAAGTCAATGATTTGGACTTAAGGGTATATGAATAGCCATTAGAGATTAAGAAGAAAGTAGGGGTTTGTGTTTAAATACACATCTATTTAAACAACAACTAAAAAATTAAACAACAAATGTCCCAAGTACAAGATAAATGTTATTCTTCTCCAAAGACTGTCCACTAAGTCCAGACTGGGACTAGTTGTGCTCCTCTGCCTTGGTCAACGCTCTCCTATTACCTAAGATAATCTTACTTCAAATATATAATTATGAAGGCACTCAGAATTTAGTTTTCCAGACAGATATTATAGATAAAATACAGGGTAGTCAAATTTTGGAAAGTTTTGTCAACACACATCAGTTTTACCAACACAGAATATACACAGGTTAGTTAGAGAGACTTATCTATCCTTTAATCTGTATACTCTCAAGTTTACTTTACCCTATTTTTTTCTAAAATATTTTGCAAAAACCTTGTTTCATTATAAACTGTCAGAACATTTAATAAACATTTGCCTTATTTGAATAAAAATATACAGATAAGAAGATTTTCATACCACTAATACTACACATTCTGTTGTGTTTACAGGCTATATAGAGAGTCCTTGTATAATACCCTTCTATTTCAGCTACTTCTACATGATGCACAAATATAAAGCTCATCATGTTGATTCAACAGTGCTCAGAATTGCCAAATGAGCAGAATCATAGAATGGTTTCATTTGGAAGGGACCTTAAAGATCATCTAGTTCCAAAACAATTTCCATGGGCAAGGATATCTTCCATTAGGCCAGGTTGCGCAAGGCTCCATCCAACCTGGCTTTGAACACTTCCAGGTAAGTGGGACATCCACTTCTCTCGGCAACTTATTCCAGTGCCTCACCACCTTCACAGTAAAGAATTTCTTCTTAACTTTTAGTCTAAGTATTGCCTCTCTTAGTTTAAAACCATTTCTTCTTGTCCTATTGGTATCTACCTGTGGAAAAAGTTGCTCTCTCTTATAAGTGCTAAAAGGCTGCTATGAGATGTTTTCAGAGCCTTCTGTTCTGCAGGTTGAAGAGCCCCAGCTCTCTCAGCCTCTTTTCATAGGACAGGTGCTCCAGCACTCTGATCATCTTTGTGATCCTCCTCTAGACCCACTCAAAGAGGTCTAACAGAAATAATGGGCTTGGCAGGGGTCATTGATCCTCCTGCAACACCATGACACAGTGTGCTTTGCCACCAAGGACATGATCTCTGACTTGGTCTGAGCCAGCTCTTACAGTAGCACAAAAATTGAGTGCTCAGCTAAGTACTATGAGAAGATGTTATATAAAATCATCATATAATCATAGAATTGTTTAGGTTGAAAAGACCTCTGATGTCATTAGGTCCAACCATTAAGCCAGCATTGCCCAGTCCAACACTACACCATATCCCTAAGCATCAGGTCTATATGTCTTTTAAATCCCTCCAGAGACTATGACCCCACCAGTTCCCTGGGCAGCCTGTTCAAGTACTTGTAATACAGCAACCTCCATAACTTTTCTTTGGGATTCAGAAGTGCAAATCCAAATTTGTAAGCCAGACTTGTTCAGCTGACTCAAATTTTCACAACATATAGGGATTCATCAGATATCAAGAGGGGAAAGATAAAATAGCAAAGTAGTGCTGTCACTGGTGGGCAAGTCTCTATGTTTTAATCACATTTTTATCTCTTTTAAAATATTCTGTGCTTCTGGATTTTAAAAGACATAGATATATAGTTATTGGAATACATTCACTTATAAAGCACTAACAAGGGGCTTTTTAGCCTTCAGGTATAACTATGTTCAGTCTTTTTCTAATTATAATAAGAATCTTATATCAGAACCTCATGGGATTGTTCCCTCTTTCCACAAGGAAGACTCTTATTGTATTAGGTAGCTTTAGAAATGTTTATAGTACTTGCACATTTTTTCCTTTCTTGCTGTGGCACAGTGTTATTAGTATCTGTAAATCTACTTTCTAGTGTAAGCTGATAACATAAGTTAATACTGGACAAAGCTTTTTTTTTTGTGACATAGTGAGGATATCAACTTTTAATTGCATTTTGTTCATACGAGTACATGTCATAATTTATAAATAAAGCTATGAAAAAACAAACAATGAAGTTCCATTTGAAATTGTACATCAGAATGGCAATTTCTTTGGAAATCTGCGATTTTCTAGTTTTCAGGGTTTGGCTTGATTTAACTAATAATTTTTTGCCATGTAATCTCAATTTATCTGCAACAGAAATGACAAGAAAAGGGGAAATTATAAACTGTATTTGTCTATGAATAAAATTCATATAATCATATCCTATAAAGAAGTTTATAGACAACAAAATCACAAGTATCTTATCAAGGTGCATTTTTATCCTAACATGAGGCCATCTTATTGAACGTAATAGCAGGTATTAAAAAAAGAGTATAACATCAGCAGGATGAAATGAGTCACAAGATAGTTTCCACTATAGTGCTGTGCCAGAAGTGAGCTAGTAAAAGAATCTAAATTGTGGAACAAAAAACCAAATTAGAATGAATTCAAAAAACATGGTTGAAACACTTCTTTGCTCCTTGCTTCAAGTCCTTTCCTGCTGAGAGTAAAACAACATGCCAGCAAGAAAGGCACGAAGAGCAGCTGGCAGTCCAATAACATACTAGAGCTGTCAATACCATCCACATGGTTCTCCACATGAGGTTTTAAAAGACTCCTGATACTGTAATCTATAATGCATTGGGGGAAAAAAGGTGTCCCTTTTTAAGGCCATTCTTCACAGAAGAGAAATACAGTGTTAAAGCAAAAAAAAACCAGGAAACCATTCCCCTTTACATTTCTTTAAACCAGAAACTAAGAAAAAAATGTGGCAAAACTGGAAGTAGTGAAAAAATCTTATCACTCAAATTAAAGCAAAAATGCTTGGATGTTATCCACTTTAAAAAAGAAAAACAATTAGAAGCAAAATTTTAAATAAGATTACTTCAACACATTTTCAGTTTCTTTGACTTTAATAATTCACTTGAAGAACACTAGTTTTATCGCACATTATAAAACAATAGAATCATAGAACGCACTGAGTTGAAAGGGACTTATCAGGATTATCAAGTCTGACTCCTGGCCCTGCACAGGACACCCCAGGAACCGCAGCCTGTTCCTGATAGCTTTGTCCAAACACTCTGTCAGGTTTGGTGCTGTGACCACTTCCCTGGGGAGCCTGTTCCAGTGCCTGACCACCCTCTGGGTGAAAAAGCTTTTCCTGATATCCAGCCTAAACCTCCTCTGACTCGGATTCATGCCATTTTCTCCTGTCCTGTCACTGGTCATGAGAGCAAAGAGATCAGTACCTGCCCCTCCATTTCACCTCGTGAGGATGTTGAAGTCCACAACGAGGTCTCCCCTCACTCTCCTCTTCTCTAGGCTGAGCAAGCCAAGTGACCACAGCCACTCATAAAGTTTCCCCTCCAGACCCTTTACCATCCTTGTGTTCCTCCTCTAAATGCTCTCCAATAGCTTAATGTCCTTTCCTATACTCTGGTGCCCAAAATTACACACAATATTCAAGGTGAGGCCATCCCAGTGCAAAGCAGAGCGGGACAATCCCCTCCCTCAGCTGACTGGTGATGCATTGCCTGATGCCCCCCAGGACACATTTCTTCAATCTTCCATGGGCATTTATGATGGTGTTTATTCTCTATCTTTTTATCAGCCTTCAGCAAAGTATTTCCATTCCACAAAAAAACCAAACCAAAACAAAACAAAACCAACAAAACCCAACAAAACCTAAAATCCTAAACCAAAACCAACCAAAACAAAAAACAAAACCAAAAAACCCACAAAACTCCCCAAAAAACCACCCCACCAAACAAAAAAACCCAAAGTAAAACAAAACCCCACGCTACACACTCAAGTTCAAAAAAAGTCTTTATGACATTAAAGTCTACTTTCAAAGCCTCTTCTTACCATCATTTAGCACCAGTAAATATTGGTGTCTGAACCTTCTTTTAGCCTCTTTCCCCAAACTCTAATTAGATTTTTACCCCACTTTTTTGAAATTGAGATATTTTTGGTAGCAATGTTTCAGAGTCTGCTACTTTTCATTTGTCACAAAGGTAATTTTGAAACAGAAACCACCATTTAGAGTCAGACATGACTGGACTTCATTATAGTTTTCAGGGGTACTAACCTCTAAGTTATTAATTTATTTTTAGAGGCTAGCCAATCCATAAATACTACAAGGAAACTTTTAAGGCGGTGTGTTGTAAATGGCAAGTGGGGCTCCTTTTTCACACTGATTGTGATTTACATAAATATTTCCATATACCTTTGGCACTAAGTTAAGCCTAATAGGTCACTCCCAAGACAACATTTCACAAAATGTTTATATTTTTTCCCAACAGAGCTTTAAATAGCATCAAAGATCTACTCAGCCCCTTCTCTAATAGTAGTTAGTAGAGGATGATATATAAAGAATGTTTTTTCCTTTCCTCTGGTAATGGAAAACTGTTTTTGCAATCCATACTGAAGTGAGTTTCTAAACAAGAAACTATGAACTATACCATTCATTAAATTAAATACTATGCAGTGAAATAATAAAAGAACAGATCTTACCTTTTCCTGGTGTGTTCCAGATGTCTCTGTAGAGTGACCAGTAGAACAGAGATCTTGAAAACATATTGGTTTCAGAAAAATTTCTTCATTCCAAGATCATTGAAGGCAAGCACAGAGTTATTGCCTCAGGCTTAACGGTCCAGATTTCTGTCAGGGGCATTTTAAGCAAATACTAAACCCTAGTTGCTTGCTTTAATCTGTGTTGTTCCTCCACATGAGTTTCAGAGCTAGGTGTAGGACTGAGTAGTGAGCGGATCTGGATTAAAAGTAGTCATTTTGGAAAGGTTGGTGATAAAATCATATCAGTCTCCTGATTCCAGTAACAGCTCTAAGGTTTCTCAGTTGGCAAAGACATGAAAATTTATAGTGGTAAATAATAGCAATGCATTTCAATATTTGTTATTAAAGCAAGCAAACAAAAAAAAAAATCTGTGGAAAATTGTTTCACAGAGTAATTTTTTTACAATGTTAGCTCTGCATTGCATCATCATTGCATTTTGCTATTGAAACAGGAGGGCAAAGGAAGATTTTAGGGAGGTGTATGGATTTCTGGTAGAGAGGTGTGTCATCTCAAAGTCAAGTCAGTCCTGTCTGATTCAGTTCTTCATGCTGCTTTGCACTAGCTGGGGCAAGGGATGGTCAGAACAGAACAAGCCTGCTAGCAAAACCATAGACTTTGTATAAAATCAAGCCCTTGGGGACAGGGGAAGTTGAAAATTGAATGTGTAAATGTAGAATAGGAAATGACTACAGAATGACAACTATTAATATAATAGGATGATTTTGCAAAACAGCGGTTGATATTGATTTTCAGAACTGTCATTCATATATATAGGAAATAATTCCTTCACTTTATGAAACACAAGTTCTCAGTACATATATCTGTGTCCACTTTGAGGCAACATATTTCAATAATAACATATACATCTGGGAGAAAGCACAGGGGATACAAATATAAGCAGTCTTGGAAAAGACCTTGTGAGAGATAGAAGATGTATACAGAACAGTTTTTAAATAAATTTGCTAGAAAGAGAAAATGGGAGTATTGTTATACCCATAATCAGCACTGAGATCACATTTGCTTAAACAAAAGATTTATTAGATTATATGAAAAGAGACATTTTAACTTTTGGAAGAGAAAATCATTGTAATAAATTACATTGTAATTATTACTGAGAAAACCTTCATATTGAAGGCACATTTTGACAGCTTCAGAACAGGGAACTTGATTAAATGTTCTCTTCAGGTATCTTTCAAGTCCAAATTTCTAGGCTTTTCTCCACCTCTCCCAAGAAACTCTACCTTCTAACTCTGCTTTCTACTAGCTAGTGCCATTATTTAACACCAAAAAGCTAACAAAAACCCACAACAGCAAAAAAAACCCCAAAACAAACCAAACCAAAAAAAACCCCACCAGCTGCATCTCATTTCCTCCTTACTTCCCTTTGTACTTAAAGAAGACCAAGCTACTGTAAAACTCCAGTAGTCTTGAATGTGATCTACCACTAATAATGAAAAATCAGTGACTTTAAAGCTCTAGTTCCTGCAACAAGCATATCATGCTGCAGAGGCAAAAACTAGTTTCTTGAGTGATGAGACCTCCTAAATCTCAAAGTGCTACCAGACACCTCTTAGTAGGGAAAATTGGACTTTACTTCATAAAACTTCCCAAAAAAATATATCAAAATGCAACATTATTATAATAGAAAAGGCTAGAGGAAAAAAATTTTACTGAAAAGGATATAGAGCAAAGAGGAACAATCTTTGTTATTAAAAAGTCACACATAATTACACTGTGAAGGCACAATACTTAATGCGTCATCTCAACTCATGGTTACTGATAATAAAATTTTTTTGCCTTTGGCAAGTTGTGACAAACAAAATAATTGTTTGTGTTAAGAATAAAAGCTTCTTCTAACTTTATTTCACAATCAGTACAGTGTTGATTGTCTACCTCTATCTCACAATATACCCACATTTTTTAATGGCAGCATATTATAATGACATAGTTTCCGTAACTGTGATGAATAAAATATATGAAGGTGTTAAAAGATGGATAACACAATAGAATCTGGTCCTATTCATTTCAGACTACAGACACATGACCAGACTTTTTTTTTTTTAAAAAAAGGAAAAAAAAAAAAGTAGGAAAAAACAAAGTTGAACCAGCTCTAATCTCTTCCTCCAGTTATCCTTAAAGTGGAGAAAGAAAAAAATAATGCAGTGAAAATACTCACAGAGTCTTACCGATGGTTAATATTCCCAGTTAAACCATGTGGACAACAAGCTATAACTTTACCAAGTTCTAATCTGTAAAGAACATGTGGCCAAAGAACTTCAAAGGATAGAAAAGAATCACACCAAAATGGTTGTGCACATGCATGAACACCTGTATAAATAAAGGCAAGTTATTAATGTTACTATGGATCTGTCCTGAATTGTGGAGAAATTGTGGCTTTTCTAGAAAGAAACAGTTTTGCCTAACAAGTTAGTGTGTGCTACCATCAGGAGTGGCACAAGGAGATCATAACTACCCTTAATAGGATCTGGAAATGCATGCTATACCACCATTACACATCAGGAGGTGTCCTGATCAAAATCTTTAAAAGTCCCCTCTGATTCAAATTTTTCTATTATTCTAAGGTATTACATGCAATGGGAAAGTTATGCCTGTGAATTTGGCCTTAAATTCTTCTGGATGGCTGCTGCTCTTGCAAAACTATAAAACTTGTCAGAAATCTTAGTTCTGGGCAAGTATCCTACCTGTCAAATTGTTCTTATGAAAGTTGATGAGTTTTGTTTTGATAAATATTTCTTTAGAAATTGTACATATCACCAGGGAAATATTTTCTCACTTAGACAACTTTTTTAGGCAAAAGCAATCTAGATTGTGTAGTACCAAAACATTAGTTTCAAACATAATCTGGTCAAAACAGAAACATGGTTAAATCCATTTCTTTATACCCAGGTAACTCTAGTGTCATGGGAAAACATGCTGGCACAGTATTGTAGGCATGTATTGCAGAGTGAGAGCAGGATTCCTGTGGCTCAAGTTCATTTGGCAGTTCAGGTTGGTTGTCTGTGCTTTTAATAGTACATATCTATTTTTATCTATATCTATCTATCTCTACTGTCCAAGGTTATAGGCTAATCATTAGGTATATTAATTTATGATATAGCTGTCCAACTTTATTATAATAGAACAGCTATACTCATGAAAACTGCAACCTTCCTGAGCAGTAGCAAGAAAGCAAAAAAAAAAAAAAAACAAACACTGACATGCCAGATTTTACATGAAGGCACAATGGACATAAAGAAATTAGGGAACAATCTGAATAATCAGCAAATCTAAGCAAATCTGTCACTCCTAAACAGTTTAAATGAACACATCCAATTTACACAATCCACTAGGCTCACTTTATCTCATAGCAATTATCACAATCTCACTGGTGCTCTAGTATGCCACAGGAAATAACAATTCTCTGTCTTGCCTTGAGTCTTGCTAAATAAGCAAATTATATCTATTGTCATCTTAATGGAAAGTGCCAACACAAAGCCCCTAAGGCCTTTTGTCATGTGGAAAAGAGAAGAGAAATATTTTATGAAGTCCTTTTGATTTTGTTTTTCAGTTGAGATGGGATATTTTGCAGTAAGCTTAAAAACCCCTCACAACAAGTTTTCACTTGTGTAATTCAATCCTCTTTCCAGCATGAAGCACAGAAATAGTTACTTTAGCTATTATTTAGATAATAGCAAATAAACAGCCTCTTCTTGGGAGTGGCCAGTTTAGCTTCAGTCATAATTATATATTTTTTTTCCCTTGCAAAATGAAGACAGCTATAAAATTTCACAAACATGTTTGTTGTGGTAATCAGCATCTTAAATATTCGATAAGGAATTGTTTTTTTCACTTCTCTGTCAAACAGTCCTATGTCTTCAACATCCTCACGAGGGGAAGCGGAAGAGCAAGTACCAGTCTCTTCACTTTCATGACCAGTGACAGGACTCAAGGAGATGGCATGAAGCTGAGTCAGGGAAGGTTTAGGTTGGATATCAGGAAAAGATTTTTCACCCACATGGTGGTTGAGTACTGGAACCAGTGGTTGAGCACTTCCCCAGGGAAGTGTTCTTAGCAACAAGCCTGTCTTCATTCAAGAAGCATTTGGACAAGAAGCATTAGGCACATGATGTCATTCTTGGGTGTATCATGCAGGACCAGGAGTCGGACTTGATGATCCTGATGGGTCCCTTCCAACTCAGCATATTCTGTGATTCTGTGATTCTAAGTAATCCTGTTTCCACATGAAGTTTTCCTAACTATGATTTTTCACATTTCATAAGATGTTAGAACTTTAGAACTACAACTCCTTGGAAGAGCAATCTCAAATGAGAAATTGACACAAAAATTCTTAGAATTTTAACATACGGCGTAAGAAATTCGTGGTGATTAATTTCCACACTCCCAGCCCCTCCATCAACTCGGGCCACACCATGGTTTGAAAAATGCTTGTTAGGCCTGAACCTTGAGAAACAACATCTGGGCTAAGCTTCCCTTGAGCTTATCAGAAACATTGTCTGCTTCCAAGAACTAGTGTTGTATAACATACTCTTGTTTTTTCAATGAACAGCCTTGGAAATCTGTTTTCCTACCCTTAATAACAGCCCAAGTGGAATAATATTTTTGTTATCAAACTTTCAGAGGAAGTTACAGACCTGAATTGCAGCCAGCATGAAAAATTACTGTGACCAAAGCCCACTCTCTTGCAACTCTATAAATAGTGGTCTAAGTGAGATCCTGAGTTCTCCTGGACCACAGCAGGCTGTGACCAGAAATCTCCCTCCAAGTGGGATACCTCTCAGGGCTAATGAAAACTCAAGATTGTTATTCTTATAGGATTGCTGAATGACAAGGAGAGATCCTGGACTGATACCCCCACCTGTTTGAAGCTCAGCCCCACTGCCTGTTGAGAACATGCAAAGGCATCTGAAATGAGTACTTCACCGAATTCAAGGGGAATCTTTTTACAGGAATACCTTGTATAGACTTTTACATCTGTGTGGATGTGTGTGTGAATTTGCTATAGCAGGCGTATATAATCTTCTCCTAGATTCTTAACTGCTTTAAATTTGTAGTAAGTCCATACTCAGTTTAGCATGGGGATCTACTCTGAACCTTGAGACTCAACAGAAGGATCACCTATATTCCTTTTCATATTTATCCTTTCCTATCCTTTCCTCTTTCCTGCACCTCCACTCCCTCCCATCTCCCCAGAGCCTCCACGTAGACAGTTTTGGATTTATTTTGGTTTAGCTTGATTGATTTTAGATTCTTGTTTGTTTTTCTCAGTTTGCTTTAACCATCTAGTAAGTAACAGCAAACCTTGTGAACAAACTTTACCATGCTTTTGCTTTTATATTAAATCTGATTTTGCCAGTATCTTTGTCAATTATTCTTTAAGTGACCTTAAAGCACTCATTCACAACAAAGCTAAGGCAAGGAAATGAAAAACAGTGACAGGGTCTTGCACAAAGTGCACAACGGAACTGACAGACCAGTAGTGCCCTGACCCTTTTCACTTTTGTTTACTGTATACTGTACTACTCTTCAGAACTCACAGGTTGAAAAAAATTAATATGAAAAACATTTCAGTCAGGTATTATGTAAGTCAGACTTGAATACGTTAGTTTTTAAACTTATTTTAATGCAGACATGAATAAAACAGAAAAACCTCTACCTAATTTCATAAAATAAACTAGACTTTCTTTCAAAATAATTGTTTCAATCCTTAGATCCAGACTAATTCTAGCTGATTTTAGGCTCATCTAGGCTTGAAATCCCTAGCAAGAGAATATAAAAAACTGACTTAAAAGATGTCAAGATTCAGTGCTATTCGTTTTTACCACTGAAGAAAAAAAAAAAAAAAAAAAAAGAAAGCAACAGGTTGCTCTCAGACCATCTTGGTGTTTCAGTTGATTTCAGTCTTGCTGTCGTAGTTTCACAGCCAATTTAACGTGGCATAAACTGGCAATGAGGCCAAATAAACCTTTCCCACTGACCCTTTCTTCCTTCCTACTTGGTCTTGCTTCATTTGGTGAAACAAGGGTTAATGAGGCTGTTGAGCTCATGGGAGTAGGAAAAGTCCATATGAACCCTTGTACTGACATGAGGCAGGGAACGACCAGTCAGCAGTGGGCTTGCAGTTAGGGATCAGAGATGCTCACAGCTGAAAATGACTGAAGCCATGCTCGTAGATACTCCTGTATAGACTTGTGCAGTAGTGGAAGCTGCAGAGCTGTGTTAACATCTCTCATGGTCAGGCTCTCTGATAAAGGTAATTGGTACAAGTCACTGGCATCAGGCTACTTCACTTGTCACATGGAGATAAACAGAGTTTTTCAAAGGAGATATGGTTATTCCTTATCAGGAGACAGGATACAAGAGTATAAAACACTTATACTTGAAAGCAGAATTGGAATGAATATATTTTAATAACAGACATGAGAGTTTTTGCATCAGCCTCCCATCAGAAAGAGTCCAAAAAGCTAATTTTTAATTTGAAAACTGTT
Organism: Grallaria varia; assembly: GCA_013396735.1. Taxonomy (NCBI): domain Eukaryota; kingdom Metazoa; phylum Chordata; class Aves; order Passeriformes; family Formicariidae; genus Grallaria; species Grallaria varia. The sequence continues at coordinate 7,599 of VWZG01004159.1, read as the reverse complement.
CAGTTTATGAGAAATAGTTACAATTTGATTGCTAAAGACTTCTTCAGAAAGTTTTCTCCACTTCTGTGTTTCCATAATCCACTAGTCTTTACCTGCCAGCTCAAAAGTGTTCAGCTAATAGCCAGGAAAATAAATGCTGCAAGTATAATGCAACTGTAAATATGAAAAGACAAAAAGGGAAGATTTAAAAAGCTATCTAATAAAAACAGGTACACACAAAACTAGTCCTTTCATGAGATTTGAATATAGAAGAGGCATTACACTAAGTCCTTGGTATAAATAAACAAATTACTCCAATGAAGTTCTTTGTATCATTCAAAGAAAAGTCCTGCTAAAGAAAATGTGCATTTTGTTAAGATATTGACAGACACAAAAAAGACTGCTAGAAAAGAAGCACTGATGTTCTCCACAGAGAAAACAAGCAAACAAAACATCTTTGTTGCCCATGTATTCAGTCCAATTGTGTGGAGACTACCTGAGGCTGTGAAACAAATTCCTTACTACTGCAATGGGGCTTCTCATGAGTCTCCATTTCTTCCTGAAAGGTAGAAAATATAGTCTTGACAAAGATGGGCATACACATGACAGCAGGGATTTTTTGAAAGATAGATAGCCTGATGGATAGGTATTGTGAGACCATTGTTCAGATAGTAACTTAATGATATTTTGGGTTTTTCTTGTGGATTTTCAAATACACTTTTTCATGAGATTAATTTTTGCAAGCTGTGTCTGAGATGGCCTAGATTTATTTTTGAAGATGAGAAAATGAGGAAGGGTATGGTCTTTGAGCCACACTAGTCCAAAGCATAAGCCCGGGCAGTGTCTTTCTAATCAGACTTTCAGGTTGTCACTGGGAGGAAGCTTTGCAAGAATTAGCATGAGTAAGGCATAAGGGAACAGAAGTACATGGAGGTTGGTGACATTGGCTCTGTGCATTCCTGAGAGAGTGCTCCTTCGGAGAAGAGCAATACTACACAAGAGACCTGCCTTAATCACGACACAGGGTAAATCCACAGTGTGCCAATTTTCCCACAGCATCTTGTGTAGGGCAGCTGCGTTTTCCCTTCCCTGTGAAATGCATAGGCAGGTGTTACGCAGTTCCGTGGCAACACTGGGACACACTTACTGCCTGATGTCAACACCCCTTAAGGGAAGCCTTTAGGTCCATCTCCACTGTTTCATTGTTCTGTTCAAACCCACTCTGCATCAGAGAGAGAGCAGAAATTTTGAAAAAGTCACTGAAGCACACAATGGGGAAATGCTAAATTCTAAGAAACTGCTGATGACCCGATAACAGAAAGACATACAATAATTTGTTCTCACACTTAGCTTTTATTAAACTTAGTAAATTACATCCGGGGGAAAAATCTCAGGGAAAATACTGTGACTCCAGCTTGTGTTTTTATCTTATCTAAAGTTAATAAGAAAAACAATGAATAGGAATTGGAGAGTGTGAAATAAGACTTAGAATGAAGTAAGGGTATTGTGTACCAGCCTTCCCTGAACCATAAGCAGGAAGGTATTTTGAGCAGCTCCACTTTCAGAAGAAACATCATCAGACAATCTATTAAAAATCAAGAGGTCTCTGTAGAATTGGTTCTTGAAACATAGACTTTTATGAGCAGAAACCATGGAACTAAAACAGGCCATTAGAAAAAGTGTTGCAGAAGGAAAATGGTTTCCCTTGGATAAACAGAAAGGTTTAGAAATTCAATGTTTCTGTCTTTTTCCTTGACATTATATTTTTAATGCCAGAAACTATCTGATTCCTTAGTACTGTTAGTTTATACCATCAAAGAATTGTCAATAGAACATGCACATTTTCCCAAAAGTGGCAGCCTTCATGGGGGTGCTGGAGTCCATCCACCCACACCCCACTCAGAAATGATACTATCAGTAAAATCTTTCTGAGTGCTGCTTCTCTGCTGCACTGAGCTGTCAATATACCAAAATCAGCAGCACCTTGAAAAAGGGTATGCCAGAGCATGAAGTACACCCCAGACCAAGAAGAACCTATATCTACACTCCAGCTGTCTGTGGGTAAGAGAGAAGCAAATTTTCACCAGCTAAAAGACATTAGCACAGTTGCCATTCAAATGTGCATGAGTGCAAATTGATGCTTATGGACTAAATGCATTGAAAGCTGTAGGTATTTCAGGAATAATTCGTGCAAGATAGTTAATTTTCTTTATTTATTGGTTTTGGTGGTTTTTTTTTGGTTTCTAGGGGTTTTTTTCCCAGCAGAGAATTTACTAGCTTCCAAGTAAAGCATTATGTCAACAGGTGTCAAAAAAGACAAACACCTCCATTGTCGCCTTGACAAAGTTATTCTCTCATGTTTTCTACAGTCAATACTTATAAATAGAGCAGAAAAATTAAATAAGTAGTGTTTATTAACTGAATAGAAGCAAATAAAACTATTTTGAAATATGATTCTTTGATTTGCACAGCAGTTAAACAGCTCTAGAAAAAAGTAGATTGTTATCTGAGCCACAACTCTCAGAAGCTTGAGACAGTACATCTGTGCTTGATTACACACACTTGAGGATTCAAAGATAGAAATACACACAAAAGTGCCATTGAATATTCTTGTTTCTATCTAACAGAAAACAAGAAGTGCTTCAGTATAGTAATTGATGACCTACAGAGATTACTCACAAAGCAGACACAATTCTTCAAATCTTTTCTGATCTTTAATACTGTTTGAAACTTCTCAGATTTGAAAGAGATGGATATATGAGAACAAATTGAATTATTAAGCTTAGTCATACCTATCATATGACGATCCCTAATACTCTAGAATCAAATTAACAGAAAATTGGAATAGCCAGTCACTATATCAGTGAGAAAAAGTGTGCAACTAAATCCTCACATCTGCAGTTCTAAGTGGAGTGTGAATATATTTGGCAATTAATCATCTTGAAATAAGTTAAATTAACTAGCTGCCAATAAAAATTATATATATGAGGTAATGCAAAATATCTTTGCAGAGCCTGCAACATTTGTGCAGGTTGTTATCACATTTCAAAAAATAATCAGTTTCTGTTCTGAAAGTGTTTGGCAACACAGAACTCAGAATTACAAAACATGCCTTGTAAGCCTTTTTAATGTTCATAACTGAGGTATGAAGTAAGTTTAGTTCTTTTTCCTTTCTCTAGTTTTGTTTGGTTTGTGTGAGAGGAATGAGAAGAAGCATAAACATTCTCGTATTCCACTGATAACTACATCATCACTAATTATAATAAATAAAAAAAAATAATTCAAATTAGTAGTTTATCTGGGAGATTAAAATAGCAGAAGTTGCCAGTGAAGACTAAGAGTACTAACGAGTTTTCTTTCTCTATGTATCTATAAAACAGACTGAATAGAAGAGGAATGTGCTGGGATATACAAATTAAATAATTTCAGAAATTTTCTCTTGACATAGCTAAGAAAAAAAAAAGAATGGGCTGTTCAAACTTTCTAGGTCACCAAGGCCACTTCACAAAAACTAGAATTTTAGATCAAAATTATCCTATTACATAATCTTAAAGGAAATTTTATTTAAAAGCTACTCAAATAACAAAGCAGAGCGTTCATTCACTGAAATACACAAAACCAGTTCCAACTATCATGCATACAATGACAGAAAAAGTCCAGAATGGAAATAGGTGAGAAATGCCATGAATACATCAGGGAAGGTACATTAACACAAGTTAAGGAAAGATATAAAGATAATACATATGCACCTAGGGAAAGCAAATTATTTTGAAAGCATAAAACTGGTAACACCAGAGAACATAGGAAGTTTGGATGACAAAACAAGAAGTGCTCTGTATTTGTAGCTGTAGAAAGGCAATAAATTGTTCCGCAACGATGTCTTACATAAAAATTAAATATAGAACAAATTATTTTACATTAGAACATTCATTAGAGTTTTAATTTGAGCAAAGAGACTTGGATTGTTTTTTTCTTTCCTTGTGCAAGAGGCACTTTTCAAGGACAAACCCACTGATGATTGAACTACTTCTTTTACAAAATGACACCACAAATTCTGAGCAGTTATACCACATCATGGCAGTTGCATGTGCAGCATAATCCTGTTTTTTAAATTCTCTTGGGAACTTTTTGCTTTTGTATTGGGTTTGTGTGGCAAGGTTTTAGTAGTAGGGATGGCTACAAGGTGGGTTCTCCAAGAGACTGCTGGAAGCTTCCCCAGCTGGCTCCAATACAGATCTGTCACTGGCCATGGCTGAGCCCATCAGTAACAGTGGTGGCACCTCTGGGGTAACATAGTTAAGAAGATGAAAGGAAAACCTGCACACCAACAATTGCCGACAGAGAGAGGAGTGAGAAGGTTTGAGAGAAACAGCCTGCAGATGCCAAGGTCAGTGGAGAAGCACGGGGAGGAAGTGTTTCAGGTGCCAGAGCTGAGGTTCCCCTGCAGCCCATGGTGAAGACCGTAGTAAAGCACGTTGTCCTCCTGCAGCCCACGGAGGTCCACTGTGGAGCGTCCAGCCAGGGTCAACCCACCGCAGGTTTGTAACTGTATCTGTGGCGAACAACATGAAAAACTGGTTGCCACTGTGTTATCCAGGTGCTGAGGAATGCTGGATTTCACAGGCATCCTTAAGCCTCTTAAAAGCCCATGCAATCTATATGTGCACCAGCAGATTTCATTAGACATGGCTTCTTTAATGAAGTGGAAAAATAGTTGTCTTATACATTAGTGCCAAACAAGAAAATAAAATTATGTAAGACACTTAGTAAAAATAACTGAGTTTTCCAAAGAGTTGAACAAGCATAATAAGCAGCTAAATGAGGAGAAGAAATGAAAATGTAAATCTATGACACTGGGAATTCTCATGTCTCTGGTCTCAAAGGGAAGCTTAACTTTCTGTGCCTTTGGAGTTTTGGTTTGGGGTTTTTTTTCAGATTATTAACAGTGTGGATTACTACCTCTATGCCAACTCTAAATGACTTTTACAAGTGAAGTGCTAAGATGTAAAGTACACACTGAGCAAGACTTCAGGCTCTCACAAATGGTAGCAAAGTCCTTCAAACAGCCTTTCGTGCACACCATGTAAAGGCTGCTTAGCCCTGTTGTCTCACCTCAAACAGGTCCAGAATCTTCATACCAGCTAAGGACTTCCAATAATTGACAGTGACTGTTTACAAACTCTGCTAAGGCATCCGTATATACTTCTCTTACATTTAGTAGGAGCAATTAAACAGGTTAGTAGTCTGCAACTGCCTTTCAGTAGGTGAATTTAGCCCCAAGGCACTTCAGTGTGGCAGGAAACTCTCATTCAGAATTACATAATCTTTCTTAGTTTATATACGGAATGGAGACAATTATACACAATACTTTCTTCTTCAAATTAGAGGAAAAATAAATTGCAGTAGTTTCCTTGAGAGGCTTGTGAGTTTTTTAATGGCTGCTGGCAGTTAAGTGTAAAATCTCTTTTAAAGAGATTTTTATGAACACATCCGGCTTTAGGTAAGAAGAAAATCTCATTGATAGGAAAAGTATAATTCTCATAGAGAAGTCACCTTAGTAAACAGTTGTTTTAAGGCTCATAACAGTGAAACAGGAAATAAAAAAGCTTTATAGATCTTCTTTTGTAACTATGTCTTCACATATTGAAGTGCAAAATGTTGTCATTGTCAATAATTAACATTATCCAATGTAGTCCAAGACAACTTTGTGTTTTCTAAAAGCATTCCGAGACCTAGGAATTTTAACTAGTGTTTTTGAAAGAGGATATTATAAAGTGTTTGTGACTGGAATACTGTATGAGGTAAAGTAGGATAATGAAGACTGTGCATGAAAGATTTTGTACTAATTCAATACTGCAGAGCTGAGAAAGTCGAAGCAGGCCTGCCTTTCCCATTTGGTTCATAGGAATTTTAAAAAAAAAAATTCACTGAAACATTAATGGTCGGTTTCTTTCACTATTTCTGTCATAAATCTCATTCGTAGGTGTGATGAAAAGTGAAATTACAGATTCTAGAGTTTGGTTTCATATTTTGATGCAATATTTAGAAACAGGTTTATCTTATCCAAAGTATATTCACCGAAAAATAATATGAATTGATTTAGTCAAACTATACATCCTATTTGCCAATCTGATCAAAATTACTTGGACTGTGGGGCACAAAGGATTCTTTATTGATGTATGGCCTAGTTGCTGATAAACAAACAGTAGTCTTTGCATACAGTTGCACATAAACTTTAAACTAAATGAAAGTATTTTTTTTCAAAATAAGAGAATGTATTTCCAAAACCTTGATGAGCATCTTAACTGGTACCGATAATGATATAACCTTGTAAACAAACCAAGTTTCTTTGTGATATTTATTATATTATTGTCATAAAATTTAAACTGACTAAAAAACCCTACTGAGCCATTTTGCCCTGTGGGTAGTATTTTAGCAATTAATATTCTATGAAGGTAGGATTTCCCCAGAAGGCCACAGAGAAGGGCCTGGTATGACATAGCAAATTCTGGAAGAAATATGTCTATTCTTTAAGATTTTGTCTGCTAACACTACGTGGAAATAAAAATCTTTCCTCATCTCTTTTTCCCTGAAAAGGGCTATACTAGTAACTCTTCATACTTTTGTTAAAAATAAAAATCATGGTCAGGGAATGTGAAGTCAATGGGAAAAAAAGAATAAACCTATGAATACACAGCTTACATATTTTGTGACAGAAAGCACTGGAAGACAATCCACAGAGAAATTAAATATGTAGCTGTCACAGTAGTGTAATACAGTAAACAATTTCTCTGAACACTACTGCAATCTTCATAACAGTTGCCATTTAACTGATCGTACCTAAAAGTATCATATTTGCATTCCCAGTTCATATTTTCTGTGTCTATAGACATATGTATAAATATATTTACATGAACAACAATAGAAAAAAGACAATTATCATGTTTTAAACTCAGTATTTACCTGAGGATGAGACGGGTTCCAAATTTTTTTGTGTAACTTCCTCTTCCTTAGGTACGCTTGAACCGGAGCTGACAGGTACTCAGGAAGTGCAGGGTTATGGTGTAATTTACCAGAGTGTGAAGCATCTTTTAACCCATTAGTGTTTGAGAGAATTCCAGGTTGATCCATTTTTGTGACAGCCTGGAAAAATTAGAGGCTACTGCAACTTTTGTGAATAATACAGGTTTGTCAATTTTACTTAATCTCCACCAATTGAAACTACTTTNAACTTAGAGATTTAATTTTTGTAAAAAAAAAAAAAAAAAAAAAAAAAAAAAGTAAGTCATGGAAATGTTGCAGTGCTTGCTTAAAATCATACAGAGTTTCTGAAATACAGATAGAAATAGAAAGTTGATCTATTGAAGTCTCACCTTTTGAACCGTAAACCACATGTTCTAAGTAAGGATGAAATATCTGGCACTAATAGTATTCTTGATACTGAATTTTGCTGGCAGTAGGTATTTCTTGAACCTAGAACTTTAATTATATATTTCAAGTGAATAATAATTTCAAGTGCACTAAACTAGAAAAAGCCTTACATAAAGTTAATATCGACATATAACATATATAGCTTAAATTAAATTAAAACTTTCTATTCTTGCTTCCTTCTTTTTTTCT
>VWZG01004158.1:269751-297776 GCA_013396735.1 Grallaria varia | reverse complement strand
CTTTTTTTTTTTTGTTTACTTTTTTCTTAACTGAGAACATCCAGAGACAGCAAAACATAGAAAGGTATTTCAGGTAAATGACAACAGCAGGGGGCTCTGCTGGGTATCGTAACAGTATCTAGTAAATACATTAACGAATATACAAGAGAGTCCACGGAGATCTGCGACAATATCCCGGTTTTCTTTGTAAAGCAAAAAAAAAAAAAAAAAATCAGGCATGGCTGTTCAGCTATTCCATTACAAACAAAACCATTTCCCTTACTGAATGCAAACAAGATAGCATTCCTAGCTAGACAACTGTTTATTAAGGTTTTCCAAATAGACATACATTTTTCTTGTTATTCTAATTTATTAACACATTAGTTTTGAGTCCTGAAAGTCCAAGGCTATTTTCTTTTACATCATTTCAGAGGTTTAATCCACTGCTGAGATAAAAACAACAAATACATTTTTAAGGGTACAGGTACCTTCTCTCTTAACAAAGTCAATGAGTGGCACTTTCCAAGACCAAACCTCATTTAAAATGTGTTTTACACCAATTTAAAATAGAAAATAAGAGAATTATGCCATTTCTCTATTTTATGGACAGCTACACATGACTTTGTAAGTGCCTGATGGCTTCTTTTGTTTGCTGCTGTCACCACAGAGTCCAGCTGAGCTGAATGGTCTGAGGTCTCAGGGCTCTTTCCCCGATCACTGGAGCACAGGGCACATGCCTGACACACCAACTTCCTGCACACTGCAGTATTTTGATGTGAAACTATTATTTTACTAGGGAAAAAAATCCCAAAATAGGTAAAATTCACATATCTAATCCACTTTAGAGTGTGAGCGAGAAGCCCTTGCTAAGTTACCTTTCTGGTCACCGCTCCAGGCCATTTGGAAGCATCCCCTGGAGCAGAGTCCCCTGAGAGGGCTAGCAGTCTCCTTGCCATAGTGCTGACAACTCGCAGCCAATTGAGAAATTAAATTCCTAATGTGCTGTGCAACCTTGTGTCAGAAAGGTTCTAAAACACTTCCCAGTTAAGTAACAGCCTTATAATTAGACAGCTATATTCAGCAGGGGTTTGTTTTTTCCACAGACAAAGCACTATCTAGAGAATTCTTAAGTTATAGCTAAAATACAAGAGTAGAATGTATGAAAGGAAAATTAAAAATAATAGGAAGAGCTAGGTAATAATATTTGCAATGTTGCCTTGAAGGAACTGAAGTTACCAGTATTGAACTGGTAAGAAGAAAGTACCATATAAAAATAGATTCACTACATAGACAAGCTTTAATCCTATATTCTGTGATTCTGGTTTTGACAATTTTGATAATCACAATAGTTTGCAATACTTAGTAATGTTACTGTGCTTCTCATCAGCAGATTTCAGTACCCTCTGAGTCCTTTCATCGGGAATAAAAGTTGTGCCTAATAAGTCCTGAGATCCCATTACTGTAAACTTGGGCAAGAACAACATTTAAGTGGTACAAATGTTGGCTTTGTTCTCCAAGCACTGGTAAATATTGAGTGTTTCCTAATTACAAAGCATTTTTTTAATTTACAGTGTTGTTACACATTGATGCCTTTTGGTTCAGGAAGCCATGTCCAGGCTGCCTTCCTGTCCCAGCTCAGCCTGAGAAAAAGGACCAGTGTAGGGAAGTAACGCGGCTTCCACCAGCACAGTGAGACTGCTGGATATCTCAGACAGCTACCATATGTCTTGAGCCAGCTCAAGGTCTCACCACATCCCCAACTTCTGGGCAGTGGGGGCCCACTCGTGCTGTGAGTTGCTGCAGCTCTTCCCCACTGCTGCAACTGGAAGTCAGCACCGCTTGGCCACCACAATCCATTAGACAGGGTCAAATCAAAGTCAAGCCTGCTTCAGTAAACAACATTTTACAATTTTGGAGAAGTTATATTTTTTCTGTACCTTTACTGTGCCTGTTTTTGTCATCAGAAAGAAACATCTTAATTTCTATCTCCTGAATTCTAGTAAGTTGCTATATTAGTAATGGGGAAAAACATTCCTTGAACTTTACCATTCAATCACTTGATTTGCCTTGATTCTTAAAGCAAATGTGTCCAATACAGTGACCTTTTCCATACATTTTATGATAGTGAGTTACCTGTCACTGAAATCCTCTAGGGGTGAACACTCTCTCGTAAAGCCAAAGCACAAACTACAAAATTAGTCTTATGACACAGGTCAACAGTGGTATTTAAAAAAAGTTTATTTGCTTTGTGAAGCAAGTCATCCTTAGATAAGATTTTTTAAGGAAGTTTTTATTAAAATATTTATAATTTTATTTCTTTAATGCCAGCAGCAGTTAACACTCCATTAAAAAAAAGAAAAAGGCATCAAACATTTTATTCTCACATTTCAGGCCTTTTTCATGGGAAAATTTATTAAAATCTACATATTATTATTCCAAACAGCACAGTTTCAACAAAATAATGCATTTTCACCAAAAAGCCATTACCTTATCTTCATGGAGCAGCTTTTCAATTAAAATTCTTGTGAGCAGCATTCAACAGACAATTTTACACATTCCATTTGAGTCTGGTTTTTGGGTAGAAGGTTGAGGGTTTTTTCTTTTATTGGCTTATCATGAGACAATGAGAGCCATTAAACATTAAGATACAAAGTCACTGAACTGGCACTTTTTTCACAGACTGCATTGAGCTTTGGACCAGATCTTAAATATTCATGCTCATTTTGAAGAACAGTAGCAACAGTGATGTCTCTGAAGATGCACCTTATGTTGTGAACTGCTACCATGGGTAGCATTCCACAGGAAACAACCACCCTCCATACTTGTACAGCACAGAATACAGAAAGCTTTGCTGGTTTTGTCCAACCAAACCTACTCTTTGTAATGTGGTTTCTGTTTGTTTACTGTCCTCATAGATTCCTGAATATCATTAACAACACTGGCATTTTAAAGCTATTAAGAGCAGTTTTGTATCCAATGTATTTATTCAAATGGAACAGCAGGACACAAATGAACGCTTAGTTAGCATTATTGCAATTATGGGGTCTAAACCATGCAGTTATTGATGGAAAGCAGCTTGTTGAAGGTGTAACAAAACAGAAAGATGTGACAGCAGCTGTTAATCTGTTCATCACATTTTTTTCTCCAACAAACTATCTACCTTTCTATGTATTTATGCATTTGTTGCTGTTAAGTATTTCTAGCTTGTCATCATCAACATGAAATTCATTATTTTAGCTTCTTATAACTGCAAAGAAACCATCCTAAGTTTATGACTAAAGATGGAATGCAGCATGGAGATCAAGGAACTGCCCTTGGGAACCAGTACTATCCACCTTCTAAGTCTGGCTTGCCTGAAACTTGTGCTCATATGATTTGCATGGAACACATAAACTGCTGATCAGTCAAACTGGCCACCACAGGCCAGCTTGCAGAAGCAAACATCCTCTCTGAAGGGCTCGTCTGAGCCTGTATTTGTGCTTGTTATCTGCAGTTCAACCCGGGGGCAGAGGGAGAGAGAAAGGAAGATTTCCGTAAGGAAATACAAAAGATACTTAATCCTTAATAGGTCATTGCACAAGATTTTTACAAAAGTTCACTGACAAATTTCCCAGCTCACAAGGCAACTTGTCTTTCCCTCATATGATATGTAGACATGCCACGAGAGTGGCACTCACAAAACCAGTGACACTGAAACTGGAGTAGAATAACAACTCTGCTGAATTCATCAGAAGCTTTGCTGCTAACTTCAAAAAGCAACGATTTAAGAATAGCTTTGCCACAATATTGCAAGTTCATCACAAACTATTTACATTCAGGAAAATAGCTATATTAAAATAACATATTGAGATATATTTATTGCGAGTAAAGAGAGAGATACTTTTCTATAACACAAATACCACTTTGTATTGCATTTGACATGGAAAGGCTTTGTTTCATCCTGTGTATTTCCTGGGCGCATTTCTAAACTTAGGAAACTAATCAGTCTACTGAGTTTCAGGTTTGCATATATTCATACCAATGTTTTACTAAAAACACTTGTTTTGAGTTGTCCAACACCCCTTTGGAGGTGTCCAGGCTCATTCCACCACTGCTGGGCTGTTACACACTAACCAGCAGCGTGACAGAGTTTGCTGGCAAGGTCTGAAGTCTTGCTTGGATTGTCACCCAAGGCAGAACCGGAAATGTCCGACAGGCTGTACCTCTGCTGGTGGGGGATCAGCCAGAGATAGGGTGGCAGTGCTGGCCGAACACTTTCTGCTACGCCAGCTGTTTCTGGGGGGTGGATTGGGAGTGGTACAGCAGCATGTGGACCCAGAGCAAAGGTTAATGTGTGTTCTTCCCCCAGCAAAGTTAGTGCTTCCAAATCCACTGGACTTTGATTTTTAATAGTCCGGGTAGCATTTCAACCTTGATTTCTGGTGAACCACAAAACACACTTGAATTAAGATATCTGGGAAGTCAGCTTGTATACCCTGAGTATAAACATTTTAGAATTTAAAATAATTTGGATATTTCAGGTAATTTGACTAATGCTTATTATAAAATCAGATCTGATTTTGGCTTTGTGGTAAATCCAAACTTGACATGTCTTACCACAGCTTGAAATATTGTTTTGAACTGCCTTTATCAAATCTAGAGAAAAAGCATCATGACACTGTTTGTTAATTATCAATCAAAATGTCAGATTCAGAGAACATTCAGCTTTCCAGATATGCAACTGATGACAACTTTAAAAGTAAAGTGTCAAAACATACAGGCTCCAAAACTTCACATTTCAAAAGTTTAAAAGCTTTAAAATATGGGGAAAAAATCAGCCTGAGGGAGATGCAGACTGCAATGACCTGAAAGAGATACTGCAGCTGCAAATAAACAAAAGTGGACTTCTTGGAACTTGAATTTCTAACATATAGTGCTCTATTGGCTCATTTTGTGGGCAGAATTTTGGAGGGAGGACAAGCAAGACCAGAAACACTCCACATGGCCTTCACAAGCTGAACAGTAAACAAGAAAAAGCTCTTAGTACCAGCAGAAAAATGACTGGAAATACAAAACAAATGAGTTCTCTGCACCACCTCAAGAGTGTTCCTTCAGCACAAAAAAAAACCCCAAAAACATCTCTGTTGCTGTGTTAACTATGTATTGACATAAATTCTCAAGCAGCAATTATTTTTAAATTAGCACAGAGCAAGTGCTAAAATAGTGCACTTGGAACAGAAAAAGGACTGGTGAAAATTACTTATGACACTATGGCAAGCAGAAGTTTGTTGGAAAGAAGAAATAGTAAACAGAGGGGAAAGACTTAAGACATAATTGTATGGGATGAAATAAAACCAAACAGAGCAAAAGCAGCTTCCTTGCTCTTCATCAGCTGAGGAAAGATACCAAAACAACAGAAGAGAACCCAAGTCTCAAAACATCTAATTTAAGCACCTAAAATTAGGAAGCTAGTTTTCTACATTCTCCCTCAGTCAGTGGAGAAAGTAAAAAGAAGGTTCTACAAAAACAATTCACAAATAAGGCTGATTTATGGCCCAGGCTTTTACTCAGGGAGGTAACATTAGGTCATAGGAATATTCCTGACTGAAAGATCCCTTATTCCACTCTCTGAGCACAAACAAGGAGTCTCTTCTGGGCACCCAGGACAGGTCAAAAGGGCCTTCTCCTCCCCACAGGCAGCAAGAAGGCATTTACCTCTCACCGCTGAATTCTGCCGCTGTTGTACTGCATGGCAGACCTCCAGCCCTTTGCTATGAAAGCTGAACAGAACCCGAGAGATAAAAAAACATTTTCATCATCTGGAAACAATGAGGAAACTGTGAGAGAGGACTGACTTGTCTCTGTGGGAGGGAAGGATGAGGAGCAAACGCTGCCCTGCCAGGGTGACAGGGCGAGGGATGAGGATGCTGCCTCTCGCCCAACCCCGCTCCCGCTGCCCGCCCGCTCTCCAGCATCCCGCAACAGGTGACCCACCGCACACTGCGCTGCGTTTCTAGCGCTGGGCGAGCCCTTGGGAAATGGGCTCAGGGGGCCTTTCCTCCCACGGACTGAGAACCAGCGCGGGCGGTGCCACCCTTGTCACACCGCAGAGCCAAGAAGCGCTCCCGGACAAAGGCAGCGCTCCCTGCGCGGGCGGGGGCACCGCGGGGGTTGCGGGGACACCGGGCTTTGCCATTCCCGTAAGGAAACTCCCACTCCCAGGGCTCGTCCCAGCCCCGGCTCCCGNGCGGCGCCCCGCCCGCGGGTGGCGGGGACAATTGCGGGAGCAGGCGGGAGGCCGCTGGGTGCGGTAGTTCCCTGCCCGCCCATCACCTGATGACGGGGCAGGCGCAACCGCGGCCGCCGGGACTACAAACCCCGCCAGGCAGCGCGCCCGTTAGAGCGGCTGGTGCAATCACACCTTAGCACGCCCCGGGGCCGGGACAGCGCCGGCTGCCAGAAGGATGGATTTACGCGGGACGCTCCCAGGGCAGTAGCTCGGGCACTTGTGTCGGGGACGGGGCACTGTGACGCCGTTCGGATGCAATGGTGGGACCTATTGCTCCCGCGGTGGCATCGCGGCGCTGCAGGATCGGTTGTATCCATCGCAATTAAGTTTGCGGGATCTGGACATGAGAGGATCGAGCATGAACGCGTAGCTGTGCCAGCTCCTCGGCGCTTCTTCTGACCGCACCTCCTGCTCGCCTTGCCTCTTCCCAGCGCCTTGTTCGGACTGCGGAACGCGCCGACCCGCAGCACTCGCATCCCGACTCTGGCTTTGGGAGCCGCCGGGAGGACCATGCATCGGCTGGCCGTGGTTGCCCAGCACGGCAGGGCCGTCCTGCCGGGGGGCTGCGGAGCGGACCCGGCTCTGCGCGGCGCCGCTGCGCTGGCGGTGGGGCGGCCGCGGGGACCCCGCCGGGCCGGCCCCGTGCGCTGGAGCAGCGCTGCCAAGGCCTCCGCCATCAGCATCGGCGAGAAGGCGAGCAGGGAGAAGATCCTGACGCTGGAGTCCATGAACCCGCAGGTGAAGGCGGTGGAATACGCCGTGCGGGGCCCCATCGTCCTGAAAGCCGGGGAGATCGAGAAGGAGCTGCGGAAGGTGAGGCGGGGCGGGGCAGTGCAGGGCAGGAGGGACGGACAGACGGATGGACGCGGTCCCCGCCGCCCGCGCTGTCCCTGCCGCGGGGCACAGCGGGGGGCTCTGTGGGGCCGGCGGGGACCCGCACATCCCCTCGGAGACCCGCACAGCCGGCGGGGCGAGCACACTCGGCGGGGACCCATCCACCCCACCCGGCGGGAGCCGCTCACCCCCCGGGGTCCCGCACACCCGGCAGGGCTGATGCGCGACCCTGTGGAAGCCTCGGGAAAGCGGGAGGCACTGGGAGTGCCGCGGCGGTGCCTGCTCCTGCCAAGTTAAAGGCTCGGGACCATGGGCAGACCCTTCTCCCCATCCCTCTTTGCCACCCGCCCGGCCTCGCTGCTCTCCGGGCTTCCCCCGCACTCGCGCCCCTTCCCACGCGGGGCGGGAGAGGCACAAAACAAAAGAACCCGCTGTCCGACTACTGTTTGCCCGGTGTCACTGCCTGCGTAAGGCAAATAAAGCCGTGTTTACGCTTCTTCGGCCACTTTGACCCTTTGCTGCAATCCCGTGTCCTTTGTGTTATACAAGGGGGTGACTGACCGGCTTGCATACTGATGGAGCGTTTGAGTCGTTCATGTGGGTTTTAGAGATACTGCCCTGGCCGGGGCAGGGAAACACCTTTGAACAGGTGAGGTGGACCCGGCTGTCCAGGCACTGCCCAAGGCAGGGGAGGTGGGTGCTTTCGGAGACTACCGACACTGTGCTCCTCTTTTCTTACCTGCAAAAGTTGAGGTGCTGGAGGACAAGCCCGCAGAGCACAAACACTCAGTAACGCTGCCCGTTTTAGGTGGTTGGTGCTGTTAGGAGGATCGCAAAATAATGCATGATACAAGATGCTGCAAAGGGTCTGGGCCAAAGTGTACTAAATAAGGCATCCAAATCAGTCAGTGCTTACACTTTGTTCTTCGTATTTTTTTCTTATTCCTTGTCTTAAGACTGAGTACTGAAAAAAACAAATAGAAACCCTTAGTTATACAGACATGGCTTTTTGTTTCTAATGTTGAAACCACAGCTTCCCCTCTCAGCACTCTTTTCTTTTTTTTTTTTTGGCTTTGAATAAAGTATCTGGCAGAGTTACTTTTCTTTCATTTCAAATATTATTCCCTGCCTTCACTACTTTAGAAAGTCTTGCTAATATGTTATTACACGTTCTTGCCAGGCCGTTTTGATCAGTACATGTTAAGTTCTTTGAACAAAAAGCTGCCACAGGAATTCTCACTATAAGAGATTATTTTAATGCTCTGGTCTTTGTATTGCTTGGTTCCCCTTGTTTTAGAAGGTGAACCATATTTTCAGGCCACTGTATTATATACATCAATTATTTGTGTCTACTCAATAAATACTAAAAACAGCCTTTGGTTTTTTGAGAATTTTACTTAAAAACTTCAAAGTCGTGATGGAGAATTAATTTCAGAACATCTGTTTAGATTTTTGCCTTAGAACTTGTTTGTAAAGGTGTCATTGTGTTTATGCAAGGAAGTTCCCTAGTGGGCTCATTTTCCAGGGTAAAAAAATCTTCCAGTGTTTTCACCAAGTTTGTTTGTTTTCAAGTTAACATCAGAGGGCAGGAGATATTACTTGACAAAACAAATATAAAATGATCTTCACTAACTCCACCCTGCTCCCCTGCTTACTCCAGTTACTAGCTGTGTCACTGTCAGAGGGAATAATCTTCTGTGCACTTTTGAAAAAATATAAGAGCAAGTGATTGCCAATCACTTTGTTAAAAGGTTATGTGAGTTTTGTGCCTACTTACATGGCATTTTCCATTTAAAAGTGCTTTTCTGGAGCCAGTCTCATGGAATAATGTTAGCCATTAATAATGACTACCACATTCCTAGAGGTGACTATGCTCTGAGATGACTGAAGCAAACAAACCTCACAGCTGACAGGGGAAGAGGACAGAATTACTGCAAAAGTGGAGGCAATGTATCTGCAGAAAACATTAATCCACTTAAGGAAGCAGCTGAAAGACTTTACTTCCTTCCAAACTTCTCAAGTTATTTATTCCTCTTTCCCTTTCTGATAAAAGTGCTGTTATTCCTTCTATTGTTTAACCAAGCTGTCTGCTAAAGTGCACAGCGTTGAGCAGTACCTAGGTTCCTTATAATTGAAATATTATAGGTTATCTGATCGCCTATTTTTGTGTGTGTGTGTCTAAAATTCAATTCGGAGTGATCACAGGTCAATGGCACTTCTTTGTTTACTTTTGTCTAAAACTGGACAGCTACTTTTTTCATCCCTCTCAGTCTTAGCTCACAGAGTTAGGCCAACCCCTGCCAGCAGTATTAACACTGTAAAGAGGCTGAAGAGGTTGTCAGAGGGAGACGATGCCCCTCAGCATCTCTGGATCCAAAACTACTCTTCACTGGCAGCAGAGGAGCTGCCCCATAGCAGCTGCACCATGTATGATGGGGAAGGAGCTTTGCACAGTGTGATGCAGAAGTGCTGCACTGGCTGAGGGTACCAAGAGCAGGCAGAGGTGAAGCAATGACAGTAAATTGCATTTATCCTGTCCTGTTGAGATGCCTTTATTCTGAACTAGAAGCACCTTATTGTCAAATCAGATGTGATCGAGGGTCTCCCCGTTTAAACTTGGTTCAATTCAGTTACACTTCATACTTGCATAACTTACACAGCTCGTTATGTAGACTATAAAATAACTACTTGAAACTGTTTGCACTGTGTAAGCTTTCGTCTTCTTTGAGTTTTGTCCTGCTCCCTCAGATCCTGGATAGCAGGTGCTCTATTACTCTCTCTGGCACTTGCTGCTTTTGTATATTTGCTGCAAATGGTTAAACTAAGAACTAAAATATTCCTTAAGAAGTCTCTGATGAGGCAACTGAAGGGTTAGTTCTTGAAAAAGTAAATAAAATGAGTCATTAGTTTTAGCTCGTCGGCTTGAGACTAAGCCAGTGTAAGTGGCGAGTAGAATACTCTATTAAAGCAGAATAAGATTGATTGCTCTGGTGGGGCGTGTTGTACCTGGACTTAACAAGTTTTGTTGGCTTGTGACCTGTGTCCGCCTAGGTGGAAAATCAAGGTTCTGATCTCCATTAAGCCTTTCAAGATGGAAATCTTTATGCAAAATCACTGACTTGAATTAATCCCCTGAATTATTTTTTTATAATTTTGAATTTGTGTCATGCTTCGAAAGTGAAAACCTTGTTTCTCTTCCCCTTTTCCTAATGGTAATATTCAGCTGATTCTAAGATGACACAGGAAAAAAACTGACTTCAACCAATTTCCTTAGAGTTTCTGAGAACTTTTTAAAGCAAGCTAGAGCACAGACATATTTTAATAAATTATTGAACTCTCAATAGAACACAAACAAATAAGGCCCTTTTTTTCTATTCCCTTTGTGTAGACTTGCTATCAGATGGCCACCATATCAAGTACTCATTTTAATTACATTTCAGTCTAGAAAATTGATCCTGAACATGAATTCAATGCAGGAATAATGCTATCTCTGGACAGAGCCCTTCTTTTTACTTAATCAGTAATAACAGGCTAGCTTTATCTTTACACAGGCAGCACACACACCTGATTTGTTACTTTGCATTCATGCGAATTTCAACTGACCTTGTTACGGAAAGTCCCTTCATATCTGTTACTCTGACACTTTTTCACTTACATTCTCCTTTTTTCTCCCAGTTCCTAATTGGGTTTTACGTAATGTCAAGTTCTATGTCAGGTTAAGCTGGCTTGCATCTACTTGCAAAGCATATGCCTATTAAACAGCATTTGAGGATCCACGAGTCAGCTCGTGAAACATTGGAAGCAGTGTCTGGCTTCATGTAAGTCACACAACATGAGGCTCTCTGAGACAGAGTTGTGGAGTAGAAGGGGATAGAGGGGTGGTGTACAGGGATATATTGGTAGCATGTAGAAAGTTCCTCCAGGCCAGCACAGGTGGTTATCATACCCCAGCCCTGGAACCGGGGGCCTTCAATGGCAATACACAGTCTCTTCACGTCAAAGCCCCTATTTTTCTGAACAGCCACAGGAGTCTTGATTACTTTTACAGTTAAAGGGTTGTACGCTCATCTTCTGTGCCCACGCTTTTCATTTGCATAACTATTGCAAATAGGTTCCTGTTGCATGTTTATTCAAGTCACTGGTTCACTCCCTGTATTTCTATTTAGATAATAAAACTTATCAAGATCCTTCTACTTATGTAGGTGTATTCTCAGGCAGCTTCTGCTGAAATATGTTGGTTAAAAGACTGTAGAGCTTTTCTTTCTTTCTTTTTTTTTTTTTAAACTAATTCATCAGGCTTTTAAATTGAATAGCAAAATCTGACTTAGAATCCAGCGTTAATTGTAAATGTGAGTTGACTGTGTCTCTGGGAGTTGTGGAAAGGTAAAACACTGTTTGGACAATGACATGCAGAAATATAATTTGACATGCCAAGAAAAAGATACGTGATTGACTGGTACACCCAGTAATGAAAGATGTTAAGCTTAAATTACCATCCTGTAATTTTCTGCTTTGAATACGTGACTGTGTGCACACTGAGAAAGTATCTTCCAGGCAAGAGCATTTGACCTCATTAAGACAGAATGGTTGTTCCTCAGTTGTCTGTACATGTTGCATACATAAGTGAATCTGTAGCAAAACCCATGTTTTTCAACACGGCGAAAACCTGCAGGTGAAGATGAAAAAAAAACCCGTCTTAAGAGTATGATTACCAAAATCATATGTTCAGAAACACACAGCACACAATATCCAGTTATTTGATCTCTTCTTATTGAATGCAGTAACAAAATCTATTCTGAAATATCCCTTTTCCAATAGGTCTTCAATTTAAGAGGGTCCTAGTGGCCTAATCACTTTCCAATGAGCATTATTTTAATTCTGTCATTTGCAGACACATTGTCATCTGGGGCTTTATACAGGCAAAATTTCAGAATGCAAATACCCCTTGAACAATGTGTAAGGCCAAAGTAACTTGAGGACTAGTCCTGATGTGTAATCTCTGTTTCAGATCTGCCAGTTAATGGTCAGCTGCGCTGATTTTCTCATGTGATGTGAGGGGGCATGCGAGTCATCACTGCCATTTCCAGTCAAAATCCAGAATTCATCTTCTCCTTCCTTCCAAAAACAGCTCATGTCAGCTTGAATTATACATGCATAATACAAACTCAAAGTCTTTCTCTGTGGTAAGCAGGTCAGGTTTATTTTTCTGCTGTGAGCTGTTTTAATAAAAAGATTGGAATGCTAATTCAGATCTTTGGGTCCTTATTAGTTAAGAGCCTCTGGGCAGTGCTTTCTTGGCCCTTTTAGAGGAGGAGGGAAAAAAAGCAAGCAAGCAACTTGGCTACTACAGCACAGATCTCAACTATGCTGAAATGTTTGGGTTTGCCAGCTCTCCTATTGTACAGCTTGTTTGTGCAAGTCACAGCAAAACCAGACTCAAGGAAATAGTACAATTGTTTCATAGTGTGGTCTTATTGCCTGATAATCATCCAGAGGAGACACAAAGCAATGGCAATGAAAATTAAATAATTGGGAGCAGCCAGGAGTGGACGAATTCTGAAATTCAGAAATAATTGAAATACCATGTTGCCCTTCTGGGATTAAAAGCAGCTCATGTTTTCATGGCCTCCCCAAGGGAACTCCTTCCAGTCCTCTCCTATTGCCATTTCCAAATCCACACATGCTTCTCTCCAGGCTGATGGTTTTCCTTTGGAATTTGCTGAAGACTTCAGCAAAGGGAGTGTTAGGTCAGCTTGCACCCTTCTTTACTTTTCCTGGGCACAGCAATGTGCCAGCATTCTCAGATGGTACCATTGGCAAGGGAACCCCCAAGTGTGCCAAACCTCCCAAGAGACAACCCAGTCGTGCAGGGCGTTGCCTCCATGCCAGTTCTGTGGGATAGTCTATGTTCTGGCTCATACTGGTTCTTTGATCCAGTAATTTTCCCAACACTTTTTGCATTGTGACTCTCCTTGGGAGACAGCTCACCCTTTCACGCCGTACTCCTTGCTGGCTGGGCATCTTGAGGCTGTGGGAATGTCATGGAGCAGAGGAAGCTTCCCCAAACCTGCGTAACTACATAAAGAGTGGTATTCTCTGCACCAATGAGCTCTGGTTCATGTAGAAAAATCCCTTCTCCCAGCTTCGTGTAACATTTAGAACAGTGATACAATTGTTAGAATAATCCTGTGAGACCTGCTTCAGGTTTCAAATGTTTTTCATCTGGTCTCTTAAAAGACAGCATTTCCTCTGAAAAGAGCAGTGATAGGAGTAACTGCTGCAGGAGCTAATTTTCCAGAGAGTATATTCCAAATCCTGCAAGATCCCTTTATTCCAATAAAATCCTTTCATTATCAAGAAGAGAGCAATTGAAATATGAACACATTTTTGTATCTTCTGCTCTACATCTGAAAGGTGGTTTCTGCAGCCTTACAAATGGCCACTACAACCAGTCTGTTTGCCAACAGTGTCAGAAGGATAGCAGGACACTGGCCTTGTTCCCCAAATGAGGCTGAATCACATTGTGAGCACAGTGTGAGGTGCTGCCAGAGGCAGAAGGCTCAAAGGGCTTTAACAGTGTTGTTTTGTAGGGCCTGGCATTGGTTTGTCTCCTGGATTCACGTGGTTCATACCCTCTTCAGTAGACATGAGTACCAATGTGGTTTGTTATTGGAGCTCCTGTTGTTCCAGCTGCGCTTTTGCAGAGCTCTGCCTGCTGGCAGAGGCCGGTTCCAACCCATCAGGCTGTGTCTGAACACACCTCGAGAGCCTGCCTGCACTTGGGGAGAGGCAGAGCTGTGGTGGGGGCTGCGCTGTAGCCCTGGAGGAGAGCAAAACAGCTCCATTCGCCCAGTTTCTGCTCCTCCTGTGTGTTCTTGCCTTGCAGAACACAAATAGTCCCAGGACAGGCATGTAGCTGACATGGTCAAACACCGCTCAGCCTCCTGCAGTGAAATAAATCTGTCTAACCAGGTCCTGTTGCAGACCTTCTCCTGCTGTTCTACCACCTGATGTTGAAGTTATCAACATTACATTCACATTTCCTCCTTTCATACAGATCTTTTCTTAGACCTTCGAAAAATCGTTTGGCATTACTCTTCCCTTGGCTGCCCATGCACACCAGCGCCATCACCACGGGCGAAACCTCCACACGAGTAACCAGTGACTAACGTCACTGTCTTAGGGATCTGAGTAGAATTCCACCTTGCACTCATCTGCAGTCACAGGCACTGTCTAGACTTCCCTTGATGCCAGTTTCTGATAGCCTTGCTTTGAAACTTTAACCCACTTGACACTTACTCTGGCCTGTTACTATTTCCAGTTCCTCCTTTCTGAAATGCTGAGATGGGAGTTTTTGGTTTAAAAGACTTTTTTAGAACTTCTTTAGGAACTTGTTTAGAACTATTAATTCCAAACTGAATCTGAACAACTTTTGATATTCCTTCTTTCCCTAGAGAGATTGGAAATCAATGGAAAAATACTAAATAGTCATAGAAATTGTTGTGTAGATTTCACTAGGAGGGATATAGGATATCTCATGAGTACAGTTCTAAACAATTGCTGATATTAACTCATTGTCAGGGAAGGAAAAGGCCCAAGTTATTTAAAAGCATCTCTCTTTTGAGACAGAAAAGGCAACAGCTCTTGTAGCTGAGACCAAGAAACACAAGTTAGCCAAGAGGACCATGGGCTTTCAAGGCCATGTGGGAACTGTGTGTGCAGCACAGGAAACCCAATGATTCCTTTCTGACAAGATTTTACAGTGAGATAGCTGTTGTGTTTTCCAGATCAATCATTTTAGTAGCAAGGATAATATGGGATTTATGCAGTTGATGATGGTTCTATACTTGCAGTGTTGCCCACAGGCAGTGAGGTCCCAAACACTGAGTTTGGCACTAGTAGAGATCTGGATAGTATCAGTGCTAATAAACTACAATAAACCTGACACAGACACCAAAAGGGTGATCTGTTGTCTTTATCTGGCATCCCTGTTCCTAATTCCTTATGTAGAGCTGAAATGCAACTCTTAATTTAGGGGACTCAGATCAACAAGCATAAAAGCAAATGACTTGATGGAGTCAGTGTGTCACTTTCAATTATTTAAAGTGAACTTTTTTTTCAATTGCTACTAAATTTAAGGACGTATTAAATGGACCCTTTTCAGTCAGGATTATGTAAGTCCAACTGTCTTGTTTTAATGCCATTTCTAACTACCTATTTAATTTTAAAAGAAAAAAATAAATCTTTTTTATTGAACCCAATGGTAGTTTTTTTCTGCCAGTCAGTTCTTTGCCATTTTTCCTTTATTTTATTCTGCTTTTTAAAGAGCTGTGATTGCTAATCAACATCCTTTAATTGCATTCCCTGTCTTCTCATGATGCATTCAGTTGCTCACAAGAAAAATGGCTGTCTGTTCAGATTTCAGAGACTAGGAGCTTTTAAATATTCATGGTGATTATTTAGTACTTCTGCTGTTTATCACACAGAGCCTCACTATGATGTATTTTATGAAACATCTCTACGTGGGAAAGTGGGATCATCACATAATGAATACTTCATCTAAATAAAAATAAATAAGTAAGCCTTTAGTCAAAAAGGGCTAAAGATCTTGAGATTTCTTTTGTTGGTGGTTTCTCAAATGTCCTCAAATCTTTTTAGCTTCTTGACTGATCCATCCCTCCCTTTGTTTTCTCTAAAGTTTCTCTAATTCTGACAATTCAAAGGGTCTTTTTGTTTCTTTTCTACTTCAATGTGTAGTTTCCAAGCAAGTCTGTCTCTTACTGGCAGCTAGCAGAAAAATAAAAGCCAGCCTATCATTTAAAAATGTGTCACAGGCAACACAATTTCTGTAAACCATTTAAGGTTTACTGGCAGTATTGTATGAGAAAGGCATTAAGCTTTATATTCAGCTCTGTAGCTGTTCTGAGATTAGGCACTGTTTTCCTACAGCCATGTGACAGATACCAAAAAAGAAGCATCTGCTTCAGCCCTAACAAAACATTCTGCATTCTTCCTTTTCAGGGAATCAAGAAGCCTTTTACTGAAGTAATTAAAGCCAACATTGGAGATGCACATGCAATGGGACAGAGGCCAATCACCTTCCTCCGCCAGGTAAGACTAGTATAAAATGGTGTCATTATTAATTTTTTATTAGAATGCCTTAAAAGCTGTCTGATAAATGTATTAGTGTAAATGATCCTCTAGATGCAATTAGACTTAAAATAGTTCTTTTGTAAAGAATTACAAATTTTCTTTTCTGAACCAAAGGCCTGTACTTTGCTTGCTCATCATCCTCTTTTAACACAGTAGCTTTCCTTACTTTTCATGTCATTCCCCATCCATACTTTCTCCTGCCACCTCTCCAATGTTATCAGTCAGAACACTCATTACCAATAATGCACTTGAAGAAAGGAAGTGGTTGTTTTCAAAGAAAAAGAAAATGCCTTTCTTCATCTGCCAATGAGCTTTGAGATCCGCACACAGGTGGGTGCAGAAGTTGTGCTGTTGCTCATTTTGTACATCTTACCTCTGGACAAGCTAATTGGTAGGTTAACTTTTAGGAAAGGTCACAACAGACTTCATATTTGTGTATTATTCCTAGAACACAAGTAATGTTAGAACTATTACACTACTTACTGAGCATCCCTTACACACACATGTAAAATCCTCAAGCTAAAATAATGTAAATTCAGAGAGTTCCAGGACAAATTAAAGCCCCCAAACTGGGGGTCCAGGTGATGAGATTATAAAATTGAGCTGTACAGCAACCTATCAGCAAAGTAGGAAGACCTGAGCTTCTTACAAATTATTCCAATCCAATGGTGTTAAATAAAGCACTGTGTAAATGGAAATCCTTTGTCCCCATGACTGTGTGCACACGTGGATGAATTCTTTAGTCATTGTCCCACAAGATGTCAACAGCCTATTTATATAACACCATGTAAACATAAAAATGAGAGCGATTGGAACAAATTAAACCAGTGTCAAGGGAGACCTCTAGATTCTTTGTGTCTTATGTTCCTTAATAAACTTCATTCTGCTAGGTCATGTTTCCACTTTTACAATGTTCTATATCACTGCTTCTTAATTTAAATATTTCCCACAACTTCAGATTAGTAAGAACTCTAAGTTATTTTTGGGAAGGATTTTTGGACCATGCAGCTGGGACTTCAAAATTTGATCATATTTCTCAGTTCTGCTCCATATTCAAACTCTTGGTCTCTTGTCAATAAAGTGGGCTGGTAATACACAAAGAGGGGAGGATAGAGCTGTTTAGAGATACCATATGAATCATTCACTGTGCTTTAATGTGTTTGCACTATGTTCACTTGGACTCCAGTCTTCACTGTCTGTAATACAAATAGTTCATAATTCTAGAATCCTGTTTATCAGCATAGCTTGGAACCTGATGAGATTGCTTCACTTCTGTAAGCACTACCCATAAAAAAAAAACTTCAAACTCTTCATCAATTGTTTTGAATTAGCTGGTATTCATGATCTTCATTTCCAAGGAGAGTTAACAGTCATGTTACCAACTTAAGCATTAATGAAGTGGCCAATTTACATTTTCTTGGCACCCTAGGTAGTGGCACTGTGTACATACCCAAACCTGCTGGACAGCCCCAGTTTTCCAGAAGATGCCAAAAAGCGAGCCAGGCGGATCTTGCAGGGTTGTGGAGGAAACAGCTTAGGTAAGACTCTGAGTTGCTCCTGTTGGTGTTGGAAACAACAAAGGGAGTTTCAATATCTGCAACACTGAAATTTCTTAATCACATTTTATATGATTACAAGTCAAACTGGGACAGACTGATGGGGGGGATTTGCGGTGTAGCCTGTGGATAATCAGAGACTAATGGGGCACATTTTTGATGAGACTGTCACAGAAGAGGAAAAGTTGAGGATTATGCAGCTGTGGAGCCCTCACCACAATAACATCTAGGTGTAACTAAACAGAACACCGAGCTTTTTTGTACTGGGGAAGTGGCAGAGAGTACTAGTGAGGCTTTGTAAATGCCAGGCTCTGACAGCTGTGTCTCCTGCTAAGACCGGGTGGAGGTTTTTACAGTTCTCTCTTCTCTGGATGTTTCTGTGCCAAGGAATCTAGCACCCTGTAATGCTGGTATCCCCATACAGTCCACCTCAGCTGATCCAGTTCACAGTCCTGTATCTTCATTTTGAACCATCAGTCCAAGTATGTTTGTCGGGTTCTGAACTGGGGTATCAGAAGTTCGGGTACCAAGGTGATAATTCTCTGCAAAGGAATATCCACAGCCCTGAAAAGTGGTATTTTTTTCCCTACCTGAAGTAGTTTTAACTGAAGATGTCAAAGCCCTCTTGCTCCAGGGTAAAATAACTCTTTAAAGAACTAGAGCTCTGTTCTTCAGCCACTGTTGCTACAAGAGTAACCCTTACATACCCATAACTAAGTACAGACTTTGCATATTCAGTAGAGAGGAAATGGAAGAGGCAATTCCTTTCTCATCTAGCAGCTGTCCTGCCTATTTGTACCTGACAAACGCTACTAGAATTTCTGCTCTGCAGATACTGTTACAGCTGTTGGGTACAGCAGAGTCTGGCACACTTAATTACCTTATTTCAAGTCGGCAAACAGTGACATTTCAGAGTGGGTATTACAGTAATTGGCATATTTCTTAATCTTTGTAATTGCAGTGCCTATTTGCACTGGCATATTTTGAGATTAGGTGCTGTGAAACTTAATAAAATAAACAAGACCTAACCAGTGGTTACCTTAGCAGTATTTCAGCTTTGACTATTCCTATTAACACAGCCTAATACAGAATGTATTTTATCTTCACCTTCTTGGTTTTGCCTTTTAATGTAGAACATTAAAAATACTTTTATCAAACCAGAGAAGTTCCTCTGGCTCAAAGAATTCCTTTCCCATCTTACTCTGGCACAATAAATCAGATAGTACTGTTGGTGTGGAAGAGTTACTGGGGATACACTTGAATTTTGACTTAATCTTTCTCTGTAGTGATTCTCAAATCCAGGGATGTGGTGTGAGTTGTCAGAATGCCAAGTCTTGTCCCCTTGTGAGACACCACAGCCCCATCCTGGAGTAAAATGAAAGGCATTCATCCTTGCATAATACTTCAGAAATGAGTTCTCTTTTCAGCATATCCCATATTTCCAGCAATTTGTGTTAGCTCAGTACATCCTGAGGAAGCAGACCTGAAAGAGTTGCAATATTCAAATAAGATGATAATTCTGAACACATCCTGTTAATTTTAGTGGATAAGTTCTGTAAGTCTGGAGTCTAAATGTGGGTTTTTTTCTTGAAATTACATGTTCCAGGAAGAACTGCACCTCTAAACTCCTGAAAACTAAAACCACTGTCGATCTTACTGTTGTGCTGTGCTGCTTGTTCCTCCTGCCCACCCTCCCTGTTCTCCAGTATGGTGTAGCAGCCCCTTCTCCTGGCCCCTGTAGCTCCTCAGCCTGGGCACAGCACTCCGCAAACACAGCCTGGGACAAGTGGACCTGCAGCTGAGGGCGAGTCACTCTGTTGGGAGTCTGACAACTTACTGCTGTTGTGTTCTTGGCCGAGAAGGAAAAATTTGCTTTCTTGGGAAAAATCAAAGATCAAAACCTCATCCCCCTGTGCAGCTTTAAGTGCTGTGTGGTGTTCTAACAAAAGCTTGTTTTCAACAAATTTGTCGATCCAGCACAAAATTGGATTCACTGCATATGGTCATTTGAAGCATTGCACCCACATCTGCAGTAGCCTATTTAAATGCATTAATTACAAAGTTAATACGAACAACTTGACTTTCTGGATATGAACTGGAACAACCTTACTTCTAATGAATGTTCATTTGGCAAAACCCCACTCTTGGTATTGAGCCTTGCTAATCCCAGGCTGTGCACGAAGGCTCAACTATGTCCTCAACTTCTGTGGTGTCCAAACCCTCTGGGATTCTACCGATACCACTCACCTTCCATGTGGGGGAACTGGCCTATCTTTCCAGGCACTGGAGAAATTTCCCCCTCTCGTATATACAAAAATACCTAATATATGCATATTGACATGCAACTTTTGGGATTGGGTGTATTTATTTATTCATTTGCATCCCACAGTGCAAACACACAGGTTCTAGTCAAAACTATTAACTGAGTGCAATTAAGTGGAGAAGTACAGGACAATTAGGTGTTCTATATATCAGAGTCACAGGGCTCAGCACACAATGGAGCAGAAGACACAGCTTAGCTTTGTTCTCTTACTTTACCAGCAGCTTCCCAGCTGTGGTCAAAGCCCCATGTGCAGACCCAATGCAACTTCTAGTCCTGTAAAAGTAAACGTTTAGGACACCAGGGGACTTTGTGCCCTGAATTACCACTTTGTCCCATGCAATTGTGCAGTACTTGCAAAGCTTCTTTGTCTTTATAAATCATGGTTTCGCAGAGGTTTTACTAGGCAGAATACCAGTGTATAACTGAGTGAGGAGAGTTAAGTCAGGCATGATTATTCCACTCCACCCAACAAGCAGAGAAGATTCTGTGGCTTCATGACAGTATTTTAAAATAGACTTGTCACTTCATTGTCCATCAGGTTTAGGCTTCATAACTTGAATCCATTCCTCACCTTGGCCTAGGCTAATTTTTACTCTATTTCTTGCACATACTCAGCAATGATGCACACGGGTATCTAACATCTCATTTGATTTAAAATTACTAGTTGTGCTCTGTAAACTGCGTATGAGATTGGGGTGATCCTGGACATTTCTGCTTCAAGTAACTGAAAAGTGGTTGTGGGAGACGCTGTGGGGGGAGGAGAGAAGCAGTGTGGGATTTTTTTGGGTTTCAGACGGGGAAAAAACAGTATGATGTTATTTTCATATTGCAAATAACCCCTTTATACTTGTCAGGGATTTGAAGAAGTTACTTCCCTTTCTATTGCACTTACTACTTCTATCCCTTGTTTCCACTACTTAAATAGGTGTTGATTTACGTTCAGAAGTGGTTTCGCCATAAAGAAAGCAACTGAAAGACAGTAAACATGGGATTGCTGTCTCAGTTTGCGAAGTAGCCTGTAAATCATACTTTTTACCAATCCAGTATGTTATTTTTGTATTTTAATGATACTGTATTTTTCTAATTCCAAATTTACTCTTTTGCCCTATGAGAAAACCAACTCCTTTTCCTACTCCTTTGAAAGAAAAATCAAACCCATCTGGGGGATCCAAAATGCTCATATATACAAACTACCCCTTCCAATACTAGCTCAGGAGTTTTGCTAGCAAGCAGAAAATCTGATATTCATTGTACTCAATTCTCAACTCATTCCCTGTTTTTCACAGGGTCCTACACTGCCAGTCAAGGCATAAATTGCATCCGTGAAGATGTTGCTTCATATATTGAAAGAAGAGATGGAAGGGTTCCTGCAGACCCAGATAATATTTATCTCACCACCGGGGCAAGTGATGGGATTTCTGTAAGTGTTAAAATGAAACCTGTCCCTTCTTGGTACAAACTCTAAATTATCAGCTACCTTTGGAAATACAGGTCTCTGATGAACATTTGGTCTCACAAACTCCTGTGAGTTTGACCTGACAGATGCTGAAATCACATTCAATGGATATCCACGATGTGGATATCAGGTGCCAGCTAAGAAGCAGATGCAGAGTCTCTTAGTGTACATTAACTTGTTCCTTTCTGTAAAGGTACTATGAACTACACTGGTGCCTAAATATAAATTCAGAAGATTCAGACCATTCAGACTAAATAATGGTTGCCTTCAGTAGTTAAGATGCATAAGCACTGAGGATTAGAGAGTATCAATCACTGGCAGAGAGAAGAGGGAATGACCTCAGAGGTGAGAAGTCTCAGCAGATCTGCTTCCCAGTAAACTCTCTGGTAGTTCAGATCAATGGCAATGAAAACCCCAAAGATCTGTTTCTGTAACCAGCTTGTTTGGAAAAAAAATTAGGTCTTTGCTTCAACCAAGGTTCAAAGGTTAAGACAGGAGTAACTGTCTCTATTAGGTTCTTCCTTTTCCCAGACACATTTACTGGTAGCAGCAGCACCACCAGCAGAACCACCAGCAGTTCTGTGCTTCTATTGGGGCAGCCTTTCATAGCCTGTTGGTAGAAGTGGTTTTTTAAATGACATCTAGTGGCAGAGCTCAGAATGACTGTGTTCTGACAAGAGCAACTCTCCAGATGCTGGCAGGAACTAGGCTTTCCAGAGTTTATGATACTGGCAGCTTGTCAGGAATGGCAGCACTGTACCATGTTGATTTGATTTCACTGGTGATGAAAAACCAGCAGTATGGGTCTCATTATTGGGCCCTTCCAGAGATAACACAGCAGTTGTTTCATAACTCGGAGGACAGAGGGTGTTAAGGAGTTTTAAAATATGCATTTGGTCCCGATTATATATTTTGAATGCTTGGTATTTTTAAATTAGTGGTGGGTACAAAATTATGTTGATTGTAAGTCATTAGCTTAGCAGCTGAGTTAGTATGTGATGAGAGGCACAGAACAGCAGATTTTGTGCTGGAACCACGGAGAAACTCAAGGATACTGCTGCTGTATCTGAAGAGATATTTCGGGGTTTATGCTGTCAATTACATGCTGATAAGGATGCTTGCTCTGATTGCACCTGTACTTCAGAGTTGTCCATTTGTTATAAAGGCAAGAAATCTCTCTGCTTCCGGCACCAAATGCACTCCTTTATTGAATTCACGTGTAAAAAGCCTGCACATAGACACACAAACTGTGGGGCACAGGTAAATCCTCTGGACTGACCTAAGCACAAACATTACATTTCTGTCTGTATCTTCTGGGCATAAACTACATATGATTGTATTTCCATCCCAAGACATGCAGACTTTTGGTCTCTTCTGTTACTTGAAAACGGAAACATAATGAGACCGTAGGTTTGTTCCCAGCAAGCCACAATTGCTCCTAATCTAAAACAGGTCACTGTTCCAAAGGAGAATCTGCACAGGCCCCAGTTCTAACTTCTGGTTTTATTTATTGGTCTCTTGTGGTTAGTGAGATAAAATTAATGGAAGGCAACAAGCGAGAACTAGCTGAGGCTTCTTTGCTTATAGCTGGGCACAGCAGAAAAATCATGATCTTGATATTCCTGTTTACAACTTTCCCTCTAGCACTGTGCTCAGAGTATTTTTCCTAAATTTTGCAGTTGAGCAGGCATGATCTTTGGAAGCCATGACATGCAGAGAAATTCCTTTAAGCTGAGTTAAACTGTCCTCGCTCAGCCAGTAACAACTTGAAATAAATGCCCTTTGATAGGAGAAGATGACTGTATGCTTCTAGAACAGAAATCCACCTTAACTGGAGACTTTTTTAGGAAGGAGGATCAGTGACTTATTCCAGAGTATACTATTAATTCTGCTGTGTGACTTTTTTATTTAAACTCCTACTTTTTCCACAGGCAATTTTAAAGATCCTGATCTCAGGAGGTGGAAAATCCCGAACAGGAGTGATGATTCCCATACCACAGTACCCCTTATATTCAGCAGCCATATCCGAACTAGATGCTATCCAGGTGAACTACTATTTGGATGAAGAAAAGTGCTGGGCTCTAGATGTGAATGAGCTTCGCCGTGCCTTGAACGAAGCCAAGGCATATTGCAACCCCAAAGTCCTCTGCATCATCAACCCCGGAAATCCCACAGGTCTAGGAGTTTTGTTTAATGGATGGTGTTTAAGAGCAGTTTTTTCTTTTTCATTCATTTGACATTGCAGGCAAATCCTAAATACACATCGAGTGTGTAAAGCTGAATTCTAGAGATCAGTACTCTAAGCAGGACAGTGTGTCACACTTGCAGAAACATATTTTCAGTACCATGGAACTCGGGAGAGGAGGAAGCAGGTTCACTTCACTGGAGCCCGTTTGAAGCCACAGCTTCCCCTGAACTTTTGCAGACTTGTGGAGTGACTTTCAGTCACTTTTGGTCTTTATGAAAGATCTTGCCTCTGGCACGGTCTGTAGCCTGTTGCTTCTGAGAGGCAATGGCTGTAGATACTCTCTGAACTCAGTGGCAGCCACTGCCTCCCTCTGAATTTAGTTTTTGAGTAGTTGAGGTTGATTAGTGAGAAACCAGGTCCCACTTAACCATCATGCATGTGAGAGTTTAAAATGATAAGTTATACACAGAGTACTCTTATTAAGTCATTGTTAAATTACTGCATCTCACGCTTCCTTTGCTTGAGATGAACTAAGTTACCTCAAACCATAATTCCTCCAAAAATGCTCCGTAATTTCATACTTGGTGAACTGAATTCTTGAGTTTAGTAACACATTTCTGAGAAAGAGGAATATCTTGTTGAAAAGCTGGAAGTCTTAGTAGGTCTGGGTGAAAAGATTTAAGTGTATATATATATATATATACACTCCACTAACTTTTTTCTTGCTTTAAAAATCAAACTATAGGACAGGTGCAAAACAGAAAGTGCATTGAAGATGTGATACACTTTGCCTGGGAAGAGAAGCTTTTTCTTCTGGCTGATGAGGTAATGGAATATTCTGTTCTCTCAAAAGCACAGCTGAGAGTACTCAGATGAGGTATAATTTTTTTCCAGGGATGGTAATGACGTTTTTTAAGTACAGGGGACAGATTCTTGTTATCATATTAAGACATGAACAAACATGCAAGATTCTTAGTATCAAAGGATCAATATGACAGGTAGCTTGATCTAGATTTGAACTAGAGAGAAAGTGTAGGGGACACAAGAAAAACTTTGCTGGAGCTGACCTAAAAACCTGTGTGAGGCTGAGACAACTTCAAATGAAAGAAGCAAAAGGAAAATCAATTTAAACATGCAAGTAAAGGTTAAATTGTATACAAAGAACCTCACTGTAAACCTTAAAGTATGGTCACATGGTATAGTGTATCATGACAGTAACTGTTACTTAACAAAGAACCTTGTGTCTTCTGACAGCTTTTGAGTTTTGAGTGCTAGCACTGTTTCTTCAGTTCAGATCTGGCTCTCTAAAAGGCCATGTTTTATCCTTAGTTGGAGGAACAGAGCACATTAATGTCTTCTGACTGTTCAGGTTTACCAGGACAATGTGTACTCTGAAGGATGCCAGTTCCATTCTTTCAAAAAGATTCTGTATGAGATGGGACCCGAGTACTATAACAATGTTGAGCTGGCCTCTTTTCACTCCACCTCTAAGGGATACATGGGCGAGTAAGTCTGATTTAGTTTTCTTTTATTTCATCTTCCTCATTAATCTGGTTGGACAGCCCTTTCATGTTACTGACCTGAAGGTAATCCACCATCTTCTATTAATTTTGACTAAAAACTATCAAGAAAAGGAAAAAAGCATTTAAAGCACAGAGTAATGGATTAGCTCAGTGGTTTTCCAAGTCCCAGATAATAAGGGCATTTGTTTTTACACCTAATTGCCTCAGTTCCACAGAGGTGATATCCTACAGTCCCAGTCTGGACCTGTGATAATGGAAAATCGGTCTCCAACATTGAAGGGAACAGCTCAATAATCATTGATATTGTAAATGTTTGGGTGTGATTGTTTTGGGGAGGAAGAGATAGAAGAAAAAGAGTTTTCTGATGAAATGTATCCTGCTGCAGCCGTATGCTCCTGTTCTGAAGATTAAATGCTCCATGTTAATCATTAACTCACCTGCCAGGGAAGCTCCATGTACACCTTCATCTCTGATACCAGGACTTAATGACACCCCGTGTAGTTCCATCTTAAACCATTATCAGTGCAGCAGCTGTTTCAACAACCTGTATGTTGCATATTGTAAGATTCTCAGTAATTGTCTTTCCCCTTCTGCAGTCACTTTCTTTGCTTTCCCAGTATTTATACACTTGAGGTTGACCCATGTTTTCTGTTCACTTTGTCACAGATGTGGCTACAGAGGAGGTTACATGGAGGTCATTAACTTGCACCCAGAAATCAAAGGACAGCTTGTCAAGCTGCTTTCTGTTCGCCTCTGTCCCCCGGTCTCGGGACAAGCAGCAATGGATATTGTAGTGAATCCTCCAGTGCCTGGAGAAGAATCTTATGCACAATTCATAAAGGTCAGCAAAAACATGCTTGTTCTTTTGTGCATTTCCTAAACCTGTCCTAAGTATTGGGAACTCAGACAATCCTGTAATAACACCAATTTACAGAACTATGCAGTATATTTAAAATTAACTCAGTATGACTACATTTAAAATTACTAAGGAGGCATTATCAAATCAGTTTTCTCGGTGGTAAATTCAGCTTTGCTCCTGTGTTCAATATGACAAAAGGATTACTGAATAAAATTTCCTCTTACAAACATCTACACAGGAATGTAAGTTCTGTAAATACGGTTATAAAATCTGCCTTGTTCTTAGGTATCCAGTGCCTCTGTACACTGAGCAACAAGATAATCTCTATTATACATATAGTTTCTCACTTGTAAAAATGAAGCTGAGTCTGGCTTAAGAAATTACATTATCAAGTCAGATCAAAGGTTCAGCTAACGTGGTCTCCCAAAACAGCCAAGAGTGGATGCTCAGAAGGAAGAATGTACGAAGGTGGCACACAGGTAGACACTTCTGCAGGTTGTTGTCTGTCTACAACACTTCGTAGCTGTACCCCGGTAATGCCTTTTTGCACTGCGGGAATTTGGAACATTGCTTGCTGTCATTGCTCAGCAAAGTCCTAAAAAAGTTTAATTTGGGGAGATCCTCTTGTAGCATCATAATTTCCTCTGAAGTTTTTATTGCCACTTCAAATATGTCCAATTGAACACCTTCCTTTTAAACAGGAGAAAGAGTCTGTTTTGAACAATCTTGCCAAAAAAGCCAAACTAACAGAAGACATGTTTAACAAGATCCCAGGAGTTCACTGCAATCCTCTTCAAGGAGCTATGTATGCTTTCCCACGGATCTTTATTCCTTCCAAAGCCATTGAGGAAGCAAAGGTCAGTCAGTCATTTCTACCCCAATTAATTTAATCTTCACTCGCCTGTGCCTGCCACTTCTAAGGATGAGTTTTTATTCCAGAGACAGAGTGAACTCACATCGTTATAAAAGCAGTACTTCATAGACTACATATGATCTTAAATATAACAGGACCTTTATTCTAAAAGGGGTAAACAAAGCAGAGCATTCCGTCACAGTGGTGAAGCTTTCAGGTTGAGAGTGTTTCCAAGGACATTAGTGCTTAAGTCGTACAAGCAGCTGGACCTGTGCAATTCCAAGTGGCTGCCCCGGCCTGGGTCGGGGAGGCAGTGGATTGGGAATGGCAGTGTGCCACTGACCCTGCAAAAGAAATCCCATTCAGGAAGTCTGGGAAAGAGAGGCAGGTTTCCTTACAAATAGTACCTTTTTACATTTGGATCAGTAACCTCTATTGCTGAATGACAAGTCTTTCTGTTCTGAACTAGAGCTCTGCTACCTGCTGTGTGATTTTTAAAGGGAATTTTATCAGCCCAGCTGAGAACAAAAATAGGGCTGTTTTTCAGCTGCTTATTTGATTAGGTATATTACTAGCATGTATTTAAGAACTTCCATGGGGACTTCCTAATCAGCAGATACTTTGGTGGGGGGGTGGGGAATAGTAACAGCCAACAGAACTGGAACACAGAGTTTTCAAATTAATTTAATCTTATCAAATGTCAGTGCCTTAGAATTTTCTAAGTACAATTTTGGGACTTTTGACAAAAAGTTATGTCTTAGTTTAAAGTAAACTAGATTTAGAATTCCTTTCTCAAAATTGA
The DNA here is from genome assembly GCA_013396735.1 of Grallaria varia. Lineage (NCBI taxonomy): Eukaryota > Metazoa > Chordata > Aves > Passeriformes > Formicariidae > Grallaria > Grallaria varia. The sequence goes on along the minus strand of VWZG01004158.1, from coordinate 269,982 downwards.
CCACGCCTCTCTTAAATTTAAACCAAAATTTTAATTTGGAAAATGTGTAGAAGGGAAGATAACAGTTCTTAACTACTAAATATATATATATATAAAAATCACCAAAACAGAACAAATAACAACTCTGTAACCAAAGCCTCTAGACAAATAAGTCCCTGAAGACACCGGGTTGGATCCTCTCCCGTAGGCAGTGTGGGCACTCCCCCCTTTGTCCTCCGTCCGGGCGGCGCT
>VWZG01004158.1:243589-269688 GCA_013396735.1 Grallaria varia | reverse complement strand
TTAGGTTGGAATTTGAGTGATTAGCTGAGCCCCCCTGCCTCGACAGCAGAGGCAGGGAAGGCACCAGCCCCAAACACTGGCAGAGAAGAAAAAATTCTAACAAATTCTAAAACTTTAACAAGTTACAAGCAAGTCAAGGAGAATAACAAAATTATCTAAAATCTTTCTTTTGAAGTGAGTGTTTTGGGTAGGTTCTTCAGCCCTGTTTCTTCATGAAGTGCTGTTATTTAATTCACAGTGTGAACTTGTGAACTCTCCCATTAGCTGCTGTTCCTCACCTTCTTTAGTAAATAGAATAAGAAATTAATAATGTAAGATAAGGTTTCAGAAAAAAACACATGAAATACTATGTAATTGGAATATTTTGACTTCAGTAAATCCAAAGCATCCATTCCCTTAGGCTCATAAAATGGCACCTGATATGTTCTATTGCATGAAACTTCTGGAAGAGACTGGAATATGTGTTGTACCTGGAAGTGGATTTGGCCAAAGAGAAGGAACCTACCATTTCAGGTACAGTTTTTGTTTGTTTAAAATCAAATTAACACTAATGAGCAAAGCACCATCCCAGTTCTTTCCCTTCTCATTAAATGTAAGGATTTTTATTTCAGTTTATGTTGTCTCCCTTTAAACTGGACAGTTTCTGTGGACTGACAGCTAGGCCAGAGACCTGCTCTACTAGAGGAGCTATTCGGGTTTTTGTGCTGTTGTCACAGCTTGCTGACATAATTTTATTCTATTTTTGTACACTGGCATTTGAAATGCCTTCTCCAGGAATACAACAGTAATAATGCCTTGGACTTTAATCTTAAAGTTGGCTACAGAATTACAAAAATTGCCCTGCATTCCTCTGAGAGGAGGGGAGAATAAACAGTGTTTCCCTTTGGAGAAAGTGCATGAAAAATGCAGGATCTTCTCAATAAATCTGCTCTTTAAACATGCTGGATAACTCTTCACTTTACCAAAACAAGATGTGGAACTAAATAATCTGATACTAAAACTGTGGACATAAACACTATTGCTTTTGCTTCCAATAAACATCAGTGGCTCCAGCCGAGCCACTGATAGCTCGAATTTATCCTGGAGTTTAGTCTTCTGCAGTCTGAAACAACGTAACAGAGGGTGTCTTTAGCCTTGGTAGTTCTGCAGCGCAGCTGGGTGAGATATCTGGGTATGTCCATCTCCAGGAAAAGGCCAGTGAGCCCATTCCTGCGCCAATATGGGGAAAACACCCTCTTCTGTAGGTCTTGCACACAGTCTCCCATAAATGATCCATGGCATTTTCCTATCACGCAGAAGAAGGAAAAAAGGGACCAAAAACTGCAGAGTGGGATTTTGAATTGTTTTCATGCTTCTGAATTCAGGTTTCAGTCAAAGGAGAAGTGTACATTTGCTCATAAGTGCCCACTCCCAAAGCTCAAAAAACTGGGTCTGATTTGGCAGAACTACCCAACAATGGAAACCAAGTTGCTGTTATTTCTTACTGATTACCTTTTACCACTCAACAGAAAATAACACTTCTTGAATTCCTATGAACAAAACAGTTGAAAAAAATTGCTCTAGTTTAATAGTATAGTTCAATGAAAATATAAATACATGAAATAAGAGAATCACATCAAAACAGGTATTAAACTTAACACATTACTCCCTGTGCCCTGAGATTAATCAAGATGTGTGTAAAGGTTGCAGTTTAGTTTGTTCTGAAGATAATGTGGGTTGTTTTTTTTTTCTTTCTTTAAATACTATTTTTCAGAATGACCATTCTTCCTCCAGCAGAGAAGCTGAAGATCCTACTGGAGAAAGTGAAAGACTTCCACATAAAGTTTCTTGAAAAGTATGCATGAAACTACTGTGGTTTTTCCCCCTTGTCCCCTCCCCTTCAAGGCAAATGAAGACAATGAACAAAGATGTGCTGAGAATGTGCTGTTCATCTAATTTAACTAAATTCAAAATAGATAGAACCAGTCTCAGATACTGCTGCAACTTACTGGACTATTAAAGTTAATGTCTAGTATAGAAGACATTGTTACACCAACTGTTTTTTAAAGGGAAAGAAAGTGATGAGAAGAAAGAGTCAGCAAATGTTTTTGTGCCTTGTTTGGAAGTTACATTGTGAACTTTTGACTCAGTAGGTTGGGAAAGGGAATTAAAATCATTACTGTTATGTGGGGATTTTTACAAAACAGAAATGCCAAGATCAATTTTTTAGGTAGGAACTTGTTTCCCATCCTAAAATTCTACTAAACAAAAAATCAAACCCCTACATAATAGGTATTGTTCGGTTTAATTTTTGTGGTTGTTGGTAAGTATAAAATGTTCTCCAGATCTGATTAAGCATGTAGGTTACATTATGCTTTTTTAGAAAAGTCTTTGGCAGGTGTGTGCAGATACCTTTGAAATTCTGCTATAAAGAAATCCTGCTGTCACAGCATAACCAGAGTGGAATGTACAGTTTTGTTGAGAGGAGCGAACAGTGTCTGCTTGAAGTAGAAACATAATGAGGAATATTGCCTTCTTCTTCCTGTACTATTGAACACACAATCCTAGCACAAGAGTGCTGAACGTTTCCTCTCATGACAGCTCCACGAGTCACCTGTTAACTCGCATCTCTTATACACAGGGAATGTGGTCAGGTACTGTTTCAAAGCAGATGTAAGCACAGTCAGTCCTTCCAAGCGGGGTGAAACACAACACACTTTCAGAACCAGTCTGTGGAGAACATTTGTTTGGAACCACATGACAGAGACCCACGATCTGGCCAAAATCCAGCTTGAACTGGCAAAGACTAAGACATGTTGTTACCAGGGAAAATGCTGGGGGGGATTTCTAAGGAAGGAGAAGATATTTAAAGGAAAATGTCTTGCACCAAGCATAAAGAGAATGATAGTAGAGCTGACACTTAAATCTTCCACAGTCGTTCCACTGGCTGAATGACCCTGAGTGCTTATTAAAGCCCGGCTCAACAAGGTTGCTATCTGGGAGTACAGCTGTAGGACTCTTACTAATCTCTGCCAGTTTCCCTGCAGAACAAAGGATGATTTCTGTTTCTCTCAAGCTGGAAGCTGGACACCTCCTGCTAGCTCTGATGAAGGGCTAAAGGAACAGACCTCTCAGTATTCAGATTGGAAAGCATTAGCATTTGTCAGGCTTCGGCTCAGCATTTACAGAGTTTCTTCATTAAGAATTTCACATTTAATCTAGTCATTAATTTTAAGTTGTTATTTAGAAGTAAACTCATTTTAATGTCTATTAGCATTTTGTTAGGCTGCCTTTGTAGCTGGTTCAACATCCTGTGCGGATCCAGTTTACTAAAGCCAAGGGCTATAGAATCACCGTATGGATAAACTGTGCCAATTCCTGTTGTGTGGAAGAGAGAGATGTTGCCAGTAACTGTCCTGGCAACAGCAGCCACCAGTCTGTGGCACAACATTAGCTATTCTTCTCACAGCTCCTTACGGACGTCTGTGAAAAGAATTCAGTCCTTCCCAATGACCTGCCAGTGGTCCCAGGTTCACAAATGCAAACGGCACGCTGCTACACAGAGTTACTGTGGAGGCTTGGAGAGAAAAAAATCCTACTTCTATCCTTGGAGAAATGTATTTGTGGGAGGACAGCAGACTGAGAACGCTTATGCTGCCACTATTCATTGATAAATACAACCTTTTATCTGTTGGCGTCCTTAATATGCACTAATGAAAACAATCCAGAAAGCAAAACCATAGTAGGAGATCAGAATATTGATGTAAAAATAAGACAAACAGCACTTTCCTCTTCTAGGAATGTGTCAAATGAGATCTGGCTTTGGACTCGTAATGCAATATAGATTGAAGCTGAGATCTAGCAATGGGAGTTAGAATATTTTTTTATATTTTTGTAATGACAGCTTTTTCATGGGGTAGTATTTGTAATCTAATAAGTCAATAGATTTTATATTTGCCTTGCATTTGCACCTGATACTTGTGGAAAAAAATGTAAAGGTTTACAAGTTTCTAATGATAATTTACAGGTGTGAAAGGCTTTTTGTTTCACTGGGACAGCAATTCTTACACTTTTAAATCAAAATATAATGGTATAAACCAAATTTTTTCTAAACATTCTATTATGGTGCCTTTTATGTTTGTGACATTATAAGGGATAACAATTTGTTCTTGATGCATCTCATGTGGAAGGGTGGTGATTTCTATTGTCCATCCACAATGTTTGTGTGTATTGTGATAAGGTAAATGTGCATTTTTGTGGAACAATCCTGTAAAGCTAAGAAAAGAGGCTTATTTTCCATGTCTTTGAAATCTCTCATTAATAACAGACAATCCTTACTTTCAAATGCATGCTCTTCTGACAGGTGCTCCTTATAACAGTGCTTCAGATGTATGAGACTTCCAAACAATAAAGCACATGTTAAAAAAACAGTAGCAGTTATCCATTTCCTTTGTCACTGAAGCAACACCAGCTGGACTGCACTATTATGACACATTAACCCCATGTTCAAACCGTATTTACCAGTATTTAGTATCCATGTACCAGTTCATTAATTTCTGCATCACTTCAATTTATGGACTTGAAATTTGTCCAACTTGTTACCACAAAACTATTCCCTACCATTGCAGAACTGTAAATAGGGATGGTCTTGGGCAAGTTTATGCTCATAGTTAATCATATAATGCAAGGAGTTATAACCAGAAGTTAGGCAAGAGTGTTTTCTTCCTAGAGAGGATGAACCAGTCACTTAGGGCTGATCAAACTGTGTCATGAGGGCTTTGATGAGCCTTTGTTTGGTATTGTTGGTTGTTGCCTTTTTAAAAAAAAAATTCATACATGGTTTAATATGAGATTAGACTTAAAGAGCAACACAATCTTGTCTTTTTGCAGTGACACCTCAGAATTACTGTAGTGGTATTTGTTTGGTGATTCCAAAGACAATGAAGTTTAAGGAAAGGCAAGTTAGTCCTGCATCCCTAAACATCTATGCATATACCAGCACCACTAAAAGTGCCCCCAAAGCAGGCTATTCTCTTCTTTGGATCAGGTATTTTCTGGAGTGTTTTCTGGAATAGAAACATTTACCTCCTTTTTTTTTATTATTATTTTGAGGCAAAGAGGAGGTACATTGTTTGTTTTACAGGCAGGACCTTGGTCCAACATAAAATGCTTATATTATGAAGTGTCAGATTTTTTTTCAGTGACATAGGCTGTCCCGTCTGGCCAGGATACTGTGCGAGATACATGTGGTACTGAAAAAGCTACTACAGAGAACTTGAAGCATATATACACTGTGTGAAAACCACTAGTGTTTTAAAATATTCTCTAAATGCCTTTTTATATAGTTCTTTGGTCAAATTTGTACAAAACCAAAGATACTCATACCTCTGGTATGATTTTTTATTTGGATACATGTAAACCAATAAGTTTCTTCAAGCAATTCTACTTTTAAGGATATGGATTTGAATATTCAATATTAGGTGTAGTCATACCTTTCTGAAGTTCCACCTTATTACATGTTTATTAAATCCTGAGTTCATGTGATTAGAACTTACACAACCTGTAACCATTTGCATGAGACAGAACAGGTTATTCACTTTGCTGGCTTTGAAGCCCTGCATATTCTCCACACTGAACAGCAGAGAAGTAGCTCAACCTAAACCTCAACTCTGAAATAGGGCAGGAAGGTTTCCCTATCGAGCAGGAAGGTTTCCCAGTACCTGTCCAACCCTGGAAGTGCTCACTCATTCCATTAGACCATCCAACTTGGCCTCGAGCAGTGTCGGCCTTGGGGCATCCACAACCTCCCTCGCCAACCTGTGCCAGTGTCTCACCACTCTCACAGTGAAAAATTGCTTGGGAATATCTAACCCAAATTCCACCTCTCAATTTGTACCCAGTACTCCTTAGGGTGGGATGGGATGGGATGGGATGGGATGGGATGGGATGGGATGGGATGGGATGGGATGGGATAGGATAGGATAGGATAGGATAGGATAGGATAGGATAGGATAGGATAGGATAGGATTTGCAGCAAGCGTGGGTAGAGCCCTTCCCAAATCTTCGTTCGCGAAGCCTAGCCATGATGATGGATAGGATAGGATAGGATAGGATAGGATAGGATAGGATAGGATAGGATAGGATAGGATAGGATAGGATAGGATAGGATAGGATAGGATAGGATAGGATGCGATGTGATAGGCTTTGTGCCTCGATGGTCATCCCTGGGGCAGCACCGGGACGGGACACTCCCGGATCCCCCCCCTGCCCTGCCCTCCCTTCTGAGAGAGTCCGAGTACACCCAGGGTACCCCCGTCCCCCTCCCTAGCGCGGTGCCACCCCCCGCGTTCCCCGAGGGAGTGTCCTGCGGGCCGGGGCGGAGGGCGAGGGGCGGGCCAGGCGCTGTCCCCGCTGTGCGCCGCCGTGTTCGGGCCGGGATGGTGGCCATGGCCCTGAAGAAGCCCTCGGGCAAGCAGCGCAGCTCCGACTCGGGCGTGGAGCCGGACCGGGGGGCGCTGCCCCAGGACAGGGACCAACGCCCCGGACTGTCCCAGCAGAAGAAGGACCAGCGCATAGCGCTCTTCCTCAGCGACTTCGACCAGCAAGGTATGGCCGGGGGCACTTCCCTGCTCAAGATGGGTGGGGAGATCGGCGTGAAAGGCTCCCGGGCGGGAGAGCCCCCGGGCACCGCGCTCCTCATCCCCCGGCACCGCGCTCCTCATCCCCCGGGAGATCCGGCTCCAGGCGCTCCGACTCCCGAGCCGGATGTTTGCGGATAAAACCTTGTTTCAGCTCTCCTTCATAACGCGGTCGTCCGGTATTTGTGCTCGGAAACACGGGACACACACGGCAGTGAGAGCCTGTTCTGTTTTAAAGCCAAGGAGCACATGCAGGAGATGAGAAAAGAGCTCGACTCGCTGCTGCAGACAGCAGAGAAGGCGCTCGCGGTGGAGCTGCTGACGATGCCCGCTGCAGTCAGGAAGATGAAAAGGCGAGACTTGCTCAGTGAGTCACTTTGAAGTCTTTTGTATTGAGCCTTTCTCAACTAGTCGTTTACCGGCAATCGTGAGCAAACAAGTTTAATTTTAACTCCCCTTTATGCAGTGGTTTAAGATGTAGTGTACACTCGGCATCAGACATATTCTGGTGAGAACTGATGTTTTTGGAATCTACCTTACAACTGGAAATTGAAGGGGCCACGCAAATATCAGACCTAAGATTCTTAGAGAACTTAAATTGGCTGTCAGCCTGAGTATGTATTTCGGTGGTTTTTCTTGAGAAACCTCTTCCTAAAAGCATCCGCTTTCTGCAACACAATGTGTATGTGGTTCTTGTTACATGCTGTGACTACACTCAGTATCCTTTCAAAGATTAAACATACTGAAATTTTCATTGCTTTGTAGGATGACTATCCCCCCAGACTTGCATCTTGTTCACATGCAGCATATATGCTAACCAAGGTTAACTATTTAAGCCACTCTAATCCTGAATTACTTGTTCAGCTTTATAGGCCTTAAGATAATAACTTGAAGATAAAAATTATGCAAGTAATAGTATCTAAACAAGTTACACTTTCTCGAGTTACAGATTTGCAAGGAGGGGAGGAAGTGGCTCTCGCTGCTGCAGTGGTAAGTGGGTGTTTCCAACTTTTATCAGAGTTTACAGAACAGAATTCTTCTCTCCCTTGCTGTAAATCTTTCAGACAAAATATTTTGTTTGGCTATGTGTTTAAATAGAAGATGATATAAAAAGACTCAGGTGGCCAGCCACAGTGCAGTTATGAACATTATGTAAATCTTTAGGGTCACCTGCTGGCAGAAATCTAGATGTTTTTGAAAAAATAAACTGGTGGTTAGCCAATCCCACTTCTGTCACTTGCTTTCATGTGCTTTTGTAACATAATATTCATTTACTGGGCAAAATCTGTTGACCTCTCCTCGCTGGATAAACATTTTTTTTCAGACTGACTGCTCTCTAGAAGACATACCAAATCCAAAGCTGGTGAGGACCAACAGCAAAAAAGGCAAGTCAGACCATTAATATATAGCTTGTGGGTCTTAAATTTTCTTTTTTTTTATTAGTTTGAACTGAGCACTTGTAAAGTGAATGTTGAGCCTGAAGAATACAGGAGGGAAAAGTCCCCCCAGCATTCAGTGGGGAGGATCATGAGCTATGCTACTGTTGAGGTACTTCAAAGGATGTCCTTTGGCTTTATCCCTGAAAATGGTGAGAAGAGACATTTAAGTGACTTGTCAGTGCAAAAAATACCATTTTTCTTCACATCCCAATATATGCAATAAGGAGGACACCACCCCTGAGATGTGATTCTGTTTTGTCTGAGGGTTAAGGGACTATCTGGTGTCTTTTAACTGCCCTGTGTATCTGTGAGGAACACACATTGTTTGCTTTGAGGTGTCCCAGGTGAATGGCCACTGGGGAGCAGAAGTGTTATGAAACTGTCAGTGGGGAAAGGGGCTTCAAACACGAGTCTGAGGTGGTGTTTTGTGCTCTTCATGAGATTTCAATTTTTCTTGTCTTGCTCATATGTTTCTAGTTAAGGTAACTACAATTGTCGAATATGAAGATGCCAAGCATATTTCTGCAAAGAAAATAACTAAAAAAGTACGTATTTTTTAAAATTATTATTCAAAAAACATAAGTGCTTAATCAGATTTGACCTGCCATGGACCCTGCTAGATCCATGACCAGGCAGGCCAGGGACAAACAGCAGGATTGTTGGAAAAATCAGGGGTTTTTTAATTTATTGTGTTTGAAGTTAAACAAGGCTAAACAGTATAGTAAATAATTTTCATAATTAAATATAGCATCTGTACTTCTAGTGGCTATTTCATACAGCCTTACAAATACTGGCATAGTCATTCTCTCTTGACTTGCCAATAAATCTTGATGGTTTGAGAAACCAATTTTGTTGAAACTTTTTTTTAAATCTACGTTTTAATTCATTATTTTCTATATTTGAATGACTTGTGCATTCTTGTCCACCTTGATCTCTAAACCAAACCAAGTGTATTAATTTTACCACCCCAGTCTGCCTGTGCAAAGTCGCTCCTCAGTCAGATGCTGAAATATGTTGCAAGATGACAACAAAGCCAAAAAAGGTTCTATGCAGAGTTGCAGGCATTAGTTGTCAGAGGGCTTGGAAGTTGGAAGGTGTATTTCTTAGACAGGTGGTTGGTTGTACAGAACTTCAGTATGAATATGTTTTGGCATTATGAATCTCCTTTTACAATGCGTATTTGCCATTTTATATATACATTGAACTATATAAAAGGCAGCACTGGGGGCTCAGCTACACATTTTCAACAGGGAATTCTTACAGTGTTGTTTCCAGCAAATATCCATCATTTTGCTTTCAAGTGCCACTTCTTTTAACTGCAGTCTTACATATACATTTACAGATTTCCAAAACCAAGTCGTTGGTGTCACTGGCCTCTGGTTTAAGTGGTAAACTGAACCCTCTTTCTGGGTAAGACTGACCTTTGATGGCTTATTTAACTCACCAGAAGTTGTGAATACTGAATAAAATTATTTCCAAATGAAGTAGCTGAGATTTGAGCCCAACAGGAATCCATCTGATAGCGATGTCTTCCATAACTGAGTGAGGTGCACTGTGGTTATGCGAGCCCTGAACAAAAAAGCACCTCTGGCTGAAGACAGATGACACATGGTGTGTGTCTCTCACTGAATGGTGCAGTTCTGAACTTAGGGAATCAGTATAGAGTTCTAAACAATACTCAATGGAAGAGAAATGTAGGCAAAACATTGTTGCTCTGTTAGGACTAATAAAGTGTTCTGTAATAAACACTCAATTCAGTTATTGCAGCCCTCTCTCACCTATTACATCCATTAATTCCTTTGTTCCTGTATGCTATCAGGTCCCACTATATCATGTTGATATCAGGAGGGCTTTTTCACATGTGTGTGCACAAGATCTCTGTCCTGGAGCACTGCAGCATTCTCAAATCCACTGTTGATCTTCATCCCAGCTGAAATTCCACATTCAAAGTAGATAAGGAGGAATATATAATAATAAAACAAAATCAAACAAAAATCCAAACAAGATACAAAACCAATAACTACTTTTTTTGAGTCTGTTAACATCCTTCTGCAAGTCACACTTGCAGAAGAGTAAAGTCTCTTACTTCTCATTGCAGTGCCACAAATCTCAAAGCCACTCCAAAGGTATCTCAAAGGTAAGGGAGTTTTGGCTTGTTCTTAATAAATGATTTCGTTAAATAACACAAATTTCACCAAAGATTCTGAGTTGGAAAGGACCCACAAGGATCACAGAGTCCAGCTCTTAAGTGAATGGACCATACAGGGATTGAACCCACAACCTTGGCATTATTGCACTATGCTGTAACCAGCTGAGCCAAGACTATACATCTACATAATTATCACTCTAGATATTAATCTTCATGGGCTGGCCCTTAATTTGACAGTGGGGATATGAAGCAGTTATACCTCCTGCTTGGAGTGTTGACTTGCATTCTTATGGAGGCAAAGGATTTGATGTCCTAACTAAAGGTAGATTAAATAAATGTAGAGTATAAATTCTATTCTCACTCATTATTTATAGGTTTACAGCTCAAACTTGTTCTCAAATCCCTACCTTGATTAAAATGTCACCAATACTGCTGTGTTAAAAGAAAATAAAGCAACACCCACAAAACCCCCACCCAAATACATTGATAATCAGTTCTTAGCATATTGAACAGTTGAGATTTTCAGTTAATATCATTCTCCACACACTAGAGTTTGATTTTGGCACAAATCATCAGCTGAAGTGAGGAGGTGAATAACTTAAATGGGTCCTAAAACCAGCAAGTGGCTCAGTTTCACCTTGGCCTGCTATAAATGTCAAAGGCTTGTTTCCATGTAGAACATCCCCATTTTTTACACAGAGCAAGAACAATTGTAACATGAAATCTTGGGAATTCTGTATGGCACTGGTATGCCCTGTACCTCTGAGAGCACCAGCTTTGGGATTTATTGCTCTCTCCCTCTGCAGTAGACAGATACAGCATGTCTTATCTTGAGCCCTAAGGCATGAAGTTTCCTCTTTCCCAAACTGTGAACATTCACTGCCGATATTGGAGAGTGGATATTCTTGTTACCCAGTGGTCCAAGTGTCAGCTTGCTCCCTGGGCTGTAAAGGGCTCAGAAGGTTCCTGCAGTCTCAGGGGCATAAAACTTTACCCAACTGTGCCAGTAAACACTGCTGATGGTTGGATTTCCTGGAGTCTTCTGGCAGAATAGGAAAAATTTAAACCTGCCTGCCTTCCTCTTAGGTGTATTTCCTACTACTTGCATTTAATTGAAAATTTCCAGCAGAGCATAAGATGTTAACCTTGGAGTAATTCTTTATTGTATCCTAGTGCTGGATTGCAACAGACTGGCTCAAGGACTTTACCCACCCGTGGAAGAGTTCAAGGCATGTTAAAGAGAAGTAAATCAGTACCCCAAAATAAACCAGTTCCATTTGTAAACATCCCCCTGGCTGATGGACAGGTATCTTTTTTCTTCTTTTTTTTAAAACATTTTCAATGTTTTTTGAACATTTCATATGTGAATAGCGTGATAGTGATAGTTCTTCCTGTTCCTGAATGAGATGCTGCTAAACAAAAGGAAAAATGGTTGCCAAAGTTTTGCAGTGTAGCAGGGACGCATGTGGTTTTCAGAGAAACTGGACATGCAAGTAAAAACTTTCAGATTAACTTTTAATCTTAAAACTGTTTCTCTTCACCCTCAGACATTCTGTACAGCCAGTGGAGACCTCCGGAATATTGATGTGCAGCTACTAAATCAAGATACAGTACAGCACATTCATAACTTGGTGGTAAGCTTGAACTAGTCAATTTTTATATATATATATATATATATATATATTCAGACACCTAGTCCCAGGTTTTCATGTGAGAGACTCTCATGAATGCAAATCGTAAATGCTTTTACTCTTTGGAGTTAAAGCTTAAATTGGTTGGCATAAATTGGAGAAAGGGAGGGGGAAGGCAGAACTGCTGCAGACAGAGCACATGGAAAAGTAAATGCACTTAAATAAGCATGTGCAGTTTGGTAACAGCCTGGGGGACCACAGGAGCATAAACTCTTCCTTCTACACTGCTCTGGTGTCTCTCCTACCATGTGAGCAAACTGCCATCTCTTATCTCATACTCAAAGGCTGACAAAGCTACAGTGAGGTTTTCATTCTTGTTACAATCTCTTATTATGTGCCCCTTGCTCAGTAAGAACAGTGCACCTGTTAAATCTCTGCTGCAGTGGAATAGGGACTGCCTTACCAGGGGTTGAGGGAGGCAGATGGTTTGGAAGCAAAATGAAGCGGAGCAGAACTTTGTAGCACAAAGTGCCCCATCCTTCTGAAGGTGAGGGTACCTGGGTGTTGTTTGAAGTAAAGGAAACCCATCCAGACATAAGAAACATTAACCAGTTTAGAGCTGTGCAGGGAGTGAGAGTTCAGTGCAGCAGTTTGAGTTAAGACAGAGGTCCTAGAAGCTGTTGTGTATAACATGGCCCTGCTTCTGCAGGCACACGGCAGGGAGTGAGTGCTCACTGCTTGCTTTAGCAACAGCAACTCTTCTCTCTTCCTCCAAGTTCTGTTGGGTAGCTTGAACTAAAATGGATTGTTCTCCCCTTAGAGTGAGCTGACTCTGCTATGTGGAAAGGCAACAGCTAAACCAAATTAACGGACTGTCTTGTGACTACAAGATATTGGTGACATTTCTTGGTGCTGTTGCTGAAGTGTTTAGATAATGTCTACTATGTCTTAATAAAGCTGTATACTGCCCAGTAAATGTTTTTGTAAGCTTTTGTAACATGTGATGTGTCTTACTGAGTTCCTGTTATGTCTGTGAAGGATACCAAAGCAGAAGAAAATGCCAGTTATTCAAGTTCTCTATAAAAGGCTTCATTAAAATCTTATATCAGTTCACAGAAAAATGAACAGTAAGAGGTTGTATGTCAGAAGTAAGTTTTAACTTTGATCTTCTAAACAGGACCTTTTACATAACTATTCATAAGTGTAAGAATAAACCTCTCATGTACATTATACATGAAGCATACAGAACATTCATGAATAGTTGGGTAGTTCTCAATAGTTTAACCTGAAATAACTTCAATTTTCCATTGAATAAATGATGTGCTGTCCTGGGTTTCTGTAGCTGACTTTTAGTAGTGGGGTGGGGGGGGGTGGGGGTGGGCTATGGAGGTGGCTTGTTAGAAGCTGCTCAAAGCTTCCCCTGTCCCATGGGAGCCAATGACACTTAGTCCCAGGAGGGACATCTGGCTCCTGGCCAGGGCCGAGACAATCAGAGATCATAGTAACACCTCTGTGATAATATATTTAAGAATGAGGGTGAGGGGGGTTGCTGTGCAGAAGAAATTCCAGAGAGCAAGAACATGGGATAACAGGCAGACATCAAGGTCACTGCAGAAGCAGGGGAGGAGGAACCTCATGGAGCAGGGGAAGGACTCAGAGCTAAAACCTCTGCAGCCCATGGAGGACCACTGTGGCGCAGAGACCCCCCTGCAGCCCATGGAGGAGCCGGTGCTGGAGCCGGTGGATGCTTGAAAGGAGGGTGTGACCCTGTGGGAGGCTCGGGATGGAGCAGAGTCCTGCAGGAGACCTGTGGCCCAGTGGAGAGGCAGACCCACGCTGGAGCAGGTTTTACCTGAGAGCTGTGACCTTATGAGGGGGCCCACATCGGTACATCTTGTCCATGAAGGACTGCACCACTATGGAGGAGTGACCCTCGGGACAGCAGATGTGGAAGAACTGCTGCCCAAGGGATGGGCTCACGTTGGAGAAGTCTATTAAAGACTGTCTCCCATGGGAGGGACCCCAGAGAGCAGGGGATGGACTCAGCTGTGGTCCCCTGTAAACCGTGGTGAAGACCATGGTGAAGCAGAATGTCCCTCTGCAACCCACGGAGGGCCATCGGGGTGCAGAGACTCAACTTTTACTGCACCCCATGGAGGAGTAACCCCGAGGGGTGGGGGAACTCACATTGCAAGCGACAGCAACCACAGCCAACTGCAACCCACCATGGACAGAAGGGGGAGGGGACAGGGGGGTAGTGCATGTGGTGTTTTAAGACTGTTTTATTTCTCACTTTTTAGCTCACCTAAATTTATTACTAACAGGATAAAAGCTATTATCTCACTTAGAGTCTGGTTTTGCCCATAAAGGTGGTAAGTGGATGAACCCTCTCTCCGTCCTTATCTTTACACCTCTCTCTTCTGCCCAGTTGCAGAAGGATTTAGTGAATCCTGGAATCCGGCCAGGGTCAACCCCCTACATGTGGTAACAGCTTTTGATTCTTGCAGGCAAATGGGCATTTCAACATGAACTGTTCACTGAGGTAACCAAAATGGCAGTGCAGTTCGGAAAGCTGCAGTTTTTCAAGTGTTTGGAGAAGGTACAGTGTTGGGCATGCTTTGCAACAGGCCAGCACAGCTTTGTGATCTCGCATCTGGTTCTGATGCTACTGGCAGGAGCCTCAATGAATGCCCTCTCAGGACTAAAGGAGAACTAGCCTAGTGGATCAACTCCTTCTCCACCCTTTCACTTTAGCACCCTATCTGAAAAGTTACAATGAATCTTGCTCTCTTCCCCCTCAAAAAAGCAATTTCAAAGGAGACAAAGTTTATAATATTACTCTCTTTTCCAAGGAGCTGTATCTTAAAGCTACCACTTAAAAGCAGAAAACAGGTACTGTAATTGTTTAAGCATTACAGGTTAAAGTGATTAACTCACTGGAGAAATTAGTCAGGAGAAAGGATCAGCATGTAACCATGGCTTCACAAAAAGGAACCCCAAGTTTTAATGAATGAAAATAAAAGACCCACTAGAGAATGCCACAGCATAAGTCAATACCAAAATACAGATCAAACAGTATTTATTTTTGCTTCATTTTTCGAGTCTATAACAAGGATGTTCAGCAACACTCAAATGCCAATGCCTACCCAAGCACATGGAAACCCTTGGCGTTTGTCCCTCCAACCTCACTGGTAAAATGGCAACAACAACCAGAGCAATAACTAAACAAGTCACACTTCAGATCTGTAAAGAAAAGTAGAGCTTCAACTTTCTCACTTAAACAGGGAGAGAAACCTTACTATAGAGAGGCAGCTTACCAACCCAACACTGTTCATGCACAACATTCCTAAATTAAGGTCACATTTTTGCCTTGTTGGGGCATTTTTACCCATTCGAAGTAACAGAACTGAAGCTGGAGAACTTAGTATCTTCATAATTAAAACAAAGTGCACACTACTAAAAAAGTAACAAAATCATCTACATTTACTATGTTTCCAGGTCAAACAAATACTTTTTTTAAACTGGAAACATTTTTCTAGGAAGTGAGGCTGAATCAAGCTTTGAATAGGATTCAAAGGATAAAAGAAAAACACCATTATTTCAGAATACAATCATCCCCATTTAAAGGTTTTCTTATCTTCAGACTGAATTCAGATATCCTTGTGTTTTCTTCCCACAAAGAGGACATGGCCGCAGCCTTCCCTGAGCCCATTTAGTCATATTTCATTTCAGGAAAAGACTTATGTGGCACAAATTGTTACCTATCTTTAGCTTAGTCTTAAAGTAGCTTCAGCCTCCCTGTGTTTACAAAATGTCTATCATCTACATAGTCTCCTCATACACAGACTAGTTAAAGCCACTCGAAAAGTAAGAGCTACAAGGCAAAAGAAATATATTATACACCAACTGCTTTTATTTAATTTCAGAAACCGTTCACAAGATGGTAGAAAAAACTTACAACCACTTCTAATTTAGTCTTTCATTGTTCCCAGTCAGCTCTAAACCCATTATGTGCAAAGCCCATTTATTACCATGCATCTAGATGATAGATACAGGCTATGAAATTCTTAATTCTACTTGTAGCAGCTTATGCAGGTGCAGCCAAATACCAAGCCTCAGGACAAATTGTACACAAACTTTACAATGTAGAATTTGAATTTAAAATATGAAACTTAAAATCTACACAAAACTGATAAAAATCAAGCACAGGTACGAGGACAAACTTAAAACCCATGTGAAAAGGAGTCTCGTCTTCCTTTCAAGTGCTTTATTCTGCTACACAGTCAAAATGAAGATGTAAGCTTGTGGTTAGTTTAAATTACACTCTGTAGATACTATAGACCAATTTAAAAGTTACACATACAGCAATAGATGTCCATTGGTTCATCTGGATTACTTATACAATCCAGCTGGATTGTTGAAAACAAGTCAGGCAAAATATGAAAGAAAATCCTTGTGCAACTTTTTAGACAAATGTTTACTGATGGGCACACTGTACCCCAGGTCCGTGATGGCTGCTTTCTTCATCAGAACTATCATTGTAAGCTTCACGTCTCTGGCCACCACCTGAACCACGAGTGGTATCAAATTCCTGAAGATCTACCTCTTCTGCATCACCAATTACATTAGGAAATTCTGGTCTAGCTGGCAGAAGATCTTCAAGTTCCTGTCCCAAAAGAAGAAATGCATTCAGTATTGCATCTACAACTGCTAAATAAAGTGACCGGTTTCCCACAACTTCAGGACACCTTGCAGAGCACGTCTGGTTTAGAAGGCTAAGCTGATGAAAGCCCTAAAGTGCAGACTCATTTAAAAGTATCTGTATCAACTGGAAGACACCATGCAAAGAAACCCAACAGCTCGACATATCATCAACCAAAAGCACAATCAGTAAATACAGTTACACTCTGAAAACTTATCACACAGCAACAGAAAGATTCTTCCTTCTGCCCTTGTCTAAGATCTGCACAGCTCTTACATACAGGTTCCAAAAATTCATATTCTGATGGCTATTTCCAAGCAATACAGTGCCCATTCAAATGGTTAAAAGAACAATTGCATCTAAATGCAAACACTGGAAGCCAAGCACATGAGGTACAACGCATGCCCTTGGCACACATCATCAAGACACCACAGTTATGCTTGAAAAACTACTTACTGAAAGCTTTTCTGGGCTAATCCAGTTATTTTCAGGAAACTGAACATCAAATTTAATGTAAAGATCCCCCTTCTCAAAAGGATTGCGATACTGTGGCATTCCTTCACCTCGGACTACACGAACACAACCTGGAATTCAAATAGAAGTAAACTGGAGAGTGCTACTGCAGAACCATTCTCTCTCCACACAAAAAATTCTTAGTTTTCCATGCCCAGGTTCAGTTAACAGGACAAGAATGGGATTAAGTGTTAAAGAATCACAAAAGCATAATCAAAGAAATCCTTATCAGATCTGGATCTTATCAGATCCAGCCTACCTGGTTCAATTACTTTTCCAGGAGGATATTTAACCACAATCTGACGTCCATCAAGGTGCTTAAATGTGAACTGAAATCCACACAGTGCTTCAACAAGTCCAATCTTGTGTGTCATATGCAAATCATTCACATCTCGCTGGAACACCTGAAAAACAAAAACAGATGTCTTTTCTAGTTCCATAATTACAACTCCACCAGACTCACTATTCAGGGTTCATTCAATGTCAGAGCAATAGCCTTTGTAGGAAGTTAATTTGACTCTGTAAATTCAGACAGCTTAACATGCTTGGAAAGTTTATGCCTGACACAAGTGTCATCTAAGATAAGGCAAACCACACTATATACTAGAGCTAAGGTCCAAATGACACAAGGCCTGTACAGCAGCACTGCCCTTTTACCTCCAACACCTTCCACACAGCAACGTATCAAAACCTACAGCAGGTTGACTATACTTCCCTTGCACTGGATTATATAAACCACATCTTTTTTTTCAACTTTTATTTTGTCACCATGCATATCTGCTTTAGCAAACTTGATCTACAGCAAGACTTCAATCAGCTGTCAGAAGTGATGTTTAAGCCACTGTCAAGATTCTTAATCAGAGTAAATCTTAAGATTTACCCACTGGCAGAACCACAATGCCCACCCAAGGAAAATCTTAAGAACACTGAAAGTCTATCTAGTTTTATTCACTAGGACAAAGTCCAGACTGACAGATTAGCAGTCCTTGGCACTTGAAAAGCTTGCCTAATAATAAGTACCTAATTATCAGCCAGCCAACATTATATCCTTAATACATGACTGGAGTTTAAATTTGTACCCAACGCCATTCTTTCTGTCACAACAGACCCTGCCTCCCCAAGTATAAGCCACAAACTACTTCTTATTTCATCACAGTAATACCTGGCATTTTTAAGCAAAAGCGTTCAAAAAAAGGAGCAGCCACCTCAAGCCTGCCCCAAGGAAGTTTTAACTGAAAAAGATAAATTGAAATATTTAATTCCAAAGTGCAATGTATACACTGCAGAATACAATGAGCATAAGTCTTAACAAACTAGTATAAAATAATAATGTTTCTGGTTTGTTAAGTGAATCAGCAACATCACCATTTTGTGTTATTTCCAGAACCACAGTAGCACACAGAGAAAGCACCATCTGGGGTTTTTATCAGGAGTTCCCTGCCATGTCACAAGACATTGAAAAAAGCAACACTGAGCATTTTGTTAGTGTCACTGGCAAAGCAGATTAGAGTTAACATCCTGAACGGCTCTTTACTGCATCTACTGTATCAAAGTCAGGCTGAGCTCATCTGAGAAAGCTACCCTTTATTAGTATTAGGAAGCACCAGAATCTGCCTGTCCTCTGGCTAAAGACAGTTTTTTCTGGCTCGCCATGAAAACCACATTACATGCTATAAATCTATTAAAAGCTATTCACCATCACTCCCAGAGCTGCAACTATATTAATTACTTTAAATGAATGGCCAGCTATGTAACTTAAAATATTAACAACCAGGATAAATGGCATTTAAAAGATAAAAGCATTACCTCATTCTCCTTTTCTTGGAGCAAAAGGACAATATCACCTGGTTCCACACCTGGAGCCTGATCTGCTTCTCCACTGAATGTAATTCTTTGTCCATGTTTCATGCCTTTGTCTACATGGACTTCAAGTATTTTTACCTCCTTGATCACTTTCTTCCCTTCACATTTTTTACAGCGGTCTTTTTCATTAATTACTTCACCTAAATAAAGACAAATTATGACATCATAGATTTCCACATAATTGTATCCAATTCTCCAGAAAAATTATTTGAAAGCAGGCTGAAGAATTCAAGCAACAACTAGCAATGTAGATGCTGCTTTAAGAATTCCTCAAAAGAGGAACTCCAGGCTCCATTTACCCTAGCTGGGAGAGGGAAAAGGAAGGAAACAAAATAAAAGGGGGTGGGTATGTGTGCATCAGTAAATAACAAAAAAGATACACATAACCTTCCAAGCTGTCTTATTAAGGATTCTGAAAAATGAGTGTGTAAAACTGTGTTCCTTAAGTCCTTACCATTCAACTTATTAGTCTTAAAATAAATGACAAGCCTATTTTTCCATTTCTTGTTATGCTACGAATAACATAAACTAAAGCCACACTGAAGCATCTCTTCTCCCTGAAAAGTCAGAATAGAAATTTCAAAATATTTCAATGAATTTAGGAAGCTTAGTTCCACTTCTGTTAAAAGCAGTGAAAAAGGATTAATGGGTTTTATTCCCTGACTGCCCCATTTCCCAGTATATCCCCACAACACAGTACTATGTAAATGCATCCAGCAGAACTAGAGTCTTGCATGCAAATCATGGGAAAAGAGTTGGTCAAGTCAGTTTNCAATCTAACATTTTCTGACACATAAGGGATGTGAAAACTACTCAAACTCTGCGTAGGTTTTCCCACTGTCTGTCACCTCTAGAAAGGTAATTACTGTTTCCAACAAGCTGAAGGATGACAATCCAAAATGGTTTCAATGCTCTGTTCTACATCACCTTTATTTTTCAAGTGAGCTGTTGTCTTTGTAGAGTATTAGGGCACATGCATTGTACAACTTCAGTACTAAGTGCCACAAGAAACACACTTCGCTTAAAACATTAAAACTTCTCAGCTTAAACCACCCTTCTGTGAAATAACGCATAACATTATGACGTAGCTGACACTACTAAATATGTAGGTTAGGTGTGAAATGTTAAAGACAATATCATTTATGAAATGTTTTGACTAGTCACAAAATACAACTCTTCGTAATTTCTGAGTGTTATGACAAATAAAAGTGTCCACAGGGTGATATTACTACTCTGCAAACTTCAGGAGACCTAAAAAGAGAACACACAAAGTGCAGATCACATACTGAGCTTGCTGTTCCCAAACAGAACCAATCCAGCAAGACATCTTCTTAATTTGAAGAAGTTTAAAATTCAATTTTAGGTTTCCATTTTTAACCTAAAACTGTCCTTGGATATTAGGAGATGCAAAAAGACAAGTAGGTCCTAAATCAGCAATACCTTATTTTTTAACTTCAGAGTAATAGCAGTAAGTAATACTCATATCTAAGTGTTCTTAAAAATAATCAATCCCTACTGATCAAACTTCTAGGCTGCTTTTCAGTACATCAAACACTGTAAATCTTGCTGCTGTTCTGAGTTAATTTGATTCCTCCATGCTGACACCAGACTGAGATGCAGGTGAGTAGCTGGGGGCAGAACCGTCCTGGATAAGTCCCTCCTGAGATTCAACCAGGAAGTTGAGTCCAACCACACACATTTAGCAACACAGCACAGCTTGGCCTACCTTCTCCATTGCAGTCAGAGCACACGGACTGCATCTGCTGCACCATGCCAGGAGCCAGTTGTCGGATCATGATACGGACGCCTCGACCCCGGCACGCGTTACACTTCTGAACCGACCCAGCCTTCCCTCCCTGCCTGCAATAGAAACCACCAGTTGTGTGAAAAGGAAGTTTTTCGAAAACATGCAACCAAAATTACCCCTCCACCAGGAGGTCAGCATGCCTCCATGCCTAACTGCACTGCCAATTAGAACTAGGTTCTCTCTTCTCCCACCCTTCCCCCAGACAAAGCCCTTGAATAGTTCCAGTTCCATCAACAGTATCATTCAAGTTCAATAATTTGCTAGTCTGAAAGCAGGCTCCAGTAAGGCAAATACTGATACAGATCTGACACAGGAGACCCTTCATTACACCATCTGCCAACAAAGCAACTAAAGAACTCAAAAATACAAACAAACTTACCCATTACATGCACTACAAAGGACATTCTTGCTAAGTTGTAGTTTAGTTGTCTTTCCGTTATACAGATCTTCTAAAGAGACTCTACAAAATAAAGCATTTCTCCTGGGTTATCTTTTAACAACTTACTTTCCCAATGTAATTAAAATACTTGCCTAGGACAAACCAAAGAAGAACAGCTCTTCATAAAAAGATTAAATTTGCTATTAAAATAAGATTTTAAAGCACTATTTCAGTTTTCACAAAGAGTTAGTACAACCAATATTCCATACAGGTCAATCAATATACACTTGTAAATCTGGTTTCAGAGAAAAGCTGTAATTTAATCAGAAGAAACAGATAGGACTGCTTGTGTTTCTCAATATGAAACCTGCTGATCTAGCATTTTAGGTGTTATTATATAGTCATAAGTATTATTTTTAATTCCAGTAGACAGGTTAGAAATAGTCCAGGGAATATTTATGGCGTGAATATGTAAGAACACATTCAGAATACTTACTACTACATTGGGCTTTCCACACAAAGAGATTTCAGTGAGGAGGGGTTAGCATGTTCTCAAGGCCACTTAATTCTTTAGACTTGTTCATGTTTTAATTTCTTTTAGAAGCTCTGGAATACACTACTGAACTCCAACAAACTTTATATATGGCTAGAAGACTATATACAAATATTTAGTGTTTTCTACAAGGATTTGTTAGTGAACAGAAACTGCAACTCAATGTACATAGAAAAGGCTGCTTGGCATCAGTGTTTACAAATAACAACAAAATCAAAGCTAAATAACAATATAACACACAGTACTAGCTACTAAACTAGGCATGTAAATTTAAACAGATTTTACTAAGCACAGTTTGCTGACCACAGGAAAGATGCAGCTTAAGAATTCAGAAAGGACCTGCTCAGCAGGCAAAAAGCCAGTCACAACTGCAAGAAGGGATCTACAAAACACTATTAGATGTGACATTCAAGAAAGGCTTTGAAAAAAAGCCAAACCAAAACTAAACCCACCACACACACTTTTCCATTAATTAGGAGGTTCAACTGTAGTTCTAGCTGGTACTGGACTATGAATGCAGGTCAACTTAAGTCCTTCCAGAACACCACACCTTTCCTAAGAATCTGCCTAACAAGTAGCACTTGGCTGCTAAAAATTTTTTCAGATTAGAACTATGAAACATAGTTAAAGAGCAAATAAAGGAAAATAACACTAACAAAATACATACATTCTAATAGCCTGGCAAATGAAATTATCAGGTTAATGCATAGTTATATAGATTAACCAACCAGATAACTGCCTCCTGCTCTACACACAACATACAGGTCTGACCAGTAGGGCAGAATGTAGAGGACCTCAGCTGAGAAGCACATCAAGAATAGAAACCAACAGGATCAAGTACTGATCAGGAAAGCTTGAAAGCACAAACTGCAGTATCACAATACTCACTTGAGTGGATGCATCATATCTTCTCCTCTTCTTCTACCATTACGACTTCTACTCTGACCACCCATGAAGTTGAACAATCCACCACCAAAGATATGGGAGAAAATATCGTCCATTCCACTGCTTCCACTACCTTCTCGGAGACCCTGCTCTCCATATCTATCATATAACTCACGTTTCTCCGGGTTTGACAATACTTCATAGGCAAAGCTTATTTCTTTGAACTAGAAGAGGAACAGAATCAAAACAGAGCACGATAATTTAGAACTACAATGGAGAATTTTACTTGTTTCTTGCCCAGCATGAACATCCATCAATTAAGAAGGTACTCAATGGAACCATTTTCCACCCTACTTATAATATAACTTATTGTAAGCAAGACTTAAAAGTCAGGCTTGGTCTTAGCTCTGCTACTTCTTACTATAAAATAGCACAGCTTGGTTGGCTTAATTCTTTACTGTGCTTAGAGTAAGACAGATTTCTTACAAATAAAAAAAAAAATACAACTGAAGAAAACCCCCAAGTACATGAGAATGCAAAAGTCAACAGGCAAAATACCCAACAGTTACATACTAATGGCAAAGATTTTAAGATATGTTAGGTACTTAAAATACACTAACAATTATGTAACTTACTAAAATGTATATTAATGCGTTTGTACTTATAACACATCAGTATCTTTCCATAGTCATCTCTGCTCACCCCTGAGCAGCCATCAGAACTCCAATTTTGTTAATCAGCTGCATCAACTTAATTGACAATTTTTAAATTGCTTTCAGCATAAAAACCCTAATTCAACCTTTCCACAGATGTAATTTGTTTTATGCTGCAGCAGTTTCAAGAACATCTACAACATACAATTTTCCATGTTGGACAACCTTGGAAAACTGACTACCTTTTTCAAATACCTACATAGATGCCAATGCCAGCTGACATTATCTCAGATGAAGAAAGACAGTTTTTCCTCAGCATCACCTTCTCAGCCAATTTGACTCTGACAACTGCTGCATTTTGTCATGAGGCACACTGACACATAGTGAGATTGGGAAGAAGTTGACCAGACAGGGTTCCCTCTCACCGTTATTTCTGAACAAATTGAACAGCCAGCCCCCAACACCTGTACTTGGTCCTTGGATGTTACTGTAGTAGCAAACTTAAGGCATTTAAAAAGAAAAAAAAAAAAGTCGTCGTCTTACTTTGTCGCCTGCATTTGGATTCTTATCAGGATGGTATTCCTTAGCCAGCTTTCTGTATGCCTAATTGAAAAAGGCAGAAAATTAGTTTAAATTTCAATTAATCAGTTCTTTTCTAAGAAACTTCCTGTCCCCAGGAAGAAAATAAATCCTAATAAAGCAAAATGAAAAAATTAGTGTTTCAAAGTCACTCATACACTGAAATGATTTATAAAAACATTCTGACATGCATATATTAACTACACTTGGATTTAAACACAGCTAGAGCACACAATGGCTACAACTAGTTTTTCTGCTCCTCTTCATCAGCTTACAGAGAGAATCCCATCAGAATTTCATTAAAATTACTCACTCTGGAGAACCCCCTCAAAACCTACAGCACAACAGCAGATTTCAACCCGTTTGTGTTTCTCCTCAATCACAGCAGTAACTAACAACAAAATGGCTGCCTCAGCCTCTCATTCGACCCTCCCACCCACTCCTCACTACCATAGTTTTGCCCTTCCTTACCTGTCAATAATGGAAGATATCACCTCACTTTCAACTAAGTATATGAGTTACATGTGCAGAAATGTACATATCACTGCTTTTATTTAACTTCACTTTTCTAAAACAGCAGGAGGAATAAGTACAGCCAAATATCCAGGTGAAATTTTTCAGAATGGGTTATTTTGGACCAGCACCGTGACTCCCAAAACCATCACTTGCCCTTCAGTGCACTTCATCTGTTTCACTTACACTCTGGAGGACCAAATTAAATTAATACAATAGGCAGAGACTTTTCATACAATTTGAGTTTCTGACAGTAAAGACCACAACTCTTCCCTCACTCCACCTCAACACCCCTCAGAAACAATCAAGGGAGAGACATTAATAAGTTATATTGTATACAGTCTTTTACTGAATTACACATATTTAAAAAAAGCTACAGTGATGCAGCTGCAAAAAACTGAATCAGTTCTTAAGAGGGGATTTTCCAAACACTATTTCTGTATAACTGAGCACCTAAACTACCTCTTTAAAACTACAGTGTTAAAAGAGCTTTACACACAAAGTTTTACAGAGATCCCAACTTTACAACTTCTGAACAAGCAAATTTCCTTTTTTTATATCAGCAGTTACTTCTCTTTATTGATTTTATCTTGAAACAGTCCGTACTTCTCCATGCAATCAAGAAATGAAGCTTTATAATGAACTAATGAAATAAAAACAGTGTTGATATTTCAAGCCAAATACTCCAAACCATAGTAAACAAAGAACAAAAATCACACATCTTCAGGACAAACCACCTATCAGTAACAAAGCATAATTGTCCACAAATCTACATATTCTTTAAAAATGGATTTCTCCCACATATTTTAAAGAGTCTAACCAAGAAAAAAGCAAAACACCAGTAAAGTGATAACCTAAGTAACATTATCTAATCGTGAAGAAAGGAGCTTGCATGGTGATATTTAAAAAGAGAAAGCCCTTGTGTCTTCGCTGATAACAGCGTTCCAGGCCAGAGCAATTCTTACAACTACCCATGGCCCTAAGGGAAGCCATCACTATTCATTTAATCAGAAACAGGTCCAGAACCAAGGCCTACACTGGCAACTTCAGCAAAAGTTAACCAGTGTTAAAACCTATTCTCTCAGCCGCTTCTGACTGAGATAGCTATTCGTCTTGCTAAAACGCCAGATTTTAAAGCATCCACGAAACCTCTCAATGACAATAAGACACAGATGAACTTCCTGTAGCAGTTGGAAACTCCACATTCCACGATTAGTCTAACCTGTGGTAATCAGTATGGAGCAGTGCAGCTTATCCTAGTGGAAAACTGCAGTTTTTCATTCCTACAGCACACAGCTACCAGGAAGAGGATTCGGTGAGAAAACAAAATATTCTCCCGGATACTGTCGTACAAAAGCACAACCTGCCCACCGCCTCTCCCATAGCCAGCACTGTTTCAACACCGCAATTGCCTATCCCTGCACAAACGCGGCCGCCGCGGGCATGCCGGGTAAGGCGCAGTCGTCGGTGCCAGCACCACCCACCCGCGGAAGCCGCTGCGAGTGAACTGTCTGGTTCATTCTCCTCCCTCACGTGGGAACGGTCAGCACGGCCTTCCACAACACAAAAAAAGCGCTTCACGCGCTGCAGGGCGGCATCGCCGCAGCGATTGCCCGGTCCGAGGTTTCCCCTCCGCNGATCAGCGGCGGGAGCGGCCCCGAGCGCTGCCCGGCCCGCACGTGGGGCGGACAATGGCCCGGGGAGGATCCACCGCGGGGATTTTCCCCCGCCCCCCGAAACAGCCCTTCCCGGCGGTGCCGCGCGGGCGGGACGAGCCGCGTCCCGCCCGCGCCCGAACCCCATGCGGGGCCCACTG
>VWZG01004158.1:220593-243537 GCA_013396735.1 Grallaria varia | reverse complement strand
CACCGCCCGGCCTCCGCCCCTGCACCGCACCTTCTTGAGCTCGTTGTCGGAGGCGCCGGGCGGCACCCCCAGGATGTCGTAGAGCTTGGTGTCGGCCACGTTGGCCATGTCGGGCTGGCGGCGGGGCCGGGCGGGCCGAGGGGGCGCGGGTAGGGCCGGGACGGGACCGGCGGCAGGACACGGGCACAGGCCGCCCGCGACGTCACCGCGCACGCGTTGCGTCACCGCGCCCGCGACGCGCGGGGAGTGCGGCCACGCCCTTTCCCTTCCCTACCCGCTTACCCAAGGGTCCGCCTGACCCAGTTCGAGCTTGGCACGGCAGAGGGCGCGGGGCGGGCGCACCGTAAGGGAAGAACAGCGGGAGGGGAGGGCATTGTGAGGGGAGAGCGGGGCCTGCCCCGGGCGCTGGGACAGCTCTCCTGCCCGGGCTGCGGGTACGGCCGCTGCCCCGCCGAACAGTGACTGTGCTCAGGTGCCCCTCCCTGTTGTTTCACATTCGCAGAATCAGTGAGGTGGGAAAAGACCTCTGCGCTCGTCGAGGCCAAACTATGACCGAAGGCAGAGCGCGGACTGCCGCGCCTCGTCTTCGAGGACCTCCAGGGACGGTGACTCCACCACCTCTCTGGGCGGCGCGTTCTGATATCTAATCACCCCTTCTGCGAAGAAATTCCTCCTGATGTCCAGCCCAAACCTTCCCTGGCACAGCTTGAGGCTGTGTCCTCTGTCCTGTCGCTTGTTGCCTGGGAGAAGAGCCCGATCTCCCCCGGCTACAGCCTCCTCCAGGGAGCTGTGGTGAGGGATAAGATCACCCTGAGCCTCCTCCAGGTTAAACAACCCCAGCTCCCTCAGCTGCACCTCACAGGATTTGTGCTCCAGTCCCTTCACCAGCTCTGTTCCCTTCTCTGGACCTGCTCCAGTCCCTCAATGTCCCTCCTGAACTGAGGGGCCCAAAATTGGGCACAGCACTCAAGATGTGGCCTCACCAGTGCCCAGCATAGGGGGACAATCCCTGCCCTGGTTCTGCTGCTGCACTATTGCTGGCACGGGCCAGGATGGCATTGGCCTCCTTGGCCACCTGGGCACAGGCTGGCTGATGTTCAGCTGCTGTCCACCAACACGGCCAGGTCCTTCTCCACTGGGCTTTCCAGCCACTCTGCCCCAGCCTGTAGTACTGCATGGGATTGTTGTGGCCAGAGTTTAGAACCCAGCACTTGGTTTGCTGAAGCTTCTTCAGGGACATGTTGCTAAGTAGTTATAAATAGCATTGGTACCCATCTGCTCTGTTTTTGTGCTTTGCTGCCCTACTGGGATCTGAAGCACCGGTTGCTATGCTGGGCCCAGTGACTCACAGTGTACCAGCCCTGAAGCCCCAGCTAGGCATCACTTTTAGCAGACAAATAAAAAGCCAGGTTGTGTTTAATTAGAGGTTTGTTTCTTAATGCCTGGCTAGGAGAGCACTTCTGAGCCTTTCCTCAGGTGTAGTCTCTTGGTCATTAGCCCCTTGTTAGGTAGGGGCTGCTGGAAGGCTCTAAAATGTGTGGCAGGTGTGTGGCTGAGGAGGATAAAATGGGGTTTCTGCAAGGGTAAGAAATCAAAAAGCAGCTTCTTGATTTCTTTCTGGATACATTCAGGTTGTGCTTCATAGAAGGTCTTCCCTGAGGAAGAGGTGAGCAAAGCTGAGCCCTGAGGAGAGCCTGCTGAGAAGAGATTGCTGGCCTGGTGTGTGAGAGAGAGTAGAAAAGGCCCTTTGAAATGATTCATAGGTTTGTAGTGTAGAAATTTGAGTAGGTCCCTTGCCAAAGGGGAGCAGATCTGAGTGCTTAAAGCCTTTTTTCCTCACAGTACTCTTCGTCTTTGGTTCGTTGATGCAGCTTGTGGTTGCAGTGCCTGGATAGGGAAGTGTAGCCTGCTGGTGGCTTCTCTGCTCCTTCTCAGGCAGGTGTTTATGGGGCCCTAAATTCCATCAATGTGTTCATTCAGTCTGCAACAATCTGGGTCAGTAGATGATGGTAATATCTGCCTCTGGTTTTGCAGGTGTGGCAGCAGTGAAGAGCTTCAAAGGAAAATGGAGACTAGTTCTGGAGGGAGAATAGTGGCAGGGCAGACAATGGCTACTGGCAGGAGTCCTGTGTACTGTAATTATTAGTCTGGTTCAGAGATGTGCAGGAAAGAAAAAAAAACCCTCATAAGGAGAGGTATGGCTTTTTTTTTTTTTTTGTATGTGTTTTTGGAGGCTGTGGGAAATGCATAGTTTAATATATGTGGCTAAACTCGATAAGGCCTTACATTTTGATTTATCTGTGTATCACTCTACTTGGTTTCATCCTTTATTTTGGTAAAGCTAAATTCACCTACTCTAAGAACTGTCTGGCATAGCTACCTGGCTTGATTGTTTTGGATTGTGCTTGTTTATTATTTTTAGATAAGATGGGGGTTATGTGTTTTTGTTATGCAGGGTTTTCTTTTTAGTAGGTAGTCAGGTAGGAAGAAAAGTTAGGAATGTGTGTAAGAGCACTTTCTTTCCCTACTGGGCAGACTTGCAATTTTAGAAGTTAAGCAGAATCAGTAGGACTGATATAAGTATTTAACATACTGTAGGATAGCATTTATATATTCCTTTCCATTAAAAAAAAATAAAAAGTTTAAAGTTCTGGGAAGGTGAGTTTGCTCAAACCAATGGGAGGCCATTCTTATCTATGCTTGTAGGGAGGAAGTTCACCAAAAGCAGCCCAGACTTACCTGTCCTGGGAGCTGAGTGGCTTCTGAAGCCACTTGGAATCTGGAGGCCATGTTGGCAGCCAGACTGTGAACCAGCAGACTGATGGATATAGGATGAGAGGTGAGCTTGGTGTATCAGCTTGGTCACAGGCCAAGGAGCCAGTTTAGCAGCAGTGTTTGCATACTTCCTTCTTCCCTGCCAAAACAGCTGTGCTAATACAGGCCTGGTTTGTGTCTTGCACAATCAAACCATGTCATAAATAATAAGAAAACTCCTCTGAGGTGAAACTTTACATTTTATTGTCAAGTGGCGCTAGGGAATCACAAGCTTGGATTTTTATTAAATTAATTAAATTATTTTTAATTAAATNTCTTATCTATGCTTGTAGGGAGGAAGTTCACCAAAAGCAGCCCAGACTTACCTGTCCTGGGAGCTGAGTGGCTTCTGAAGCCACTTGGAATCTGGAGGCCATGTTGGCAGCCAGACTGTGAACCAGCAGACTGATGGATATAGGATGAGAGGTGAGCTTGGTGTATCAGCTTGGTCACAGGCCAAGGAGCCAGTTTAGCAGCAGTGTTTGCATACTTCCTTCTTCCCTGCCAAAACAGCTGTGCTAATACAGGCCTGGTTTGTGTCTTGCACAATCAAACCATGTCATAAATAATAAGAAAACTCCTCTGAGGTGAAACTTTACATTTTATTGTCAAGTGGCGCTAGGGAATCACAAGCTTGGATTTTTATTAAATTAATTAAATTATTTTTAATTAAATAAATTAAATTAAATTTTATTAAATTAAAATGTAAATGAAGAGCAAAGTGAAGTTTCCCCTTCCTGCATTACTGCTTTTACCACTGACTTGTAAGTTGTACTGACAGAACATGTTAGGCTCACAGCTGAAATGTTGTCCTCCCCCACTATTTTTGGTAACACTTGCACATTGTCTTTGTTTTCTTTGTATGTCTGTTTCATTTTTTTTAAATTATTTTACTCTATTTCCAGAGAAGAGCTCTTTCATTTATTTTCTAATGTTATTATAATCACACAAAGTGATGAAAAGCAGTTGCTGTAGGAAGGTTTCTTTGTTTCTACATAGACCACACAATTCTTAGCTCTTTGAGGTATTGTTTTGGCCTTACGCAGGCACCAGAAGGGACCATTTAAATTCAGTTATTGTTTCAGACCTTTTATTTCATTTTTTTATATGAAACATCCTTAATTTCGTTTTTAAGATGAAACATTTTACAATGCTTCATTAGAAATCAAGCAAGTATTGATTATGTTTATTCCTGGAAAATTGGAAAGAGATCAATTTCATGTTACTACAAATGAAATAAATCACCTTCATGTTCATTTTATGTGTTCAACATGGTCTTAACATGAAAACATGATCAGGCATCACTAACTCCTGCTTTAATACTATACAATGAAATTTAAATTTAAATTAATTTAAATTACTGTTTAAATACTGCTGAAAAAGTCAGACTGCAAAAAGAAAAAAAAACAAACCCCAAAAAACCCCAAACCCCCTATATTGTTTTGAAACCTTTTTTGGTATCAGCTTTCATGAGATAAGGCAATTTGTGTATTGTACATGGTGTGGTGTCTGATTTCTAGAACTTTTTAGCTAAGGAAAGAAAGCAAATCAGTAAAGAACAAAGAAAAAAACTAAAACTTGTAGGGAATTTTAGGACTCCCAAATGCAGAGACTGTTAGAAAGTGGGCAGCTGCCTGTGATGGCAGCTGTAAAGTGTACAACAACCAGGCCTTCAGTGCCAGCCAGTTGTTCCCTCACTGAGCAGGAAGAGTGCCCTGCCTGCCTCTCCCTGAATTCTGACCAGGGAAGCAGGTTCTAGTTTTTGATACAGTCAGAACACAACAGGTTTGGTTTATTGTCCTGCCTGGGTGTGGTGATGAAACCCAGGGCTGCCTGACAAGTACCTCTGTGCAGCACCACTAATGACTCGCAAACCTCATTCCTTCTTTCCTGGCCCTTGTTTTTGCTGCCCTTACCTCTGTTTTTCCATTGCAGTCTCCTCCCAAATAAACAACCCACCCCTAGTTGCTTATTCCCCATTGGCCCTGGTTTTGCTCCATCTGCACTCAGATTTGGGTTACTTAGATACCATCACTCTGCTTTATCTGGTATTACTGACATGGTTTCCGAGGTGCGGGTGGCCTTGCATGACTTTACTCCCTGGAAGGTCCCTGATAGTCCCTTCCATTTCTCTCTGATGTCTGCCATATTCTCTTCTAACTCCTCCTTAAGCAACTGTGGGATCCAGCCACTGTCACAGTGCTATCTGTTTCTAGTGATGCTTTTTTCATGTCCCATCAATAGTTTTTCCTGTTTTGTTCAGTTAACTGAATCTCAGGCCAAACCCGAATCCCTGGCCTGGCATTTGCCTGCAACCCTGACTGAGCATAGCTGATAGAAAATCAGAATGTTACTTACTTTTAACTCAATGCTGTGCATGTTTGCATTACCAGATTAAAGCAGACATCAGCAAGGAGGGGAGCTTTGGCAGGTAGTGCTAAACTAGCTAAAAATTCTGTAGGGATCTGTTAAGGGGGAACGGGAAGGGAGATAGCTTAAGGGGCTTTCCTTCTGAGTTAGCAAGAAGAATAATTTTGGAGTTCTAAATTTTTAAATGCTAAGTTATCAAGGCAGTTGGGCTGTACTAGGTTTTTCCATCTGAAGGGTATGTGGCAAATCTCTTTTTTTTTTTTTTTTCTGCCTTTGTTTTGAGTTTGGATTTAGGTTTTGGACTTTTTTTGGGTGCAGTCTCAGAGGTCACACAGCAACATGGGTTGGGGGAAAGGGGTTTAATTTCCTCGTCACTGTTTACCCTTAAACAACAAGAAGTGGTTTTTTAAAATTTTTTTTCTTAATACCTTCTTTTCATGCTTAAAACTTGGATTCAACCAGATTATGTATTTTTGAACTATATGCCTTTAACGGCTTCCCCTATTAGGGCCTGTTTTTGTACTGAGTGCGAACATTCTCTGTGAAGAAAAATGTTCTCTCATTTACTACTTAGTGTTGTGTCTGTTTTTAAGTGGAGACCTATTCTCAGCAAAAGGCTTCATTTCAAAGGAGCGTAAAAAGGATATTTCCATGTCACATAAATGTTAAGACACTGTTATTATACCTTTAGGTCTATTTAAATTTTTCCTGAAGTATGTTGTAGCTGTTACAAGTAGACCAGGCCCTCTAAATGTAGGGTGGTACGGTCACAACTGTGAAAAGGGGTAGCAAGATGGTTCTGAACAGACTGTACAAAGGTTTAAGCCTGGATGAAAGAGACCACTGGAGAAGGTAACTAGCGATAACCAGCAGTTGTTTAATGGTTACTTATTTTAAGAATGCCTTTTTTTTTTTTTTTTTCCCCCCCAAAGCACTCTGGCTTCTTGAGCTGCTACTGAATGTGTCTATCTGCAGTAGTGCATACCCTTTAAGAAGAAAGGAGGCAGCAAAGGTGCATCAAATTTTGAGGGATGTACAAGATGCAATGGAAGTATTGTGTAGAGACAATCAGCAATTTACTCAATAACTTCTTTATTCTATAGAGAAAACCATACCTGCTCACTAGCCTACCCATAATCCATCTTAAATGAAGCCAGTCCAACTTCAGACAGAATCTTGTCCTTGAATGGGGTAAACACATTCCTGAAAGCTGTAACTGAATTCCAGCTGATGATGGATTGTGACTCTTTCCTCTATGCTTTGAGCTTTTATTTGAAATTAATCTTATTACAGTCAAGAGTCAAATTATTACTTAATCAACACACTTAATAGTCAGTGTTCAGGAAATGCAGTTTATTAGAAACTGCTGAATATCAGATTTTTACAATTTTTTTCCATTGCATATCCAGTTTACATTGTCTCAGTTAAATTTGTTTACACAAAATATTTCACTACAGTTATTTCCATGAATGCGGAGCCTGTAAAACAAATAACAAAGAATAATGTTTCATCTTAACTTTTGAACTTATCTACATGTCCTTTCTTCCTTTTTATAGCCAGAATTCTGATGTTCAGAGCTGTATGTTACTTTGGAGAAAGTTCAACTGATAAAAGTTTTATATAAAGATAGATCTTTGTGTTTAGATAAATGCAAAGGATTGTCGCATTTAGAGCCTTCCAAAATGAACCAATTTTACAAGTTGGAGCAGTATTTCTTGACCAATTCAAGAGTGCTATTTCAGAGCAGTGTACTAAAGGGCACATCTATCCTCACATATAGATTTTTATGAGTTTGTTTAGCCATGCACCAGTACCTATTGCATTATTTGTTTGGGTTCTAAAGGTTACTTCATAACTTTAGCTTCAGTCTTTCTCCAGCTGATCTCAGTTTTACTGTTGATTTCAGCATAAGTGCAAGTCTTGAGCTTTACCCAATGTCTGTCTAAGCTTTGCCAATTTGAAATGTTTTTGAATGACAAGTTACAATGGGAATAGTTTTATCTCTGTCACTGAACTAATAACATAGAGTATCTGAAAGTATGTCTGCCTTTCAGTTACCAACAAACTTTAGCCTTCAGGAATAATATGTGACTAACTGAAGAGAAATACTAAAATCGTCTTGCACATGCTCCCTAGTACTAGAAGTAGAAATTGTCTGTTCATGTATCAGTTACCTCTGTACTCTGTGAAAATGTGAAAAATAACTCTTAACTTGTCATCATATTCCTTCACTTGAATAATGACTCATTTCTGACCTCTTAGGAGAGGTTTGGGAAGGGGGAAATGTGAGCAAGTAGAATCTCTTTGTGTTATTTAAGGACTTATTTCTTTTTGTATTTCAAGGGGGGAGGGGAGGAGAAGAAAGCCTGGGAAAATAATTAAAGGGTTTGTGAAAAACAGTAATACTTCAGATATTTAGACTTACAGTCCTCAGAGGTGGCTCTCACAATTTGGACACAGGGTTCATGTAGAAGATTGGGGGAATTAAGATCATCTAATTAAATTTTCCCTAAAGGAAAGGTTGGCTTCCCTTGCTCTCATCTAAGACCATCATCTAAGACCATTTGCAGCGTTAAGCTGTTTTTCTAAACAATTTGCCCCAGTTATGCATATTGGTTAGTGGTTTTAATAGAGCACAGTAGTTATCCCTTTTGTGAGAACAGCAGCGTCGTCGGTTAAAATCTGATATGCAAATTAAACGGAAAGGGGAGGAGTCCAGAAAAAAGGGGAATTCCAAGTGCATTTGACTCTCGTGTGTGCAATTTTCCTGTCTGTTAAATAACTTGTATTATGTTGGACAAGCAGCTTAGTGTATCAGCCAGAGATGAAATAAGGGAATTTGGCATCTGATCCCTGTGGAAAAAAAGGCCCAGAGAAACTACAGAAATGCTTAGCTCCACTTTATCTCTGCAAGTAGACACCCACTGCAATCCCCTGCAAGTTTCCACCCACATCCCACGCGGTTTCCTGTAGCACAGCTATGTCCAGGCAAGTGCCTACAGCCAGGCTCTTCGTGTCTGAGCCCTGTGGAGCTGGAGGTGGAAGTCACTGACAAATTACCCCTTCTCTTCCAGACCTTGGAGTTTTGAGAAAGGCAGGTTTTTCTCAAGGCCAGAGCTCTCCCTGGAATGCTTTCCAGCCATCTCTGATTAAAGCTGAGAACAGTTCTTTAAGATCATATGCCTAAGGACTGCAGTCATCAGGTGGTGTGCTTTGTGTTATGTTTCATGCTAGCAGCTCCCTTTATGAAAACTCAGTGCTGAAGGACATAAACTTGTCTCTTGCTGCTTATTTGCTTTTTTTTCTGCATCTCAGAAATTCACCATGTGGCAGTTAAGCAGGGGCAGACTGGCTCTGTGATAAGGAATGTGGATATTCCTAGTGTCGGAAGATGAGGGATGGTAGTGCTGAGAATAGTGTAGGGTGGCCATGCTGTCTTATTGAAGTCTTCCGTTGTGCCTTGATCAGAGAAGCAGGACCACTAGGAAAAGAACAATAATGGTGGTTCATCTAGGATATCTTCAGATAAACTTCTGAACTTTGAAATATTATTTCTATCAGTAAAGAAATTAATCCCTCTCAAGCAAGTTGAAATGGGCATACTTCATTTATGAGTAAGGCTGAAGCGTGCAGTTCAAAGAACATATTTCTTCCTTTCTGGTTTTTATAAGCAGATCTTAGGGGGTGGGAAGGTGTTTAAAATGTGGCACTTTTCCAAATCAAAGTAATTTCGTTATTTTTAACTTTTTAAAAAATACTGTGTTGTGACAGTTTGGGATGCAACTGACCTGAGCTGAACTCTGTTACCTTAAGATTATGAACTTTCTTATCTTCTTGGAATTATTTTGTCCCTCTTAATTGTTTCCTTCCATTAAAAGAATGGTTTTTTTCTCTGTTTGCGAACGGCAGTGGGCACAGGGTGGGCTCAGCCCGTGTGTGCCGGCGCTCCCTGGGCTGCCGCTGGAGGGAGCTCTGGCTCGGGAAATGGATCGGGTCCCACCTGTACCTGCCCCTACCGTGCCCCACCTGAAAACTTCCTTAAAAAAACCCCCAACTTCCCTTTGTTATACTAAACACTTTTCATTAAAATTATTCCTCTCAAATTTTCAGTAATGACAGAAGTATCAGGATTTGTTTCCATGGTAACTTGAAAATCAGTGCTTAGAAACACAATCTACTAAACTGACAGTAAATTAAATTCAGAATAATCTTAGTAATGA
Organism: Grallaria varia; assembly: GCA_013396735.1. Lineage (NCBI taxonomy): Eukaryota > Metazoa > Chordata > Aves > Passeriformes > Formicariidae > Grallaria > Grallaria varia. Next base: position 234,133 of record VWZG01004158.1, on the reverse strand, counting down.
GACTTCTGTGAATTCGATCAGCTGTCATTTTCAGCAAAATCTGTTCCCTACTGCCTGATCAGACAGCTTTGGTATTTAGTTATATTGTATTATGCAGGAAACCAGTTTGAATACAACCCAGTGTTTCCAGCCGTGAGGTGAATAAGGTCATGCTTTCAAAAAAAAACCCCAAACCAAAACAAAAACAAACACACAAAGAAAACCCCCTGAAAATAGTACGTTTTGAAACCTGTCGGTAACAGCTGAAAAGGAGGAAGAAAGACTTTTAAATGGCAGACAAATTGAAAGCAGAGGACAACTTATTTGCCATATGTCTTGCAGTAGCAAGAAGTTTTAGGTGAGTGCTGTGTCCTGGAGAGTGGCAGTCAAAGCTACTCTTCTTTCATTCAATGTGAAGTGTAACGATCTCTCATGAGTATCTCATGAACACATCCAGGACTTGTAACACACAACCTTATCTTTTAGTATAGATCACAGCTTTGTATGTTAGGTGAATTCTTCACTTCCTGATCTATCTTTCACTTCTGAGGAAACAAGAGAAAAACTCCCTTATTTAAGATGTTTAGAAGTTATCTTCTGGGGAACAAGAAATAAAGTTATGGAGAGGTCTGTATTTTCTTGCCCTCTGTCATGGTACTTAGGTGATTTTTATATGAAATAGTTAATCAGAAAATAACTCTTAACTTGAACAGTCAGATTAACATTTTCTGTTTTCCTGCTGATTGCATTGCTAAGAGTTAATGAAGACACAACCTAATCCTTTTTGCAAGTCTAGAAACTGTGAATAAATATTTTGTGGAGCCTTCAGTTTAAGTCAGAAAATGGAACTAAAGAACTAAATGGAAGACAGGAAGCCTTTGCCGGGTATCCAAGAAACACACATTTGGCAGTAATCCTGGGGCTTCAGATTACAAGATGGAAGGAAAAACTTCATTATTTAAATCACAGAAGAGACTGAGAAAAGCTTTTTCTGTAGTATTCTTGATTGTATGAATGTAGTCTCATTGAATAGAGAGAAAGCATTCTGCTGACAAATCACTCAGTAGGAGAAAGCAGAAATTGTAGACTAAAATGTCTGGGGACAAAACAGGATGATGCAGTTTCTATAATCCTAGGGGGGAGAGCGTTAAAAAAAGGGACAGATTATTGATTTCAATAATATTTTAAAATATTCTGTAGAAGCCACAATGCTTATTTCTGACCATTAATGTTAGCAGATGCTTAAAGCAGGATCTTGAGTGAGTCATGCTTATACAGTTGACTGTATAACATACATATATATATAGTGTTATGGTATGTGATTGGCTGTGAAAATTTTTCTTTGTAGGCAGGTAGGTTAGCACCACCTCAGGTATCATTTCAAGGCACTTCGGATTCTGTGGACAGACTTTTAAAAGTGCATCCTTTTAAGAGAGTCAGCTTTACTCTTTCATCATTTATAACCCATTTTGAAAATAAAGCTAAGATTTGTGCATTTTTATTTTGCTATTCCAGCACAGAACTAGTGCAGTAGTGGTTGCGGACATAGTGAAGAAGAGCTTTTTTAACCAGCATATGGCAACACAGTCTGTGTGTTGCTAAGTGGTTGTTACCTTATTAAGCTTTAAAACAGTTTGGCTTTTTGTACAGGGGGAAAAAATCTGGAATCTTGGGGTCTTTAATTCATTCAGTTCTATTAGATAAAACCAGAAGCAATCACAATTAATCAAACAAGCTGATTTGTCTCAGTTAATACAATTACAGTACATGGCTTTGTCATGCTGACAATTAAGTGAGGAGCTGAATTACACTGGGCATTGATAATCTCCACATTAAGATGCCCTGGTGGGGTAAGGTCTCATAACAATGTGTGCTGTTTCCAGATGGAGAAGTGAGTAATGAGCCTGGCTGCCCTCCAGCATTGCTCCAGCTCACAAATGCTACCTCCAGCACTGCCTTTTCCTGTCAAGTCTGGGAACATCTGGGCAATAGCAGTCAGCACTCCTGACAGGAAACATCTCTGCTAATGCTATGTGTCAAAAGGGGACATCCAAGCACTGCCACAACACATAGGACAAGGAGAGTTCAGTGCCAATTCTCAGCTGACAGAGAGCAAAGAGCCTGCCTACAACACAACAGCAAGATGAGCTAAATCAAATAATTGTTTCTTCCTACTGCTGGCAGAATTGTATCAAAAGAATGGCTAAAGGAGGGATCAGACATTCTTTGGAAAGAAAATGTACTTGGTTAGTCCTGAGAGGAAAGTATTGGGTATTAAAGTAGAAATAACTGCATAAATATTAAAAAGGATTATTTTTTTCCTGTGCATGAGGTCTTGCAAAGTTAGAGCATGCCTGTGTGTGGGTTTTTTGTTTGGTTTGGGGTTTTTTTGGTTTTTTTGTTTTCTTTCCCCCTGCTAGTTGGCCAGCAGTGCCTTTTCTTAGTTCTGTATCTTTGCTGAGCAGAGATGAAATTGCTCACTCACTCATGAAGTAAACCAGGAGAACCTTGGTGTGGAACTAATGTATTGGCCAACTGCTCAGAGCAGAGGGTGGTAATGTAGGTTATAGGGTGCTTTACAAGCAACTGAACATTAGGGGTTTCTAAACTTTGAGTAAACCCTTATCTCAGGTTTGTGGTGTCCTAAAGACCTGAGAATTCATAGCAGACTGCTTTTTCCCCCCCCCTCCCCTCTTTCAGTTAGGATTTTAAACCTACTGTCTGCTGCTATTCTGAACAGTTACAGTAACTCTTAGACTTGTGCACTAATATTCCCAACACTTCTACCCAAGCAGCAAATAACTTATTTTTCAGAACAGCCAGCTTCACTTCACTCTCTGCTCTGAACCAATATCACCATGGGTAGTAATAGCAAGACTTACATCACGTGTATTTGTTGTCTTCCTTCCAGTAAAAATAAATCTAATAATTTGGATTCTCTAACCTATACACAGCTGATATAAATTTATGCTAACACTGTTCAGATTAAAATTTTGCTGGAGGTACTAATGGGGGAGGACTGAGCTATTTTACATTTTTACCTGAAGTATGAGAAGGATTCAATAGCTAAATGATACTTCTGCTCTTGCTTTCAAAGACTGACAGTCTAGTTTCCCTCTACTAAAACAAAATTCTGGTTTGCAATTAAGACATTATGTATGTACCAAAAAGCAAAAATTTGTACCTAATCATCTTACTAGTTGGTGAAACCTTAAAATATTGTCATGGCTTATGCAATGTTTCTTGTTTTATGCATGATAGGATACAGGAAGTCTTTGTAAGAGAAATGAACTTGATGAATTCTTCTTGAGTTTAGTCCTGCTACTCCAAGCACTGACTCATGCTGTCTTTTTGTCCTAGCTCACAGGAATGTGTGGATGGTAAGCCCAAGAAGAATTTATGCTGAAATTTTGGGGCAAGTAAGGTATCTGTAACTGCAAAATTAGGGGATCAAAAGCCAAAAAGAGAGCTGCCACCTCTTGTGGGGTTATGTAGGTGCAGGAATCAAGGGGTAATGGCTCAGTGTCCCCAGAAAATGCTGGTGAACAGCAAGACCAGGTGTATGGCAGGGCAAGAGGCAGCCCTGGCCACCAAGTCCCCCCTCCTGCTCTTTGTCCCTTATTGTTATATTGCAGGGTTGAATTTTGCCTGCACCAGTAAAAAGTCCTCAGCTGTTTTGATGCACACCTACATTATCAGTCAAAAATCAGTCCATGAATGTGGTAGATTCCATGTGCAAATTGTCAGTTGAACTAGACATCCATAAAATTAAAATGAGGACAGAAGAATCAAGAATGTGCCAGGTATTTTACAGTGTATAATTTAGCTTTGGATAAATGTACACATTAATGCACATCAACTTGCTTTAAAATGCACTGAAATGGGTTTAAAAACAAACCAGTCTTCTCAATTGCAGGAAACATGAGGAATAGCACATGTAAGAAGACAAATGTGCTGAAAATTTAAAATAAAAAAATCTGTAGAGCTACTGGTGTTGTGTGTTAAAACCAATAAGCAAAATATTTATAATATGTGTATGTCCCAGAAATTTGCTTTAGATTATATTATTATCTATAGATGCTCACTGTGGGGGAAAAAGGACCTGCATTTTTAAGAGAGATTTAAATATAGTGCCAGACTGGTACAGCAGCTCTCCTTTTCTTGAAAATACTTTTGAATATGTTGTTTTGTAGTTTATTAGTAGACCCTAAATTCTGTGCTGAATCTTAAGCTTTTATCTCAATGCAAAAACATAATTCAAGCTTGGTAGTCTTTTAAAAATAAAATTTTTAACAGGTCAGGTACTACATGAAGTGTTGTGCAGCAGTCTTGGTAATTATCACAGTTACATTCAAAACACACAAGTATAATGGAATCTAAATTTCTTCCCCATTACATAAATCCAAGCCATAATTTGATATAATCTTTTTATATATGTAATACAAAACCTTGCTTGTGTCAACCCAATAATGAGTTTAATGTAATTTAAAGTAGCTCATTATCTGGTGATTCTTTGCCTTTATTTCGTGTGGTTAGTCTGAACAATAGAAAATGTCTGAAGTCTTATCATTTCTGGCATCAGAAGATCCTTGGTGTCTGTGGGAGGAAGATTGTTCTAAAGTCTTTTTTAATCTTTCTATTTGCAACAAAGAAATAAATATGTGATGTGGGATTGTATTTAAAACTTCTTTATGCAGAAAATTTGGATTTCATATAAAAACAAGTGTAATTGTGTACCTGTGTGACATGTATTATGCAGATTCCTCTTGGCTCAACTGACAGCTCTCCTGTTCATTTTTAGCTTAGCAAGGAGGTGAATACTATAGAGATTATGATGATATTTACTCTTTTCTGAATTTCATATTTCCTTTTAAATACTGTGCGATAACCTTTCTTTCACTGGAGTTTGCTTTGTGCATTAAGGCAAAATTGGTTCCTGAGCATGAAGTTGATGCAAGACTTGTGTGCCTTTTAAATTCTATGTGAACTCCACCTGGTGCATGGGATTTAAACTGATACTTTGCAGAGCCGAACTTCACCTGTAAGACCTGTTTAAGGCATCCTTAACTTGATATCAGTAGGCCACTTGTGAGGAGAGACACTGCTTAATAAGAGGTAATTCAGGCTTTGCTTTTTTCACGCTAAATTTCTATAAGCCTTGAATAATGGTTGTTATATGTAATGTTTGGGGACTTAATTAAAATTTGAACTTTTAATTGTTAGACACTTTACTATCCACTTACATTGAGTATTTTGATTTGGACTGTCGGTCTGATGTTCTTGATGTGCTCATCTCTTGGCCTTGAGTAAGTTCCATAGCCAAATTTTTCATTTCTGATGAATATGGGTCAATTCTTAAACTGTTTAAGGAGCTTCTCAGTTTTCATGTGTGCTTCTACAGTGGTGAATCAGGATGTGTTTTTCTGCTGTTGCACTTGCTTCTGTTTATTAAGCTGAGGATCTTCGGTTTCATTTTTTTGTTAGTTCTTGTGCTCAGAGCGAGAATTTAGGCCAATGCTGTAGTAGTATTAATTCCAGTTAAAAATATTCTGGAACAAAGTCATGCTCTAGTTGACTTAAGGACTCAAAGTTCTACAAGAATATCTGTTCTTTTGTTGTACTGTTGTTATGCAGTGCAGGGATTAAATTTTGTGTTATTCTTTAAACAGGTAGCACAAGTAATCATACAACGGTGGAAGAATTGTAACTGGCATAGGTTTAGAGTCCTCAAGAACATGCAAGGATTTCTTTACTCATTCCTTTATTCTGCACTCTTCGACTAGTATAAACACTGGCTGAAAGGAGTGTGTTTGTTTCATCCTCCCTGTAAGACCCAGGAAACACCAAAGAAAGTAAACTCTTGGCTAAAGTGGTTTGAAGAGGACTGAGAATTGGGGAAGAGTACAGAGGTAGAGTACATATAGTGGTTTTGCAGGCAAGAAATTTAATTAGGGCTGGATTTCAGGAGTTTAGACGTGCCTGTACAAATGTAAGCTCACGTGTCTTGTATCGTTCTAATAAAAATTGTCTTTAATAGGTTTTATAAAAGCTAAACCAGCAGTGATGATTAGTACTTTGGTAAATTTGAAAAAATGCATGAGGATTTATGAGCATTTACAAAAATAAGTCTTTGGGAAAATAAGTGAAGTTTTGGTTTCAATTATGCTTTTAAAATTTAAAAAGCATTTCTGTAAGGCAGTAGTCTGATTTAACGTTATCTAAATTACAGTCAGTCTTACAGTCTTCCTTGCTCAACACAGTTTCAGGGCAAATTCATTACTTCTTTTCTGACTTTTGTCTGTGACTTTGTTCTGAGATAACGTCCTGGAAGGCTTCAAGGCTAATACATCTTTCTGATTTAACAGGATTCCCTTGGTGTTCCAGGCTTTTGGGTTATTATTTTATTCTCAGAGCTATCCCAGTGACATGTGTGTGCAACACAACACTACATTCATTAGTGCTGAAAGTGGCCTGCTGATCTGATAGCTGAATAACTGAAGTGAAAATTATTAAAAAGGACCAAATATCCTTTCTAACTTTCTATAAAAAACCTAGTGTGGAAGGTCCCTCAGTGGTTTGCATCTGTGTCCTTTTAAGACTGTGTGGCAGCACAGAACAAGAGCTGTTTTTCTAACAAAAATTATGCTGCTAATTATAGGAATAGTTTCAGACTATAAATCAAATATATCCAGAAACCCATTAATGCTTTGTAAATCTCTATTGTCTTGACAACTTTATATGCTAAAAGGCAATTCCTATTTGTAGAAATATTAGTGTTTTTGAATTCAAACTTCTTGAAGTGACTGCTTCAAGGGAACAGCAAGATCAATTGTGTAGTAAAGGGCTTTTATATTAGCAGAGGTTAAAAAAAGCCACTGTATTGAAAGCTACTCACAGGATTGCATCATCCAAGTCTGAGGTATCTATAGATAAATGTTACAATTACCTTCTCATATATTTTCTGTCTCTTCCAAATCTGAGTACATACCCCATAGGAGGAAAGCAGCTTGACCCAAAAAACAGTGATGTTTTATTTTCTATGGTGCTGTCAGTTGCTGCTACGTCAGCTGGGAAAGCTGGAACAGAAAGGTCTGCTGTGAGCGGAGTTTGCAGCCCTGTCTCCTCTCACTGCATCCTTTTGAGTACCTTTCTCCAGCTGACTTGCACAGATAATGATTGTTCCTATCTTTCTGCCCTGTGTGGACTTTGGCAAGTGTCGTGTTCTTCCTGTGCCTGCTTCAAATCTCCAGAGTGTTTTTGCCAGCATCCTATAAATTCTAGTTCTACTTTAACTTGAATGAGGCAGGGAGGGAGAGGGTACAGCTCTTGCTGATAAGCTCTTTACTGTCATGTGCTTTGTTAGTTCAGCGTTCTTTTTATTGCCTCTCTGTTGTTTGTAGCTTATCTGTAAATAATGCTGAATTGAGAACAGAAAACACAGACAAATAGCAAAAGGTCTGGTTTCATCCACTTTTGCTTTAAAACATAAGATATGTATTTTGGGGTTACTAGTGCTTAGCATATATTGTTTCTCAGTGCACAGCTTGAACAGATGTGAGATATGGTGCTTTGCCAAAACAAAGGCTGTAATATTCAACTATCGTATCCAAACCTTATGTTTTAAGGTTGGTTAAAGTAGCATTCAGACAGACTTCTTCTGTTAGGGTTGTCTGGAACTAAAATTTTCAAAGTAATAGTGATGAGAAGTGTTCTATTATAACTGTATTAGAGCAGCATTGGTAAAATTTGTTAGAAATGGCTCATAGTAGTCACAGTATTTTGTTTTCATTTAACAGAGTGTAATCTAGAGGCATTCTTTTCACAGAAAAAAGAATGCGAACTGTGACAAAACCCCATGAGCAAAGCATCACTGATAAAGCTCAAAAAGATAGTAGTGCTGTGACCTTGTGCTTGGTGGTGCACATGTGAGTAGAACAGGGCAATGTGGGCCCTGCTGTCAAGAGAAGAAAGCCTTGTCCTGTGCAGTCTTCCCTTCTGCTCTCTGTAGAAACCCTCCTACTGGGTTCTCAGAAACAGACAGATGTAGGAGGAAAGTTTGTTTGGGAGTTTGTTTTTGTAATACACGTAAAGGAGCCATATTATTCTGTGATCCTGTGGAATGAGAGAAAGCAGATTTTTATAACTTATTTTCCTAATGTCATTGAAGGCGTCCTATAGAATGACTGCTTAGAGTCTCTAACTTTTAAGGCTGAGACCCTGGAAGAGTGAAGAACCTCTAAGCTATAAAACCCCTCCAAACTCACCAGTCAGGGTCTCTGTGCAGAGTTTGCCATATGTAGATATTGGACTTAAAAGAATAACAATCCTCAAATGTCTCCATTACTAGAGCAGTTTAAAATCTATTATTTTAGTTTGTTCATCTGCCCTCCTGGTATTTACTTTAAAAAAAAAAAAAAGTCATTGAGCCATGTTTTGAAAGGATAGGAATCATCTATGGAGTTTAGAATTTCTATTCTAGTCCTCTCTTCCCCCATGAGAGCAGAAATGTGTGCGTAGCCTTTTGAGCCTGTTGTGGCTCAGGATATGCAGCACTGGAACTTGCAGCCTTTCATCTTCTCTTTTTAATCTGCTTTCATAGCCACAGGTATAAATTAATTAGTTTCCATTTTCTCTAATTTTCTGCTTAGTTTCTACTAAAGCAGACTCTTCTTGAAGGCTTTAAATAATCCATTACTAAGATGCTTTTTTTTCTTGCAGTGTTACGAGATTTTTTTTTTCATCAGGGAACAGATTGTCTGTTTTGTTCAATATTGTAACCTAAAACTTACCCTCTTGCTGGAACCACTGCTTTTACTTACTACCTAAGAGATGACTGGGCACTATATTTATAGAAGAGCCGGTCATAAGTTAAAAAACAATAGATTTGTTAAAATCAATTAATAGATGTAAGCCAGCGAAGCGAGACATTTCAGTTTAATATCAAATATAGTCACTACCCCCTGCTGCCATTCTCCGTGACCATTCCAATCTGTATGGAATTGTGTTGATTTAAATTGAATCAAAATTCAAAGTTACTATGAAATGGGAAATGTTGCTGATGCTATGGAGAAAACGAATTTGTTCTTCTCCCTACCCTTTTCTGGTTTTTGGTTTTGTTTTGTTGTTTGTTTTTTTTTTCTGAAAGACAAATGAAACACAATTCAGTGAGCTCTGTTAGCCATGTCTGCTCCAGAACAGAGTTTTGTCATTCCTGTTATCCTCCTTTCTGTGTCAGAACAGTTTCATCTTTTTGGTGATTACTTTTTTCTTTCCTATTTCTAGTATCATCTGCATTAGAAGTGGGAGGAACTGTGCCCAAAACCAGATGTCATGAGTGTACTCTTGGCCAGGGAATGGCAGTTTAAGCAGTAATTTGTTTACAGATGTTTATTCTGGAAGAACATGACCTGAGCAATGACCATCACCTGTTCATATGCTGCCAAAAAGCTGCTGTCAGCACAGTCCCCATAGCAGTAACAGTGCCAAGGTTCTGGCTGCAGGCAAATGGAAAAGGCCTATCACTAACGCCCTAGGTGTATTTGCAGTTTTTTGTGGATAGTGACTTTTAATTTTTTTAAATCTAAATGTAATCTACTCATTAATAAATACACTTCACTGTATCATATTTCAGGATCTGGATAAAAGAAAAGCTAGACAGAACTTAGACAAAATGTGAGACCTGTTATTGCGAGGGAAAACCTAGGGACACCACGTACTGACCAATATGATCAAGGTAAATGCCGTTTATTGTTGTGAAAACACCCCTTAAATAACCCAGATAGCACACACACTGCAAACCACCCTGTGACTGGTTAACACGAATAACACACAACTCTATTGGTGTAAAATAAAGTCCCTGTGACTTCTCTCTGTGCCGTTGTTTTTCAGTTCTTCTGCCGCAGTTTCTGTAAGTTTACATTCTTGTCCCTGTTGATCTCCACAGAGGCTTCTTACAAGCAGTTTCTCACGGCAGTCTTAGAGGCCTTGCAGCATAACTGCATCCAAAATCGCAGGGTCACTCACATGTCCATTCTCTGCAAGAAATTTCCCAACAACCTGTATAGTCAGGATCCTGTTAATGTCTTCAGATACCTTAACTTTGTGGCAACAGTTATTTCCTTCCTTGCTGTTTCAGTTGTTGGATAGTTTTAAATCTAATTTTAAAGAGATCCTGTGTTAATTACTTTGCCCAAAGACCTGTCTTTTTGTTTCTTGTAATTGTTGTTTTCCTACCTGTGACTGAGACTTGTTAGAAGCACCATGCCCTACATCATGGAAGGGGCATTGTGGTCACATTTTGTTCTGCTCCTTGTTGATGATATGCCACAAAACAATTTTATGAGGACAATGCAGATTTCTTTCAGTGGTGTGCATGTCTTGTTTCAGGAACACACAACAGTCTAAAGTTGAAAAGCCTCAGTTGGATATTTCATATCTGCTGTACTGTTAAGAAAAACTGAATTTTATAGAAAACTAGCATTGTTGCACCATTGGTAATATGTGGGGTAGACAGATTTTATTACTGCATCCATTAAATTAGTAGATAAATTGGATCCCTTGCTCTCAAATGACTCCACCAAGAAAATACAGTTAACAGTGGCAGAATTGGGAAGGAAATTCATGACTGCTGAGAGAAGAGTTATTGTTCTGTCTTTTGGAACTTGACTACATCTTATCCCCATCCAGTCTGTATTATTTTTTTATGATTTGTAGTAGTTTTGCGCTTAAAATTACAGTCCACAGCTGCAGACAAAAGTGATCTTGAAACTGTTGAAATAGTTGATGTAGAAAGCCACAAACATAAACGCCCCTTTGCTCCTGGCCTTTACTAATTGATTTCTGAGTCTGCAAATGTAATGGGTACAGGAATTATGTACTTAACTGATGAGACTCTCCCTCCATGGTAATGCTATGACTTGCAATATTCTAGTAATAACTATCAGTGCATGTAAGTTTTTCCTGTCTGTTCTTTATTTATTTTGCCCTCGGGGTGCTTTGGCTGGCCTTAATGGTGGAACAGAAGCCTTTCATTTGTATGCTTATCAGGATGCAAACAGTTTTGCTCTTCCCCTGACCACTATAAGCTGTGACAGGCCTAATGAAATAAATGAGATATACAATTCCTGTCAATGAAATAAGAAGTATTTATCTTGTCTCCCCAAGACTCTTGTTAGGAAAATGTGAGAAATCTAGGTACAGTAGATAACCTTTCCACAGAGATTGGAGAAATTGTTAATGTAATTGTAAAGGGGGCATAGCATGCCTTTTTTCTTGCTTCATTTCTGCTTTGGCCCCCTGACTTCAAAGCCTGAAATGTACATTAATGTAGCAATTTGGTGAACTGCTGTCTACTGAAAGAATTTTCTAAAAGCCTCTGTTTTGGTAGGGGTGTAATTGAGGCATCATTCCTTCTTCCAGAGTAACTCAGAATTTAGAGAAACATTTTGATGTTCTCTTTCCCTCTGTGTGAGCTCTATCCAGCTTAAAGGCTTTATTAAAAAAACCTTTGCACTTGTTTTTGTTCAGGAGGGGAGGGGGAAAAGTTATTTCTTTGATGTTCCCAAGGTTTTCTGCATAACTGGATTAAAACTTGAAACCATGTCAAGCAAAAGCTGTGACAGTAATGTACCCTAATTTGTTTCCCTGAAGATTGATATGATGGGTTATTCAAACTTTACTCTCTTCAGTTCTTTGAACGCCTAATTTCTAGAGAGCCATACGTTATTCATCTTTAATGCTGATAGTAAGCTGCTAATAGAACAGGAAATACCTAAGTTCTTTGTTATATTTTCCACACTATCCTTGTTTCCCTCCTGTACATGTACTTTTTTAAATTTAGGTTGTCCAAGATGAGAATATACATTTTTTTCAATTATATGTGTACGTTCTTATAGAGCTGCTGGATAACTCTTTAGTAGATTATCTCCCCTATTTGCCATATGTATTAATGGGTCAGTATTTTAAATAACTGCTACAGGAACATAACATGGTACTTTCTTATGTTTATTTGAGTTGGAATTTGAATTATCTGCATGCAGACAGCAGAGAGAGTAGGCACTGAGCTGTTGGTCAGATGGAGGGAAGGACAAGGATAGAATGTAATGTCATAATCAACAGCTTTGTGGATGAGTATACGGGGGGTGGGGAAAAGCAGAGCTGGTAGGCTTTGGCAGCATATTTAGTCTGAGGATCCTGTTATTTGAGCTAACACTGACATGAAACTAATGAAGATACATCTGTTTGGACATGCTGTGTACAGACATTACTGGACACATGTCCCTATCTGATGAGAAAATAGGCTTAGCTATTTTTTTAAATGTTTGCTGCTGGGGCAGGCTAAAGAGGACAATATTCTTGAATAATCAGATTTCCTGTGTTTAAGAGGGTGTTTTGCACTAGAAATGAAGAACTTGGTATTTGATCTCCTTTATGCACCATCAGGATCATGAGTGATGCATCTCTGCACCACTGTTACAGTGCAAAACCTTCAGTGGTGAAAGGAAAATGAGACCCATGGATGGGTGATAAACTTCACTGGTAATAAATGAGACAAATCATGCACTACAAGACTGGGGTGTTCCAATAATTCTGCAGTGGTTCTGAGCTCTAGAAAAGTAAACAATTTTCAAATTTCAGCTTTATATTGGTGTTAGAGAGACACATGAGTTATACCTTGGGTTACATACACAATTCAGTTTTTCAACCCTTTGTAGGCTGTGATTGTATATCATCTGTTCTGATACTTCTGTAACTTAACCTTTCTTTTATATTTTTCTGCCTAGCTTTTGCTTTCTGTAAGAGCTTATGACAAAGATTTTCTTCCAAAATCCTTTTAAAAATAATGTTAGATCAGATTTGGCATTTTGCTTATGTGGCTTGGCTGCTGAGAACAGAGAACCCAGTTTAATTTAATTCGCTAAGTTGTCTTTCAGTTCTTCAATTCTAGGCATTAGTCATTAATATTCACACAAAGTCTTCCTTTAAAAGAAAAAAAAAATCGATACACACATCTGACCTTTATAACAAGGGTTGCTGGTAATCAATATAATCACTAACCTAATGTATTACCCTTCAAAATAGCACTCTGGAGGATCTGTCTTGAAATCTTTCAGTTTTAGTGTGGTTTAGTGCTGGAAAGTATTTCAGTTATGTTCAGTGAAGTTGATGTCTACTGTTCATAGGGCATCCAGATCTTGCTCCTTAGTAGATTGTATGATTTTTTTAATTTTTTTTAATTTTTATTTTTATTTTGTAATGTTTATTCACTGCATCTGGTGGACTTTATACTAGCCCTTAGACTTTGACTCCTGTCTGAAAGGGAATCAAAATCATGTATTTTTTTCTCCTGGATATATCATACTGGATATTTCTGTTAAGACTAGCCTGGGGCCCAGGGCCATGGCTGTCACTCATTTCAGGTATTCTCCCATCAGTACTGCAAGTGCTTCCAGGATGCAAGAAGAGGGGTAGCCCTGTTAGGCAAGCAGAGGGATAATTATGACATCCTCAAATATATGGCATACAAGTTGTTCTGCTTTGAGATAAAATTGGTTTTCTGCCA
>VWZG01004158.1:191691-215297 GCA_013396735.1 Grallaria varia | reverse complement strand
ACAGGCCTGTTTAATTCTGATATTGCTTCCCTATAAAATGCTAAATCTTGAGTTTTAGAACATCATTTACTCTGGTCCGGTTTAGCCATGTTCATTTTAGGTCAAGGAGATAATCCTGTGAACTTTGAGTTTTCTTTGTAGTCTTCTCTGGTGAGAAATAAGCTGCAATATAGCCTCAGAATTAACACAGTGCTTGAAGTCTGAAATGCTGTGGTTTAATCAGAAATATTTTGCCATATAATTACTGCTCCTAAATACATTTTGAAGGAAGACAGAAGCAACTTCAGGTAGGTGATAATGAACTGTGAGGCTAATACAGGATGTAATACGATATACATAAATTGATAAAATAAGTTTTAACACTTTAAAGATGTCTCAGAAATCTGTTTGGAATGAGAACTTGTTCAGAGAGGATAGTGTGATGTGCATCTCGTAAGTACACTGGCGGAACGGACAGCTCCTACCCTTCAGTTCAGATTCCAATTTTGAGTTTTGAGGTGTGTTTGTCTCAGGTACCTATTATTTGGTTTACTATAAGAGTTTTTATTTTTTCTTGAACAGAATTCAGCATGAAGTTCTTATGTGGTTTTCCACTAGGCAAGCTATTACCATAAATTATGGGATGGTAGTGAAAAGACATACAAAGGCATCAAGTTCTTACTTTGTTTCTCCTAAGTCTGGCTCTGTAAGAACAGACTTATAAAAACTAAGCTGTTTTATCTGGTATATGATAGATTATCTTCCAAGAGCACGATAAGAGGGAACCAGTTGACCATTCAGAAATTACTGTTGTTGACCTATGAAACAGATGGAAAAAGATTTTTGGTAAGCTGATTGTGTAAAATGGACTGTAGCAAAGGAATTTGAATGTGAAAATCAACTTGCAGTTCCATGGTGGCACAGAATCACATACTACAGCATATTGGCATATGATTTGTGTATTTACATGGGCAATTTATGCTGTACAGAGATGGTCATTAGACACCACAGGAACAGAAGCCTTAAAGATAGTAGCTTTTATATTGTTAGATTGAGATAGGTGCTGTAAATACTAATTGTCAAAGCATTAATTAAGTCACCCGCGTTTTTAATTTTAAAATCTTTTCTCCCATGATAATTAATATTCAGTTTTAGCAGTGTGATCTCAGTATAAAATCAGCTTATCTTTGAGGAACTAGGATTAGGAATCTTGTTTTGATAAACAGTCTACAGCCCTTCTGAGAAATCACATGGCTTATACATAAACTCTGAAATAAGGACATTTAGAAGTAAATGGATTTGACTGAGTTTTCCTGTGAACACATATAGAGCCTGACCATACAGAAAGGTCAAACTGCAGATATGCTTTGATATATCCACATGAATGAAGTTGTTCCATTTCAAGCAGTACTTTACTCTTGGCTTTCTAGGTATAGGTGCCAAGATATTTTTAATTTTTTTATTTTTTTTTTTTTTTACTACTGATGCTGTTGGCATCCTTTCAGATGAAGGATTATTCTTAAAAATAGTTTGGAAACGTCAATATCATGATCAGTGATATGAGAACCTTATTTAAGGACTAATTTCTTTTGCAATAAGGCAAGCCTTTTTCCTTCTTTCAGCAGATTTTCTGGTAACGTACAGAATTTTTTGTACCAAGTTAAAAACAAAACAGTGTATTTTAATGGCTTAAAAATCCTGTGAAGTGTTCATGTGACATCCACCTTTTCTTGTAAATCAATGACATTTCTTTTCACGACCCTTCTTGGTATTGGTTTAGTAAAAATAGACAGTAATTCTTATGACATTGTAAGTTTTATGTACGGCGAGGATCACCTTGTCTATAGCAGATAAGGGAATCTCCTGCATTTTAAGTATGAATTAGCATTTCTGTGATCACTGATATCTTTCAGAGTGAGGAACAGTGTTAAGCCTGAGCTTCTGGTACCACTGTTGTCATGTCTGTAAATGCAGATGTCTCCTCACAGAGCTTGCAAGAGTCATGTTCGCAGTCACTTTTATTCTCATGTTGGCTTTAGGTCTATTTATACAATTTTTATCACAGTTCCTTCTTCATATTAGATAGCTTGCTGTTCTGGTAATCTGGAAAGGTGTTAACTAGGCAGGAGTGTCTTCACTTATATCCTGAAGACAAGTGAGAACAGACAGCAAGAACAGGGGAAAGCAAAGGTCATAGAGCTGGACTTGGGGGTATTGGGAAAAGTTACGCGCAAAAGACATGACTGGCTTTGGGACCTCCTGTGTGTGCTCTGGGGTAGCCAAAAAGCACCTGTGTCTGAACAATGGGATCGGACAGTCATGATGGAGACTGAAAGCCATCTAAGCATTTAGAGATTTCTTCAACAGAGCTTCTCCCTTTTCTCCACAGACCTGGGCTCTGCAGGCTTGCTATTTGTTTTATTAGCACAGGTTTACTGTTCAGAGACAACGTAAGTTAGGGAAGAGTAAGGGATCACATTATTTTTATCACATGGATAAATATAGCTTAAAAAGGAATTTTAATGACACAAACCTAGCACTTATAAAAGTTATATGGCTAAAAATGACCTGTGTAAAACTACATACTAGAAGAAAGAATCTGGAACTAACAGATTTCACAGGTAACGTTCTGTGTCTTATAGGTTATGGTGAGGTATTTATTACTGAAATTAAAGAGAAGTAAATGAAATCTGTCAAAAGTTTTAATTCAATATTCAAATAATGCCCATTTTCATTCTATCAAATTGAAATACATTCTGGGACCAGCACAAAAACTGGCACCAGTTCAATCTTTAATTGAAGCTGTTGTTCATCTTTCATTTTAAAGAATGGATTTTTCAATTGCTAGAGTCCTATACTAAGATGATTTTTTGTTTGTTTGTACTACAGTCAGCACAATAAACACTATAGTTTGACATCTATAAAAAAAGGCTATGCCTAGTGAAAGCTGGCAGATCAACTTTAGTGAAAGGTTTCCGTAAACAAAATGCTGGAATAAGTTCAAACCAACCAGGGAATAAAATGTAGGCTAATGTGTAAGTCATAAGTACCCTTGGCAAACGGTGATGTGTGCAGCAGTGACTGCATCGTGCTCAGAGGGCACTGAAACAAGCCTGCTGTACAGGTGCCAGGTTTTGAGATAATAAATAGGCTGTACAGTATCACACTGTATAAAAAGTTTAAAAACCACAATGAGAATATATTTTAAAAAATTTTTATATTGTAAAAGTTTTAAAATTAGGTCCAAACCACCATTAAAAAAGGTATGAAATGTGCAATTTTTCAAGTGGAAACAAGGGGCACAAGAAGGCTTCCATAAGGGTTAATAAGAGGTGCTTTGTGACTTCTCTTTGATTCCAGTATCTTCATAGAGCCGATGATGACACAGACCTCAGAGCAGTTCTCTTCAGGCAAGTAGGACATGAGCTAAAAGTATCATCACTGATTTCAGTAGGGAAGATTGGCTGCAACAAGGAGTAAAGGCTATTTTGGGAGACAACTGTACAGTACAGTATATTTATGTAAATACTTGGAAAACGCAGGCAAAAAATTGTTTCCTAAGCACAGAGCTGTGAAATCAGTGTGCCATATGGAGCTGTAATATATGGCAAAGTATTGAAGAATCCTAAACCTTCTTGAAAGAAAACGGTTGTAAAAGTCTGCATCTAGAATAACACGACTACTCACTTGTGTTCTAACCAAAACCTGCAAAGATTATATATTTCCAAATGTACTAAAATATAACTTAGAATTTTTAAAAGGCAGTAACCCTTTTCACTTACTTCTCACGAAGCACAGAGTGAGGAACTGATCATTAAAGGCAATATAAATGGTAGGCAAGTGAAACAGATGGTTGTAACGTAATTCTGGGGTCTTAACTGGCACTTAACACTAACTCTACTTTCAATTTGACAAATACAGTAAGACACCTATGTTGACATACATGTGGTGCACTTAACTACTTTTATTTACGCAAGTGAGGTATTAAATTTGTCTTGAAAAGCAGACGTCTAAAGAAGAGAAAAACGGTATGAGGAAGAGAATAGTAACCATTGTTTTCAGTGTTCAATGATCAGTAGTTGTAGGGTTTTTTCTTCCAGTATCCTATAATTTCCATGCAAAGTCTGTGTTACTCCTCCACTAGATTGGCAGCTTGGGAAGATGGGAGAAAATTCGCTATTTTTCAGAAAGAATTAGTTATGAAGACTGGGCTTTGTTTTTTTAATGAAGTATAGTAAGCTAAAAGTGTGTGCATCTCACACGCTGCCTATGGTACGCTTTTAATATATACACTATAATTGTACACAAACATCTTGTATATACACTGACACCACCTTCACCAGGAAGTCAGAAGTCAATTGATAATGAACCTTGTGCTGTATCTTCCCTTCCTCTAACATAAATTTCACATGGGATCTCCTCCATCACCCTGTCTTCTATGACCTGCTCAGGGCAGTCATGAGCTTGTTTGAAGGTGTAAGTACTTTTCTTGAATGTGCTGTTAAATGTTTTCATGGGCTGGGGCTGCGCAAAGTCATTGCGGAAGGGCAGTTCCATGGAGCTGAGGTTTGTCCTGCTTTGTTTCATGTTGGAGGCCTGGGAGCCACAGTGGTGGTCATGAATGCATCTGGAAGCTGTTGAAGGGCGTCGCATTTTCTGATAGTTCTCCAGTTCTTCTGATAAATCTGCCAAATCTGCAGAAATTTCTTTGTCCCTTAGAGAAAAGAGCTCATAGTGTGGAGGATCAAATACTTCCTGGAAACCAGTTTTATTGAAGGCAGTCTTGCAAGCCATAACCTTTTTGCGAGGTTGCTTTACTTGCACTAGAATTGAAATGATGAGAAGAACTAAAACTATCCCTGATGTGATGCCAATGATTGTCCCATGAGTTCTGGTGATCTGTTCAAATAATCCAGCTTTCTTCTTTTCTGCAAAGAAAAAAAGAGGATCATGATAAGAGTTTGTTTTCTACACTTCTGATAATGTATTTCAAGGAAGCAAACTACTGTGATTGCTGTGCAAGTGCTGTACTAATGAAGTGACTTAATGGTACTGGAACCCAGACCTGTATGCCAATGGGATTTGTCTAATTCCCTGTCATTAGTGGTTATCATATGGTAATTCAGAGGGAGGTGGAACTCTGTGACCAGTGTATGCTGACTTGGCTTGGGGGTGATTTCCATCCTGAACCTTTACTGATCAGTTCATATTCCAAAATCCATGAGTTAAATAGGCTTAAATTAACCTTAAATAGGTTAAATCTAGCGACAGATGATGCTTCTCTTACCATGTTTGTTCTGGCTGGCAAAATTCCCACTGATGTCAGTAGAAGAAAACTTAGATTTAAAATTAGCTAGTTCTTCTTTAAAAGTGAAATTTTATTGTAGTGCTATAAGAATGATTGCACTGTTTGCTTTCACATCACTTGGAAATGTAATGGCTGTGTCTATTGTGTTAGTCTGCCCTACCTAATTCGACACAGGGAGCTTTGGCATAAATATATTCCAGTTTTAGGAGTCCAGTAATCAAGTCAGTTGAGGGAGGAAAAAAGGGGTGGGGGGACCAACCAACCCAAATCATATGGCAATTTGGGCTAGTACTTCATGTGAAAACACACAAGATGGCAGCATCAGAACAAGATGGCTTTCCGTATTTAAAATTCTTATTTGAAGATTAAAATTTTCCTGTTGGATTTCTGTTCTGGGAATGTTATTGTCCTAGGGGACTGAGAGATTTCTATACTGAGGCTCTGCAACATCTGCTAGTGGGGGAGAAAAGCATTTAAGACTACATAGAAGAAAATGTAGTAGCCTAAATACTGCCTAATATATTCAGATATTTGGCTCCTGGCATGTAAGTATGTGGGTTATGCACCTGAATACCACACACAATGCATGGAGAGAGTTAAAGACCACCATGTGTTACTTGAAACAATCCATGTACTGAACAGACTCCCAAGGAATTGGCTAATAAGAAGTGGGGTTTTTGCTTCAGAGCTTGAACTGTTGGAGATATGGATTCCAGTGCTGTGGAAGTTCTCTTGTCTGCATCTAGGTTTCTTAATTCTTGGAAGATATTTTAATCAAAAAGCCGTTATGCAAAAGGTGATGTCTTCTCCAGACTCTTAAAATAAATTGCACGCAACTGACTTTTCTAAAAATTTTTGTTTTACAGGGCTTAGGCATAAGTAGGTCACAATATGCTCAGATTTATGTAGCTATTGATATGGACTAAATAAGAACTCTGGGTGCCTGCAGGAACTGAGCACAATTGTGAGCAGCTTTCTTTTTAAGCCTAAATATTGCTTATTTGGCTGCCTCAGTCTCCCTTAGCAGGCAATATGGGGCTAGTCTTCATCTGTAAGTATTACAGCAGAATTTAGATTGCATTCAACATAAAACATGACAGGTTGTTCAGCACCAGACACAGCAATTTACAAAGATTGGGAAAGACCCCTTCTCCGTATTACAACATGGTTTTAATGGAATTAATTTTTCAAATACTGCCGTATATGAGTGAAGCATGGATTCTAAGTGAGATTCGAGAAAGCACTTTGTAAAGATGACAGAGATCTAGAAATTGCACTTAAGAGGGAATGTTGAATATTATCAAAGCTAAGGATTGCTTAGAGGCAGCTTATTTTTACATTGAGAACTTTGGAGTTATGGATCAGTTTTCTTAACTGGGAAGCTTCCATCATATACCCTACCATAGCGTATTTATTAGTGGTGTGAATTCTTTTTTGTTGACCCAAAAAGCAATTAAAAAATTTAGGCAGGATTTGTGTATTTAGAAGACACTTTGTTTCAAGATTAAGTTTTTGATGCTGGCTGCAGGGACAATTTCTCTTTGAAATGGAGCACATATTTAAAACTTTCTGGAGTTGTCTCCAGATCTCCAGACCTACTGATGCCATTCCATTTGTCAAGATAAAAAAACCATGTTCAAGTGGTTTTGTGCTGTTATTTTTAGCAAGAAAAATTGTTGACCTTAGACTGGTTTTGTTCTAACTGACAATTCAGCTACTGTTCAAGCACAAATGAATATGTTCGTGCTTTAACAGAATAACAATTCCCTCAAAACATGAGAATTTTTCCTGCAAAACTTAATATTGAAGAAAATCTTCAGTGCAGTTGTGATGGTTTAAATAATACTCCCTGTCCCATGTTCTAGAGGCGGTGATTTACATGTCTGTTTTCCATAGGGGATTATTTCATAGTTCCTAACAATTTCTCCTTCCTCCCATCCTTTCTCACACCGTACACAGCAGCTGGATCTACCCTGAAACAGCCTGTGATTTATAACTCAGATATTTCAAAATTGTATTTGTCTTTGAGGATTGCTGCTTCTATTTCAGCCCTGAGAAAGGCTTTTTGTGCTTGAAAGCTTGTCTGTGTATTTCCAGCTTTTTTTTTCTCTAAAAGACATTACCTGTCCCTACAATCCTTGCTTTTAGGTAAAGTTTAGAAATGAATAGGATGCCGCCTGGAAAATACTAAATTCTCTTCTCAAGCTGATACCCTTTTAAAATAGAGAGTGTATGCTGAAGAGGAAGAAGTTTAGTTATGAAGCAGTAAGATCAGTATTCAGTACGCTTACTGAATGTCTCCTAGGTTTAAATAAAAAATTTGGACCACCTTCCTGAGACTAGCAGAATAGCTGTCTTCAGCATATTTCCAGGAAAAAGACATTTCATGACTTTCTTGACAGGCAAACTGACCAGCCTGGCTCATAAAGGCTCTATTTTGCACTATATTCACCTCTGCAGTGATTCTCATCCCAAGGGTATGCACAGTTCTGAATGCCATTGCAGACTAAAGAATTATTGATGCACATGTTGCTATGGCAGAAGTAAGTGTTGCCTGAGCAGGGAGCTGCAAGAGAGAAGAGAAAGAAAACATTCAGAATTTTCAGTAATTGATGCAGTCTTACAAAACTAGTAAGTTCATGTTTGCTTTTTTAACATGTAAACATGTAAACATTCTCCATGACTTTTCTTACACATTGCTAATTATTGGAAGACTTTCTCTCTCTTCATGTGGTTGCTTTCAGGTAGGTGGGTACCAGATAGAGACAGTCACAAAACACAGATAAGGGAAGAAGGCTTTAATTCATGTCTTAAAAAACTTAAAAACCTCATGCTCACCATCAATTATATATACTTATTCTGCTGTGTAGATGTTGTGAGGCAGTCCCTGAACATCTGCATTTTAGAGCCCATTAATATCTTAAGGCAAATCAGATTTCAGCTTTGTAGGGGACTGTTTCAATAATTGCAAGAGCTTTCAGTAACTGGAGGCATCTAAGTTGTTCCTGCTTGAAAATCAAAAGCTCTTGGATCCTCCTGTTAGAGCTAATGCAGGGATTGAGGGAGTACAGTTTAGCTTTTTATCTCTGTCTATATATAGTTAGAAATTTGAAGAAAGAAATTAACTAGAAAGCTGCCCTGAGGATTCTATGTGTTTGTGAATATTTCTTATAGCTCCTTGACTTTAGAAAAAAATATATTAAAAAATAGTAATAATTCCTTTCAGGGTGTCATATAATATACATAGGGAATTATTTATGAATTCAGGGCACACTGGACAAGAAATTGGTTTTCCCTTTCTCTGTTTCAGTAATATGTGGTACTTTCATGATGGGAATGTTTATTATTAGTGGATTCAGTTACATGTTAAACAGCAAAGATGTGACAGACATTCTACTATTTGGTTTCATAGAATTTATTCTTGAGCAGTCTGGATTCTCTGAAACATAATGGAAAATCCAAAGGGTAGAGCAGAGGGGAATGACTACTCCTGAATACTGTGTTTCTCATGTATTCCTCCTGTTGGACTTCAGAGTATCAGGGACAAAAGGAGGAGAAAAAAGAAAATTCCAACCTTTAATTCTGAATTTGCATTCCCTAAATTTAATATACATTTTCTCCCTATTTCTTACTCCACTAATTTTGGTAACTCATTGGTTTTAGCTTTTATATGAACTTTCTGTTAGTGCTTAACCCTGGCAATCTGGCAAGAGGTTCCACATAGGAAGTCTGTGCTTTAATTGTAGTGCAAGTGTAATACAGAATGTATTTAGAGTGTATTTTGGGAGAGCTTATCTATGTAATTTCAGAGCTTAAAAATGCCATGGTATCTAGCACATACATTTTCCTTGCTGAGGTGAGTGAGAATTTAGTTGTATGGAAAGTAGGTTTAGCCTGAAGAGCACCTGTTACTCCTCCCAAAGTTCAACAAAGGGAAACAAAGTCCTGTAGTTGTGAAGGAGTAACTCCACCTGTGTGCACAGGCTGAGGGACAACCAGCTGCAGAGCAGATCTACAGACAAACATGTGAAGGTCTGGGGAGAAAAAGTGGAACATGAGGCAGTAATTCATCCTTATAGCAAAAACCCAACTAGCAGCATCCTGAGCTGCATTGGGAAGAGCAGTGCCACCAGGGCAAGCGAGGTGATTCTTCTGCTCTGCTCAGCACTGGCGGATCAAGGCAAATGGCATGAAGACAAGGACCTGGAGCATCCAACAGGACCCCTATGGGTTGCCCTGAGTGGCTGTGGAGTCTCCATCCTTGGAGATGTTTAGCAACTGACTTCATATGGTCCTAGGAAAGCTGCTGTCCCTGATCCTCTCTGACCAGAGACTTTCTAGGTAGGCTTCTAAATCAACAGCCTTTACCAATAATGTTTTATATCCACCTTTTTCAAAGGGCCAAACCAGTTTTCAATGATGTCCTGTAATGCATCAAGAGTGACTGCTAAGACAGTGCACACCATTAATGGCTCAAGGCCTAATGTAAGCACTGTATGAACTCATGATATGTCATGATGTAAGCAATGCTTGAAATTAAACTGCAATCATATTCCAGAAGGATTCACATCATCTCCCTGAAGGGCTAAATGATGATGGGACAAATGTTATACAGGAGTATCAATCTAAATATGCAAACAGGTATCCCAGACAACCTAAAGCAATTCACAGAAACAGGAAGATTGCAGCCGACACTTCTAAACATTATACCTACATAACGGGAGAAAGGCTAATAATTAAAATGGAATTGTTCAGGATGCAGACTACAAAATAAAAGGCTCTTTGTGTTATTGCCACATGTGGGGGAAAAAAGGTATTTTTTCCTTTTGATTTTGGAAAGAAAGATTGCTTTATAAAAGATAAACAGGATCATCATTTAAACAAAAGAGTGTAAAATGAGTGTGTATGTAATAGGCTACAGTAAATCCTTCTGACTTGGAGATAAAGGAGGATCTATGAAATTTGGTTCCATAGTGGTTGTTGTGGATCTCTGTGTATCTGCTGGTGTTTCGATATGGATCTGTATGGAGTTGCAGCTCTTTTGGAGTCACAGAGGAGTAACTACAATGTCAGATGCATGCCCTTTCTTATTTCCCTGAACAGGTGGGTCTGTATTTTCAGTTGGTCCTTTCTGCTGCTGCTCCTCCATCTGCCAGAACAGTCTCTGTTGTACATTTCTGTGTATTTAACTTGTTGTGGGGATAGGGACATTCCTAGTTTGTAAAGATGGGACAAATACACTTAATTTCCCTTTTCTTTTTTATTTGAGAGTATGAAGACTGCAAGTCACAGTGATTGATCACTTCCAGTCCAGGACTTCAAGGACATAGCTGGACTCTTCTCACACCAGCTGCCTAAGACTGGTGCAATGTTCATAGGGTTCTTTCATGTATTACTCACATATTGAACCAAGCCAGAAATCAAATACATTGATTTTTAACATTGCTCTTAGCTGAATTACTTAGTCAAATTGTTATAGTTTTAGATTTTTCAGGATTTTTCTTTCGTCTCTGGCTAACACGAACTTTGGGGGGTGACACTGCCTCCACCTAGATAACGATCCGAAATTCCACCTTGATGGCTCTAAGGACAGTTCCTTTGGTTTTTTTGTTTGGGGAGTGGTTTTTCTTCTTCACTTCTTCGGCGGAGGCGGAGGAGACGGAACCCGCGGACGGAGGTTGCTGCTCTTCTGCTGCGAGTTCCAGCTTCTTTTCCCTGCTTTTCTGCTCCTAGCCCATTGGGCCCAGGGCTCCACTGGGATATACAATCTAATCTTCACCGCTTTGGAGTTACTGCCATCTTTTTTTGCCCTGAGACACCAAGGCAACAGCGAGGGAGATCCCGGACCCCTCTGCTCACCACTCTCCCCGCCCCCGGGGCCAGAACAAAGGGACCACGCGGTCTGCTACCGGCTGCCCGCACGAGAGGAGCCGACCCCCCACCCCGTATCTCCACGGACTCATTGTTCGAAGGTTTTTGGTTATATAGTTGTTATCTGTTCTGTTCTGGTGGTTCACATACACATATATGCATATATAACCATATTTAGTAGTTAAGAACTGTTATCTCTCCTTCTACATTTTTTTTCCTTCAAATTAAAATTTTGTTCTAAATTTAAAAGAGGCGTGATCTTTTCTTGAGAAAGGCATTCCAAATTGTTTTGGCTTGCTCTAAACTAAGACACAAATCTTGAAGCAGCACTAGGTGTGTGTTAGGTGACTGCCATGCACAATTAGTTCATTTATGTAAATCTTTTCAGAAATATTGATCATTTTCATTGTTGGCTTCATATAATTACAAATCGTTAGCAAGGTAAAAGAGAAAGATAGCTTAACAATCTGAAAATAAGACAAGTGTGGATTCATTTCTATCAGTTAGAAAAATTGCTTATAACTAGATTATTTAAAAATACAGGATACGTTTTTCAGCCACATACGTTTCAATTGCCCTATTCAAAATGGTCAGTATCCAAGTAAATAAGAACAACAACATTCACAATGTCTAAATACCTCTTGTAGGGTAAACAATAGCCTAGCTTGGAACATGCAATTGTTCATTACTGCCATGTATTTGAAATAAGCAAGAAGCTATTTCTAAGTTTCTATTACTTTAGAAAGAATGTTTTGTTTTACAGTAAGTTTTTCTCCTATGTTAAAATTCACTGTTTATGGGATTGAGCGTAAGATCTACTTGTTACCTGTAACCTGAACATTTTTTGCAAGGTGGTGACCAGAATCCTTTTTAGGACTGGTGATAAACATTTTGGTTCTGTCAGGAAAGTTACTTTTTTGTCAGCAAATCTGTACTCTTTATTCTTCAAGGAGAACTTTTTGAAAAACCTTTGGCACAAGCATAGGCCTGATTTTCTGAAATGGGAACATTTGATTCAGCTCTCCCCATCTATCTCAGATCTGCTCTGCAGTTCTGAACTTAAGTCTGCTTTAGTGCTGAAGATGCCCTTTATTTTCAGGTTCTGCAATGTGGATATTTATGTATATGTGAGGCAACAAAATTCCTCTCTGTTCAAAGAGAAAGCACTTAGAAGAAAATCTCACAAAACACCTGCTTTCAATAAACATCTTAATTTACAGTGACAAAAAAGACTAACCCAGGCTCTGAGATCCAAACAAAAATCTAGAGGGCATTTACAACTCTGCTTTAACCACAGCCTTCTTGAAAAACTTGAATACAACTGCTTATCGTTGTGCCACACAACCAGGCTTTGGCAGGGATCCTGTGTCGGGTCACTTAAAGCCTCACTTAAAGCTGAGGATAAGGGAGCAGCTTAAGGGGAGTGGGTGGAGTTCCACATCTGATATTCAAGGCAGAGCTGTGGATAGAAAGGAGGTCAAGTCTTTACAGGTTCAAGCACATTTTCCAGCCTTCTGAATGTCCACTGTGGGCTTGGTAGGTGCCTGTTGTGGATCTGGCAGGGAACTGGAAGGTGGGGGCTAGTGGGACAGCTCCCTTCAGTGCCATTGCTGTCTTTTTTGAAATAAGTCTGTGCTCATTTGTAGAACATCTTGGGAGAAGGATGTAGCCTACGGCACTATTACTACTGAATTCAACTGAAAAATAAGCCTTCTAAGAAAGGAGGAAAGCTTTTCTTCAGGAGCCACCTTACAACTGTAATAAAGCAATTACTTAATTTACCAGCTAGTATGTGCAAGAAACAGAAACACCCTTTTTCCTGTATTCCTGCTGCATAATATATAGCTGATGCTTTTCCTAAAACACTTGAAGCACCCTGATAGCAGAATAGGCACTTTAAAATCTACTTACGATCCACAAATGAAGTGAACAGCATCCTGAACCTGCTCAGTCTGCTGCCTTCATCTGCCCACATCCTGACCACTCCTGTCCCTGTCTGCAGCATCACGTCATTCGCCACGGTGCTGCAAAACTTGGCCTTCAGGTTTTCGATGGAGCTGCTCCCATCATAGACAGCCACAAAGTTCCTTTTGCATTCATTTGAATGCTCCATCTGATAGTCCAGAAACCGCATGTAGATCTGTTAGAAAAGACAAATTAATGTCTCCAGAGAAAGCCATATGGAGAAGACAGCTTGCTTTCTTAGCAAAGCTTGAATGAGATGTTTTGTTCCCTTAAGAAGATGGGTAACTCCCAATTCACAACATTTTTAAACTTATATTTTCTCATTAAATGTCCACGTGGAGTATTACCTGAAATTCCTCTCAGGTATCACTTCTTTCTCCTCCTCAAAACAATCTTTATTTAACAATTTACTTTGATATATTCCTTTCTCCCCTTGGAAAAAAGTACAAAGCAACACAGTTGCTGAAGAAACCTCCAAGCAGCTCTGCTGAATGTGAAGTCTGTTACTCAAGAGGAGATACAGGGAATGCATAAATATGCTGAAATAATATTAATGGTATTTTGACTGTTCTCTTTTCTTTTAATTCATAAAAATAATGTTAAAATATAAGGGAAGGAGTCGAGTCAGAAAAGCTCTGAAGTAAAATAAAGAAATTAAAATTTATTGCTTCAGAATGAAAGCCAATTACCGAACCATAGCAGTGTTACAAAAGACACAAACCATGAAGTCAGGAGTAATTTGAATAAAAATGGAACTGAGAGAGAAAGGTAAGCTGGCTGTGTAGGAAGAGTTAATAAATTTAAGCTAATCTTAATTCTTCTAAAAGCAGAAATCTAAACCAAGAGAAGGCAGCATATGTATTTGAACATGTGCAGCAAGGAAATGAGAAGATTAAGCTAGTACTTACAGAGTAAGAAAATAACTTATTTTGCTGGAGCAGGAAACTCGTGCAAGATAGTAATTCAGTTAGAATTACATCAACACATCCTAGGGCTTTTTAATCTCTTAAATGATTGTATTGGAATTCTCAGAATTCTAGTGGAAGTTTGAGATATGAAACTAAGTCACCTACACATGCTGCAAAGACCACTTTCAACTTGAAAATTTGTCAGATAGCCTTCGTTTTGAAAGAAAAGAAATTTGTCTGGGGGGGACTGAGGTCTCCTGGTCTGACGGAGAAGACCGGCTCCTCCTCTGCCCATGAGGTCTTCCTGATGTTGCTCACACCAGCCTGGGTCTGCCTGTTTGTTTCCCATTGCCTCTCTGGCCCATGCTATGGATGCTAAAGCAGTTTTTTGGCACAGTGTGGGTATTTGTGCATCTACCTAATAAGAATCTCTGAGTCCTGTTGAGGTAGTAAATGATGAAGTCAGGGTAGGTGAATCCCACACCCACATCTGTCTGTTCCCCTGCTTTTCTGCCCTTTTGCCATATCCGGCTTTTAACCTCAGTAAGTGCCAAAGCCTTTCAAAACTGAATTGTAAAGAATTCGCTAAAGCAAAACCACCCACCCATGGACCTAACAGGCTTTATTGAAAACATGATAGAAGAGAGTGCAGGGAAAGACAGGTGACACTTGTACCCTCTGGCTTTTCCTTCCCAGTGTTTCCAGGGGCAGGTTGCCAGCACTGCCTGCCTTTGCACCTTCTGTCCAAAGGTGCAGCCTGTGCCATATTATCTCATGCTTCACCTCACTGTTTTGTGATTTTCAGTGTATGCATTTTTCCTTTTTTTTCTGTTTTTGTCAGATTTACTGCTAGAAACTCTCAGCTACGTTGAGAGCCTGTCTCCCATTGATGTCTTACCTCCCAAATGTGGGTGTGAGCTGCAAGTCCTAGTACTTGGGCTGAGAGATGGTATTTTCTTTTAGTGATTGACTTTATGTAACTTCTACAAAATTACAATGGAAACTAAAAATAATTTAGAACATTTTTAGTAGAGCTGTTATTTGTATGACAACAAAGGCATAATTTCTTTAAAAGCCCTCATCCCTTTAGAAGCTCATCTGGGTTAGTGTGTGAGGCAAATATAAAAGGTCCTTACTCGTAGATTATATTGATTACCCTTGTAATTTTCTGAAACCTGGAGGCAATTTATTATATAATTTATAACAGATACTTCTCTGCTATGCAGATTTTAAAGGTACTTGCATTGTGCAGTTGTGTCAGTTTTAAAAGTTTATTTTTATTATAAAATCAGATTGAGGAAATTAAAAATGTCTGTGCTTATTTTTCTCAAGAAATGGCACCATATCAGATCTAATGGATTTTATCACCATAATTCTACCAGAATTGAAGCTTGAGAAACCCCTGTCAGAATACTAGGAATTATTTTTCTGTAATGTTTTAAATCAATAATTTAGGATGATGATCTAATCTCGGGACTCACCCAACTATAACTGCCTTCTGGCAACATTCAATAATTTATAAAAATGCTTAAGCATAAGACCTGGTGCACTCAAGTGGCAATGGAGAGAGAAAATGGTTGTTTCGTTGTTTCTGGAAGAGCTGCTACTAATACTTAGACTAGGATAGGGCTCTTGAGAGTTGAGTCACTTCTTCAAAGGCCCAACTATATTACTGGACTTTTAGTTTCTTTCTTGTCCTCTTATTGCCATCTTTTAGGTTGCTGTTCTAGAATACATTTGGAAATTGGTTAATAGGGCTGGTTAGTTAACTCTAAGGAATGTGTAAGAAGGCAGAGAGAATGTTTCTTGTCTTGGCAGCTACTGCTTAGAAATAGTTTTAATTTTTATGTACATGGAAGCAGAAGCAAAATTAAAGATATGTATGCTATAGAAAATAAAAACAGGCACTCTTCTGAACAACTCATGATTAACAAATACATGCTTCTGAAACATGTAGGGTTTTTTTTAAACAGGCTGTAACTATTTTGGAATTGTGAATAAGATTTTATCCCTCTCTGCCTAACAACAAATCTCAAGTTCTTCTAACGCGCATAAGACAGTGATGTTTTCGTAGGCAGCCTCTAGTTCTGCAGCAGCAGAAACAGCAGGTACCTGAGTAACTAATGCTGATTTCTGTCTCCAGCAGCTGATATGCCCCTTTAGGCTTGGGCAGAAAAGGTCTAGCAAATTTTCTTGAGGCACTTTAAGAGATGGTGATCCTGTAGCTGAGTCAGAAGAGTGATAATTTCTCAGCTGTTTCCAGGTGAAAGCTGAGCCTTTCCTTTTAGCTCAGACTGCTGATGAAAGTGGGTTTTAAGGTGCTGGATTGTGAATTAATGGGAGAAGCAGCCACATGATATGTTGACTTTGAACAGAACCAAATTTTCCAACAGAACCTCTGGAGGCAAAATACTAAACCATGGCAGTGAGATTTACTGGAAATTATCAAAGGTGTTAGCCAGCATTTTTGCCTGCAGTCTTCCAATAAAACCAGAGTTCAAGTCAAATGCCCTTGAAAATTGTTGCTTAAACAGTTTTCACAGTTATTTGGTATTTGAAGTTTCAAACAATAGGAAGACAGCACTGTGGACTCGCATAAGTTTAAGTTCAGAAACAGTTATCTATCTGTATTTCCCACACCACTGGTGTACATAGCTCATTTCAGTGAAAGTAAGACATTATGCAAATCATGGCTAGTGACCATTACCAGTAACTAATGTCATGGAAACCCATTATATACTGAATTATATGAACAAAACCCACCTTAGCATTTGGAGTAGCTTTAATTGTCCATATACAGTCAACTGCTTGTCCTGGCTTTGTTTTTCCTTCTTGTTCTACTTGACTGGAACGTACTATTCCATCAGCTCCCGAGAGCTCAAACTGGCAGTCTAGGGAAAAGATAGACCTTGCTGTCAAATACAATATGATATTAATTTAGAATTTCATGTATAAAGAAATTGTTACTGTAATACTAGACCTGGGATGGGATTTAAAATACCTCCTAGGTAAGTGAAGTCAGGATCTGCAATAGAAAGAAGTCATTAATCACAAGGGCTATCAGTGCTTGAAAATCACTTCAAGGTTTAGTACTATCTGCAGATTAAGTCCATTTTTTATTACATTGCACAATAAAAACTGCCAGAAAGTTTACTGAATCAATTGGAGGGTAAAGAGGCAATTTTTTTTTTTTAGATGAGTACATTATTCCACAAAGATTGACCTTATCAGTGTAAGGTAATTCTATCCTGGCAGCTCACATTTCTAGCATAACACCAAAAATTACTACTCAGTATTTGTTCCTACATTATATTCTGAATTGAACTATTCCAGTTTTCTGCTGGTATCACTGGAGTTCCACAAGAGTACAGGGGATCTTTGTGTGCAGAAAGAGAATTCAGATTTATTTTATCAGACTTTCTGTCTAGGTCTGAACAATCTGAACTAAGTTTAGCAAATATATCAACACTCTGAAATTGTTACCTGCTCTTAATAAAGAATGTGAGGAAGGACAGCTCAATCCTCGAGATACTTTTCCCCTGGGTACCTATTGTCTCTTCTGTTAGGGCAGGTAGTGCAATTCTAGACCTCGTTTCTGAAGGCAGAATTTCACCATCTTCTCTCTCCTGAATGTGATGTGTAGGTAGTGTTCACATCTGTAGTAAACCTGTAGTAGTACACTGTGTGCACAATACTATTGAAGTAAGAATAGACTTTGTCATGGTTAACTGATGATACTTGATTTACTGAGACTAAAACCTGGCTAAAAGTGAGTCTGTGATGGGCTGGGATGTCCAAGGCTTGCATTTCAGTGATCAGGTTAGTGTTGCCTCCCAAATCAGCACAGAAACCCCCAAGTTCACCTATTCACAGCTGTGGCACAGAAACCACGCAAATCACAGGGCATGTACATGTGTGAAATTAATGTTAGTCTGCAAAAAAAGCACTAGTTCATGCAAAAGTGTGTATCTGTTTAGTACAAAATTCTTTTCCAAATGAAGATCCACAATTTGGCTCTTTCTGTGATGTTTTTTATCACTTCTCCTAATATGTCTCAGTCCTGAGCTTAAGACTCTGTACCATTCCAAAAATGCCTTCTTTGCCGTCCTCTGGTTTAGTTGCTTTTAGTGAAATCTATGATCACTAGATGCAAAATTCTGCAAGACCTTCAACCTTCTTTATAAACTGACTTTTTAAGAAGTGGGGTGTATGTGCATGTTTCTTTTCATTTTCACAATCTTAAAATATCTTACCACGCTTCATATAAACATGGAGGAAAGGAAAGAAAAGTATCAGTCCTTCAGTTGCTATAAACTATTGTGAAAATAATATACAGTTTAAATGTGTATTTAAAGTTCCAGTCTGGAACTATGTTAACTTAGTTATATTAATGAAATGGCTTTAGAAATGGACTTAGCAAAATGCGTAAGTATTGTCCCTATAGAAACATTTTAACATGTTATTCCCAGTGGACTGGTCATCATGTTTATCTGGAGTTCACAAGTCTAAATCCCTAAGCAGTAACGTATAATCACAGATAGTGTTTTCATCTGCTGTAGGGGTGTAAAGACCAGATGGGCAAAGGTGACATTAAGTTATGCCTGTGTATACGCTTATAAAAGGAGTAGAATTGACACTTGTATATTGTCTTTCATCCCGAAGGACAATAAAATGCTGATAACTACATGTGTAGTATCTATGAAGTACAGTAGTCAAGCATTGCTCAAGGACATCAGGTCAAATTTTCATGTAAGAATAATGCCCTGCCAGTTGTAAGTGGCCCCATAGAGCAGATGTACTTTCTGTCTGTCTGAAGGCACTGTCAGCACATTCTCCTCTCCTTCCCACATGTAAACTACCCAGGACTGTGAGCAAAGAGCCTGTGGTTCGAGGCAATCTAGTTCTACTGAGAGCTGATGTTTGGGCTGTATAGAAACTTGCTCTGGCTTTTCAGAAAGGAGATGTAAAATGTTTTGCATCTGGCTGGAGTGCTATTGTAGATTTGCTTCAAGTGTTTTTATCAGTGTCTTATATTCCTGGAGGACAGGCTGTTGAAAATGCAGCAGTTTGTGTGCACAAATGCTCTTTCCATTAATACCACTGGTGAAACTGGTACAAGGTAGAGGAACAAAGAGGGATGCTGAAGACTTCAGCATGAATAAGATCATCTGCCCTCTTCACTGGCAAACTACAGACTTGTAGTTTCTTTCAGTCAACTTTCCCAAGTGGTTTTAGTCAAGTATCCTCTAGGATGAGCAGGGCTGAGACTGTGACTATCCCACTGTGCCTTCGTAAGTGCTAACAATGAAATGCAGCTCCAGACTGAGCTCAAACACACCCACACAGTTCAATGGGAGCAGATAGTCATTAACTCGGGGAGGATTTTAGACATTTTTACCTGGTATAAATGAGTACTTTGCTTGAAATCCCTTTCCTTCCAGCTCCTCATCAGATGTAAACTTGATCCACATAAATCTCCCTGTCGATCTAATTAGTGCAGGACTTTTCAGACCACAGTAACGATTGATGAGAGGGGAGAAACCAAAAGGTCCATCTCGAACCTCCAGATGATCAAACCGACATTCAAATGAGGGTTCTATGTAGTAAGGTTCATCGAAGGTCAACTCAATTCTTTGTCGTGGAGCAGCTAGACATAGAAAAATTGAGCAAAAGGTTAAATGAAGATCAAGATAAAAAACACAAAGATATGAAACAATGAAGAGGTAGGCCCCCAAAACAGCATGACAAAAAAGAGAGCAGAAACTTCTCAAAATATACCAGCAATCTGCTACAAAAACTCAGATACAGATGCATATTGTTGAAAATTGAGAAATCACATAAATTTGATGCAACACTTGTAACATATTAACATATATGCAAAAGTATTCAAACAAGGGTTAATATTAAGATATATATTAAAACCAGTGTTGTGTGAAAGAAAAACAGATAAAATAGGAGAAAGCAGTGAGGTATACAGAAAAGAATGGAAAAGAGAAAGACATGAACTACTCACTGGTATATTTCTTAAACCTAAAGTCCAACTTTGCGCATTGGCCTTTTCAGCCATCAGTGCGCTTGCAGCAAGTGTGCGTAGAGCCCTTCCCAAATCTTCGTTCGCAAAGCCTAGCCATGATGACGATGAAAGTCCAAATTTGCAGATCCATTGGCAAAAGACATCTTTTATTAGACTACTCAGAGAAGTGTAAATGCCTCATATATTTATTAATATGCAGGGGTCTGCAGATGTTGGTGACTCTGAATCAGTGGCAGTGTAAGGTCAGAGTTCGGACCAGACCCCAAAACCCTGATCAGACAGAGCTATGACTACTTTGTGACCCAACTTTAACATCCACCATTTATATTGTATGAGTAACTTCAGTGTTCCTTGGTCTTGGCATCTCTTGAGATACGTGAACTGTCAGATACTCACTGGTATCTGGAGTGCCAGCACTGAGGAATCGCATGCTGGCTCTTTCTCTAATACAAAAAGGATTTCCTCACGTGCCTCTAACACTCCAGTCAGACCTTGTGCCTTCCTTATATAGGAGTTAAACGCATTTGTAGCTGCTTGTGCACATTGCCAGGGGTCTGCAAGAGGGACCAGATCTTGGCTAGAAATCCTGGAGGGCCTTGGCCTCTCTCAGGCACCCCCACCGTTTCTGTGTAAGGACTGTGAGGAGAGGGCTGGGAGCTGAATCTTTGCCCCGTGGCAGCTGCTCATCGGGCCCCTGGAGTAGGACAGGCTGTGTCTGCTCCCCGGGGCCCTCATGGTTGGGCATGGCTCAAAACTTGAGCTGTGCATGTGTGCAAGCAGAAAGGAGGGTGTCTGTGAACCACTGCTATGCTGTCCAAACTCTCCGAAACCTATTACTTGAAACATTTCAATTAATTGATATGAATCTGATGATTAAGTTGACTAATACTTTTCGCTGACTTCAGTGGGGTTTGGGTGCATTCTAGCAAGAGGCAAAATAATTAGCGTGTCTCAAGTCTTGCAGACTTTATCCAAGACACTCTCATTGGAATATGGCTTTATTCAAGTTAATGACTTCTTTTTGTCCTCATCACATTATTTTAATAGTGATCTCAGCATCTCTGTATTTTTAGTACAGTGCTATGAAAGTCAGATGTATATTTTTTATTAATGAAGGACAGCATAAAGATTTTCTGCTAGTGAGACAGACTTAGAATAACACAGTATGGTCTGGAAATAGTCTTCATCTTTTGTAGTTTATCAGTGATATTAAGATAATAAGCTACAATTTTTATCTTAATAGTTCTGTGTCTTCATAGATTACAGTAGATCTGATGATGCTTTTTCTGGCTTGGGGGGGGTATGTCTTAATCCCTACAGCTGATTTTTTAGTGTCTGCATTTCTTATTAATCTATTATTACTTCAGAGAGCAAATTTAGCTTCTCGCTCAAGTAAATTTATGCAGAATTTATTAGATTACCAGTATGGCTATGCAATACCTTAGTCTTGTGAAATGACACAATTTTAACAGTTCAAGATTACCCATTTTAACAGTAGGAGTAGAGCACAACAAAACAGAAAAAGAGCATGTACCTTCTAAGATATAGATGCACTCTTGATTTGGGGGGTACATGTTTGGGTAGTTGGGTGAAGCGAAGTGTCCTCCATTGCTTGTCCGTACCCAGTTGTCACACTGGGTGGGGGGGATGCGATTCACTCCAATGTTCTGCCCGCCTTAAGTGAAAAAGAAGTGATCAAATAGATTTCTTCTGCAAGCATGCAGGTTTGATATTGCAAAAGTAAAACATTCGCATGACACAGCCTCTAAGAGGAAAGTAATTTATTTTGGTTGAAAACCTCTTCAAAGGTGCTCATTAATATCTAACTATAACTATGCAGCTTTAATTTGCAGGCTTTTGAGAAGATACCTGATGCTGATACAGGTCTTAGCTGCCTCCACTAAATTACATCACCTTCCACTGGTATCTTGGCATCTTCTTGATTTATGGGGCTGAAAACTCTCTCTCCTGCAGAAATTTTTCAAGGAAATTCTGTAGGTGTCAGTTCATGGAATTCTTCTCCTCCTTTAAGTGTGGGTTAATCCCACATAGGAGAAAATAAGGTTTGCGAAATTGATGCCTTCCCCACTCAGCAGTCTTCAAAAATGCTTGTGGGTGGACTATTTGAAAAGCTTGAAAAGATAGAGAAAACATGAATTTCCATGGTGGTTTCTTTCCCACCTCTATCATCCAAAACCATAGAACTTTAACTGGGGAAGTGAACTTCCATGTCCTTTGTGACTGGATGGGTTTGTTCATTCAGGAAAAAATGCAGGAAATGGGGGGAAATGGAAAACACCAGAATTCATATTGATAATCCAAGACCTTTCTTTCATTTATATTGCTCAATTAAAAATTACAAAACTGTTAAATTTTTTTTTTTTTTGAGAGAAAATCATCAGAGTAAAATTGTACCTTGTGTCTTCTGTGCAACAGCAATCCCTTCCACTACAAGGATTGTTACCAGCAACACTGATGAGAGAAATTGGACAGGAAAAACATCAGTAATTCATCAAATTACAGACCATTTTCTGCAGCCCTGATTCATGCAAATCCTAGCATTACTGACCAAAACAACTGAGAACACACAAAAATATGTAATTCATTTATGTGTTTTAAAATTTCAATTTTAGGAAACCAGTGCGGTCTACGAGTACTGTTGGTTCTTCTTTCAGGTTCCTTATGAAAGCAAATGTGAGAATAGCAATTCATTGTTTGAGGGGACTTTAAGAATGCAGGTACAAGTTACAGTGATTCCTCCCTCACATCTCCCTTCCTCCCTCTTGGCCTTTCCCTTACATTTACACTTTCCCTGCACCCAAGAAGCATCACTATGAACAGCACATACTGAAGATCCCGTATTTCACTACCCATCAGCAATTTTAAAGGAGGCTT
Source organism: Grallaria varia (assembly GCA_013396735.1). NCBI lineage: Eukaryota > Metazoa > Chordata > Aves > Passeriformes > Formicariidae > Grallaria > Grallaria varia. Next base: position 192,337 of record VWZG01004158.1, on the reverse strand, counting down.
AACGTCCAGATTTTCCTAAAATGCTTTGCCATATCAAATTGTTAGGGATTACCAGGAGAGGCAAAGGGAATAGTGTATATTAATGTGCCACTCTCCAATCTTTCATTTGCTTCCACCTTGAGCTTCTTGACAATTCTGACATATCTCTTGCAGAAGTAGCTAAGCAGGCCTGGACAGCACTGGCTGAGGGGAGATAGGATGTGAGTTACAGAATCACAGGTATCATTGAGATTGTGGATGGAGAGCAACTATTCCTTGTCTCTTCCAGTACAGGAACCAGGAGGTACCAGACAAAGCTAGCAGGTGGCATGTTCAAATTAAAAAAAGACTTCTTTTATAGTTTTCCCCCCTTTTTTAATGCACATACTCCATAACTCATCCTTGAAATAAATTTTATTTCAGAAACCCCTTGAGGCATAAGTTATTGGAAGTCTGGGCTAGTATTTGGGGCAAATATAATTTGCTCTATTTTTACACTCTTTCTGCTTTTATATCTCTGTGAAAGAAGATGCCAGGATACATGGACTTTTGATTTGACCTGGGGTGGCCTTTTCCATGTTCTGAATCTAGCTGTCAGACAGGCATGGCCTCACCATGACAGGAAAAAAAAAAAAAAAAAAAAAAAAAAAAAAAAAAAAAAAAAAAA
>VWZG01004158.1:73911-191681 GCA_013396735.1 Grallaria varia | reverse complement strand
AAAAAAAAAAAGAGATTTCATCAGGAATTTTATTGTCACACTCATTTTATTTTCTCAGTTTTCTTGTCTGGTTGTTCAGGCATTTTAGTGGCTCATGTTGAAAAGGCATTTTCTCCATCTGTGATTTTCCCTGTGTTGCTGGAAGACTTCGAGCCCTTCAGAGAATTCCAGAGTGAGCATGTACTGACTGTGAACTACGGTGATCTTGACCAAACTGATCTGCAGGCTCCTGTAATGTTAGCATGGATATATTATCTTGGGAAAAGATAAAAGGAATCAAAGTTTGCTCCTGAAGGTGTCCATCTAGCATTTGTGTTCTATTATGTATGTCTCTGCTGCCCTTCTCCTCTCTGCCCATATTGAAACAGGCTGTATTGCATACTGAGACTTTCCTCACCAACAACTGCTTCTTCCTGTGTAAGTGAAGTTCATAATTGGGGGTGTTTGCTAAAATACCATATGGGTCTTGCAACAAGTGTTATGTTCCTAGAAGTTAATTTGATTTTTAGGGGTGGATTATGAGATAGTACATGAAGACTTATGTAGTTTTTCGATTTCCATCTTTGCAATAGTTCTGCATTTTCATCAATGTAAACATACTGAAAAATATACTTCCTAATTGTCATTATCCCAATACAAAGTATCTGTCACTAACCATTGCTGACTCACCCTCCTTCAGAAGAAAGCATCTAGCACCCCATTACTGGTCTTCAGGTTTTGAGTGCTTGTTAGTCTTTAAAGCAAATAAACATCTTGTCTTTATTAATAGTTTTCAACTATTTTTAGTTTTTAATATTTCTTATATAGATGCTACTATTTCAAAATTATTTGCAGTTTATTTTTGTGGCTTCTCTGTCTGAACAGTGCACTCAAGAGACCTGAGTTAAAAAGCATGAACTTACAATGCATTTGAACTCCTGAAATCACTTGTCCCTAAAAGGGGAATCTTGATAGTGGTTATAAAGTTGTCGGTCTATTTCCTCTGGGTTTTTTCTACACTGGCTGTGGAGGAGCCCTTCAGAGTTGGCTTTTAAAGTAAATGCAGTTTCCAGAGTCCTGCGTAAATCATGTGTCAGTATGTTCTACTGAATTCACCTGTCCTGCAGATGTGCTGTGCCCATCCTCTGTTTTGCAAGGACATAGAAAGCTCCGTAGAACTTGCGCCACTTTTCAGAATGCAAAATGAGCTTGGACTTTTTTCATAGAGCAAGCAAACACAGAACTATGAGTGAAATGAATACTTTTGTGACTAACAAAATAAAGCAGATAGTCACTTTCAAGTAACACTGAAAGATTTGGGGACTCGCTGGGGTTTTTTTCTTTGTTTATTTAGTACAGCTCTTTACTATGACTATCACTGTTACAGTATGCTTTCTGTGATAAGTATAGATATGATTCGTGCCAGTAAAGAAACAAATGGGTTAATTGCATCCCCATAAAAGAAATTAAACAAATGGATTAGTTCAACTACACCCCACAAAGAATTATGGAGGACTGGGGTTAGGGGTCATCTAAGCCTTTATCAGGGAATACATGAATTACGGAAGACTAGGTTTAGGTCAGCTGAGTCTTTATCAGGGGATACCTGAATTATGGTAAGACCGGTGTTAAGTCATTTAGACTCCCTAAATTCTTGTAATTTTTGTCAGGAACTATATGAACTATAGTGAAGTCATTACTGAGATAGTAAATGAACAAAAAGTATGTATTCATATGATGTAATGAATATGTATGAAATAACTCTATAAACACCTGACACACCCTGCCTCTGTGCATGGTTTTGGCAGAGCAGAGGCCCCCACGCACCCAGTGCTGTTTTCTTTTACCATATAACAAACTCTTATTCGAAAACCCATTTGGGCTTGAGACTCACACTTTCTTTAAAAAAAAAATCAGTATAAATATTTGTGAGATTGCACTGATAGCAACAACGTAAGAATAGTTGCTCTGCTACACTAACCATTGATTTCCCCTCTTGCTGATGTGGATAAAGCAAAAAGCCCCCTAAAAGGACTTCAGCAAACCTAGCTGGCTTTCACTAAACCTGTGCTGTTTCTATAAATAGTCTAGAGCTGTGTATGTAAGTGCAAACAACAGTGCATATTCCTTGCAGAAACAGCATGGAGATGCGAGCAACTGCAGAAGATAAATGGGCTGAATATTTGTCTTAATGTCTTCCTTTTGTCATGTTATATGGATGAGTGGAAATAGTTAAGTATGGGCCACCTTCTCTTTGTTCCTGCCCTTTTCATCTTCGGCGGTTTTAATCTCTTCCACCTCTTTCCTGCCCTCTCCCGGCAATCCCCATCCTTCTGCTCTCAATAAACCCTTAAGATGTATACAGAGCAGCCCACTGGAGCAAAGCTGTCAGGGTCTTCCTTTGCCATTACTTTTATCCTGGGTGACAGGATGACAAAGGAGAGAGGTGTCTCTGACTAACAGTCCGGATGTGCGCGGTCCTCATCTCAGTGACACTGCTCGCAAAGAGGTGCAGAGGACCCGCCTGTTCCTCCTGAGAGGACTGGGCAGGGATGCCTCAGGTAGCACTGCCCTAAACTGTGTGCATTTACATGACACAGTATAACCTGCGATAGCAAACAGGAGTTGGGGGGCTGAAAAGGCCTATCACTATTAAGGATGAAAGGAAAGGAAAGAAGAGGAAAAAATCAGGATAATTTTAGACCTTTCAGACTGTTTTCACTAACCCACGTTTGTGTGCATTTTAAAAACAACAAAGCAATCACTTGGTGTCCTAAATCCATACCACTTCCTGGAAAAATAATTTTGTATCTCAGACTAATTTAGACAATACAGGTCCGTCAGAAGGAAGATGTCTAGGGAAGAGACAAATCCTGCAGGATGGTGCCAGTGCTGAACCAGTGTCCTGGTATGGCATGCAGGGACACAGACACGAAAGACCAAACTACTTTCTCTAAGAGTCTTGTAGCACTTCCAGAAGGATGAAGAATGATCTTGTAATTTCTGATAAATTGAAATTCAAACAGTTATAATGGACCTGAACTTACAATGGGACACAGTGTTCCCATACTCCTTTTTTCCTCTTTGGAAGCCTCTTACACATCTCCTTGACATGACTGTTATTCAGTCCAGATGAAAGATAGGTCCAGACTTAGCTCCATAGTCTATTATGGGACAGGAAGCAGAACTAGGGAGTCAAAATGCCACTCAGATGTGGTTTGCTAATGTAAGTAACAGCACACACAGTGCAGCATTGCATGACTGCATTGACTATCAAAGGGATGGAAGGGAAGGTCTGACTGTGTTGTTAATGGAGCAGTATGGTGAGAATTTACTAGAGGACACAGATACAGGAGACTGACCTTATGAACTCAGAGATACTTAGTTGGTAAATATAATACAGGTTAGTGCTTCTGCATCTTGTACTGAGCTTCTACCTCATGCCACATTCCCGGTAGAACAGGCCAGCACGGAGCCAACAGCTGCACACTGAGGCAGACTGATTAAAAGGTGCTTCTTTTATTCATGAATGTGCTATTTGCTACAGCCTTGTATTTCATGAACTATGGCGCATACTTTTTTACTACCATTTAAAGCTCTCACAGTTTCTGTCTGTGAACATGAATGAGGAAGAAAGAAAAGGCAGCAAACTTCTGTCTCTGTTTTTAAAAGAATGGATTTTTCCTTTTCTTCACTTCTTTGCATGAAATATTTTAGATCACATAGCCTGCAGACAGCTCTATAAATTTTGAAGAGTGAAGACACTAACCATACATTGCAAGTTCTTACTATTCTGTTGTTGAAGTAGGCTTATAGAATAACATAAAAGAAGCTCCTGAACTGGTGGAATAAACTACGCAGTCTGCAGGAGCCAAGATTTTGTTGGCATTTCTTAAAATTTTCTAAAATAAATCTAAGCTGGAAAAAAAAAGTCAATTTGTGTATTGAAGTATATATAGAGAGGTTCACATATGTGTGGCTTCTATTTCTCTTTAAAAATGGGAATAATATAGTTAGTTTTATAGTAAATGGGTGCTCAACCCAATATTGGGAAATCAGTGTGCTGCTTAAAAACAAGTGCTTTAGGCTGCAAATCTGACATATGCTTGTACTTTCTGGCAAGATGCATTCCGCAGATTTCATGGGATACAGTACTGCTCTGAGCTCCCTGTGATATGTCTTTGCTCCTTCTGCATGCTCTAGGTATCTTCACACAGACAGAAAACAGCCTACATTTGCTGGGTGGCTGTGAGAGCAGTGTCTGCCTTCACTGATCACAATCGGGGATCTCTGCATGCAGGGCAAGCTGAACTTCAAACTGGGGCGCAGTCAAGCACAGCTGAGAACCAGAGTGAAAAACTCCACCAATTTTTTAAATAAAGACTTAACTGTTGACTGTATTACACATTCTTAGTGCAGTGATAGTCAGAATCCCAGGGATAAAGATGACAACCTTTGCTTTAAGCAGGATTCCCTGTACCTCTGTGCTCTACTCCCTGGATTAGGCAGCACCTTGTACACATATAGTCCAAAGAGACAGTAATTGACAACATGCAGATCATGCATGTTGGAGAATCCTGGCAGAATTCCTGCTTCTTTCTGACAGATACAGCCTAGAGTAACAAATGCTTGACCTTAATTATCTACTATGTTTTGCCTTATGGGAATGACTACTTTGCTGTGTACTGTTCTCAATCCGAGCTCCTAATTTGCCCCATGTGCTAAAATTAGCGCTACACTTTCAGTAACTGCTCATCACAGTATTCCCATTTTTATATCCACTTTTCTTCTTCACATGTCTAAACATTAATGTTAGCGATTAATGTGCTGAGGACATCTGTGATACCATATCCTATCTTATTCTCTGTCCAAGATTGTATGTACAACATAAATTACTCATGTTTTGGTTGCTTTTAAGGACTGATCAAAGATTAGTTGCTGCAAAAATTCAAAGTGATTGACTGGCGGGTGGTCTTGTAAAGAACTTGTGTGATTCAGACAGACAGGAAAGTGTCCAGACACTTTGGATCTTATGTAATTCTGTGCGCATGGTCACCTCCTTTTCTTTTAAGAAGATTATTAACTGTATTTCAGATTCAAGCCATTTTTACCTCAGAAACACAAACTGTAAATTCCAAGGAATGAGATTTTTCTCTCTTCCTATCATTTGGTGACTTTTGTTAATTGACAGAAGGATTGTATCTTTTGCTGCTTTTTTTAATGCAAACAATTCTATTGCTGAGGATGAAAACCCAGGAGTTTTGGAATCCCGTATGTTTTATAGTTCATAGGCTGTATATATTCCCTAACCTACTGTGGTCTCAACAGGACATTTGCAGATTGGTAAAATGAGCATCAAAGAGCAGTTAAGGTGGCTGCCTACAATTTATCCTATTAGCAGCTCCAGTGATTTCCTCATATTGGAATATACTGCAGGATTGCCACAGAATAAAGTAACAGAGATGAAGGTGTGCATCAGGCAAGACAGATTTTAGCTGGTTTTAAGCCTCACCCAGAGCATGCGAGCAGAGCTGCCAACCCATCTTTAATCCTCCTCACAAAAGCTCGACAGCAGAAGTGGGCTTCACCAGCTATTAACAGTGACTCCAGCTCCTTCTAAGATCCAAATCTTGTTAGCCATTAGCTGCCAGCAGGATATCTGAATGCACTCAGGTCTATTCTCAGTTATAACAGTTTCATCTCACTCCAGCTGTTTCCAGTAGGGATTCCTCTCTTTAAGAATGCCAGAGAAACAAATTGGGACTCTGTATCTCTGCAGAAAAATCAGGTTAACTGATTCAGGAAGTAACTGCAGTTCTCCCACGTCCCTTTGATAAAAATCATCTCCAGAACAATTCATGCTTGGACAGATCTGTGACAGACCCCTCTAGGTCTGCTCAAAACATTTAACATTTCTGATCCTGTCCTCCATTAGAAATGTATAAGCAGCTCTGGGCTGCTTCATTTTACCAGTTGCTCCACATCCTGTTAGTTATAATCCATCCCTGGGTCTGTCTGCCAGCAAAACTTCTGCCAGAAGAATGATAGCTTTCATTTTTAAAATAGAAGCTTTCCTTTTTTATGGAATATCCTTTTTTTTTCTTCTCATCTCCAAGATATGTGCAGCAAGAGACTGATGAGAAGGCTGCATGTGCAAGCCATGTTGATGAGGGGTTTAAAAAACGTTATTAAAATATATACACTGACTTCAAGTTCAGATGATTTCCCTGTAGCTGACAAAACTGATCCTGGTGTACATGACTATTCTGAATACATCTTTCCCAGAGAACTTATTCCTGAAGCACTTGGATAGTGATACTTCAGACTCAAAAATTCATGAGATTGTACCAGACTTCTTCTCTCTCCTTCTTTATTATCAATATAGTGTATTTTCAGGAAATCTTTTCAGGAATGTCTATTATGGAATTAATATTAAAAGTTCTGCTGTTGTGTCTGGCAACAATTTATGTACACAGTATAATTAATTTTTTTCTACCTCCTCACTCAGTCTCTCAACAAGAGGCTTCTCTGTGTTCATGAATTTTATTGTATGCAAAAGAAGGAAGTTTTGTGAAATAGTTTGTTAACATATTGGCCATCCTTTTCTGTTGCATAGTGGGGTCAGCTTTGTAGTAACAGAAAATGGAGTGAAGCATAAAGATAAGCAAAAAGGAATGTGGATTTTTTTCACTGAGTTACCTGCTGATTTTTTTGTTGAAAAATTTACACTCCCCCACCCCCATCTCTTGCAGTACTGAGGTGGCAGTTGCCATTCATACACTGAGAGGCAGCAAGCTATTTAAAGGTAGCAAGCTGTTTAAGTTGTTAATTAAAATAACAAATTGGAGTATATAAGGCAGAAAAGCAGCAAGCTTGTTTGCAGTGCTAGAACCCCAACCTGAATCCAAGACACTACAATTAAAATTTTGTTTCAGTCCAGATAGGTTATATATCAAGTGTTGGATTTGTTTTGTATGTAAACTCCATGTACAAGAGTAGATGCAATTATCAGCTCTCTTCATTCTTGCAATGAATTACTCTGTGACTTTCTGACACGTTCATAAATGATGAATAGCTTGTAAAGTTTCACTTCAGGGGTAATTTTTCTGTCTAATCTCTCTCCCTGTGAATTAAACCTTAGGGAAGACACTGAAAATCTTAACTTTTTCATTAGCTAGGGATACATAATTCAGTAGCTCCTCTAGCTTCGGTCCAGTGTTATTCTGTACTCCACCACAGCCACATACCTGATTTATGCCCTGAAACTTTCTATTATTATCAATGTAATTATAACCAGCTTGTTCTGGACAAATTTTGGCAGCCATGGTCAACTATGGCTTAGGGGAACTAGGGAGTTAATGTTTTGAAGTTATGCAGCTGAGTGGTGAACTTGGGTACTAAGTTTGTATGTGTATTAGGAGCAAGGCATAATACACACCACCAAATACCACTCTTGCTGGTAACATAGCAGCTTTTTGAATCCTATTCCCCAGTTAAGCTGAAGTTACTTCTGCTTAGCAGTCCCAGCAGTTTGGTGCTTCCCTTTTCAGTGCAGCATAAAAAGGTTGCAAGTAGGTACTGTTTATTAAGCAAAAAATGAAATTCTGACTTGCACTTGCTACTGCCTTCAGTGGGGTCACTACAACCTCATCAGTCAGTACTTTACTTTTGGTTTCAATGAACAAATTGTGACATTAACAAATTTTTAAATTAGTTTTTTTCCTCTGCTTGTTTTTAGTGGGCCATTATTACACCTTTTGATTTTGGAAACAGGTGGCCATAATTTGTAGCTGTTGTGTGGAAGGAAGCATTACTTCCTAACACTACTTGTTTGTGAGAAATTAGCTGTTAAAATCATGCCAAAATGCAAATGAGGAGGCTGAGCAGAATGGCAGGAAGTTAATCATAGTAGTCCACATTCTTGTAACCTGACAGAGTTAGGAATAATTCTGTAGCCCACTGGAAGGCTGGGAATGTTGGTTTTCCAGAACTAGCAGTAATTTGTTCTAGCCCTCGTTGGTTGTTGAATTATTGGGTCAAACTACAGAATTCTCTCTTTGGCTTTTTAATTAATCCAATGTATTAACTATGAAATAGCCCAAAACTAATGCACAGTAAGGATTTAACTTACAGTTTTTAGGGGTTTTTTAAACCAAATAATAGCATAGGGAAATGAAAGAGGGAGCATATTTGAAGAATGGGAACAAGTTCTTAGCAAACACATTTTGGGGGAATACCAGATTTGAGGAAATTCAAGATGGGTGTATTTCCTTCAAAAGCGTAACAGGAACATGGCTTTATTAAGAAAGCAGCTGCTTTTCTCTCTTGCAAAGTAGAGGGTTTAGTGCTCTATTATTGTAGAGCAGGTGCATTTTCCAGGGCTCAGGAAACAATTCTAGTGCTTTTCAAATCTGAGAACTGAAGACAGGAGGAAAAGGCTTTGTCTTTCTACAACCCAAATGCAGCAAAGCTCCTTGGCCTCCAAGAGGTTCCAGACACCACTGAGGGAGCAGGTGGACATTGGCTGGGCTCCACCTGAGCCAAAGCTGCAGCTACTGCAGCCTCAGCGCGGCCACTCAGCACTGGTGGCTGGGAGATCTGCATGAGAGCAAATCGCCCACGTTAAGATCGGGGCATTCAGGATAAGACTTCCAAAAGTTTTCCTGAACACTATGGACAAAGACAGTAAGAATTATATGGTTTATTTAAATAAATCAGCCCTTATTATTGATAGCTGAGGAAGAACATAGAGCAGTTGAATTGCCACAAAGTGAGTATGATGGGCTCTCTTCTGCCCTGAGGTAATACAGTCCCAAATATAACCTTTGTTGATGACACAAATGTAGATATTCATTCCATGTTAAGAACAGATGACTAAACAGTTTCTAAGTATTATTGAAACATGACTTTTCATGATATATGGAGCTCATGGTACTTTGTATGTGGTTTAACAGAACTCTCCCAGTTCTGCACACAAAGGCATTTGTATGGAGGGAAAAAATTAAAAATTACTGCCACTGTGGGAAGAGCTTCCACACAGAATTTAAGATGCAACTCGTAAAACAAGGAGGGTTACTTTTGAATTTTATTCCCAGCAGTTTCCTTTTGGCATTAAATCTGTATGTCTATCTACAGGAATATATTTCTTTGTTTGTGATGAGATGTAATAATCGGACTATGTGACGACTTCTACTGAAGCAGAGATAAAAGGCAGTGTATGATGCTAAGTAATGATAGGTTGCTTCTGTAGTCATGGCAAGGGATGCATTTAGAATACTAACACCTTATTGACTAATGGCTGGGTGCAATTTATAGATTATGAATAATACAAAAAACTTCCTGTAGAGGGACTTTTTACCTGGACACTGGTGTAATTATAGAAAACATATATAGGTCTGTTCAGGAGAAAAGCTGTACAGTCAAATTTCCAACAATCACACATTTCCAAAATATAATTAAACCTGCATATCTAGAAAGTATTTAAGCAGTAGATATGTGGTGCAGTGGCTTATAGTATTTAAATATGTTAGTTAAAAGAGGCAATAAACACCTAAATGCCTTGTCTTCCCTACTGAAGCCTCAAGTGCCTGTGTCGTCTAAACTCAGTGAATGGCGAACACCTATACAGAGAGCCAGACATTTACTGAGAGCAAGTAACTTCTCTCAGTTGTTATGCTAATAAATGAGTAACATTTATTTAAGCACAAAGACACTCAAACTTCAGTTCAGGGGCACGGGATTTCATGGGCCATTGAAACAATCCGGATTTAAAACAGACTTCTTTAGAACTTTCATACCGTGGGAAGACATCAATGCATAATGAAAACAGTTCTCCACCCTGCAGTAATGCCTTGTTGGCTTCAATAATGCACATGGCCGTGCCAAAAATTCCTAACAGAGTAATTTAATAATAATCATCACAATAAAAAATAGACTTGAATCACCATCAAGACTGCTATTGCTCAAGAAGATACCGACTGGTAGAAATAACCCCTTGACGCACAAGGTTAACTGCCACAACCAGCTTCATTTTCGAACAGAAAACCCTCGCCCATTGTCAAGCTGTATAAATAACAGCACAGACAAAGAAATGCTCGGATGAGGAGCCTTCCTCAGTTGTTTACCTCTGAACCGAGAGAACTTAGAAACAAGGTTTAAAAGCCTCAAGAAGAAAAGCACAGGTAAATACCGGCCAGGCAGCAGCTTGTGACTCAGGTGGTGACTGATTTGGTGAAAACCTTGCTGGAAACCGATCTTGCTCCCGATAACAAGTGTGATAAGCTGATCACCGTTGGGCAGCTCGTTAGGAGAGTTCCGAGAGCAGAAAGAGTATTTTTACAGTGCACGGACTGGAACGCAGGATGCTGCTGGTGCGCCTTGGGAATACACGGGGCGCTGGGGCAGGGTCGCTGCCCCTCTGCCCCACGCTACTGCAGGGTGGGACCCCCCAGCCCGGGTACCGAAGTGTCCGCAGCGGGGCCAGAGCCGCCCACGATGGGAGCGGGGTCCCGAGCCCCGAATGACCGCAGAGCGGGGCCGCACCCGCGGCCGCCCCGCAGGGACTCGGTGCGGGGGCGGCGGTACCTGCCCGGGAGGAGCAACCCCCGCGCCCCTCGCTCCAAAGTTTCCGCGGGGGCTGCCCCGACGGCTCCGCGGCTGCCGCTCCGCCCGCGGCTCCCGCGGCGGGGAGGGCGCGCCGTGCCGCCCGTGGCTCCTTCCCTACCTTCGAGCACGGAGCAGAGTTTGTGCAGGGCCATGGTCTCCGGCGGCCGGCGGCGATCAGCGNCTGTAGGGCGGGATCGCGCCAGGCGCCGAGCGCGGCCCCGCAGCTCCGGGCGCCACTGGAGCGGCCGCCGGCGGACGAGGCTCATTTAAGATGTGAGGGGTGTCCGCCTGGGTGAGCTGCTTGTACGCATGTGCCCGCCCCCCGCGGAGCCCGCCGGCAGCCGCAGCACCGGCTCCTCCCGCTCCGCCGGGCACCGCGCCGCGCCGCCCGAGCACCACCTGCCCGACCCTTCCCACGGGCGGCCGGGGCCGGCCCCGCCTCGGTCCCCGCCGTGCCTCCCGCTCCAGCTCCCTCCTGCCCGCCGGCCGCGGGGGTTTTCCCGGTTTTGCGGTGCTGGCCGCCCGCAGAGCGGGCAGGGCGGAGGGGGCGAGCCGTACGGCCACTCTCCGGGGCACGGTGGCTCGGGGGAGCCTGAATCCCGGCTGTCGGCCTTTGTCTGTGGTCTGAGTGGGGTCCCGGCGGGGTAAAAGGGACCCCTCGTCCTCTGTCCGTGCCCCTCGGCCGTGGCAGGCAGCCCGGCCGGCCCGGCAGTGCGGCGTGCCCGGTGCCTGCTGCCCGCAGGGTGCTGCTTGCGGCTCGGGCTCCGGCAAGAGCCCATGTCGCGCTGTTGTGCGGCTCTTGTTTGATAGGAGTGACAGCTAAAATGGAGCTATTACTTTACAAGAAGTTAATAAAAAGGCGCACTTAGCCTGCTGCCTGCCCTGGCTCCCGTCCCTCTGGTTATCCATCACACTGGGTTAGCTTGCGAGGAGAGATGGTACTTAGGCAGAGGGCGCGAGGTGCGAGTAGGCGGCGATGTCGGGGCAGGGCTGATGGAAGCCCCAGGCGGGCAGGGAGAAGCCCCGGCCCGCACGTCCCTTCGCAGCGGTTCCCCGGCCGAGCCGAGCCGAGCTGGCGATGGAGAGCCGGGAGCACGGCCGAGAAAGGTTGTGGTGCCCACAGGCTACGTGTAAAATTACAGCGACACACGTTAGTGCCTTAGAGACGTTTCCCAATCCCCCAAAGGCAACGCGGGTTGAAGCATCGCTGGGTATTTCCTACAGGATGTCTCCTCCCTAGATCTGCCGAGCTGGCACGGTACAGCAGTGTGGACACGCGGGGATGTGCGCGGGGCGTGTTCCAGCCTTGCGCGGGGACAGAGGCGGTGCGGGCACTCCTGGCCCGGCCCCGCAGCACCGGCCGTGCGGTGTCCCGGCCCCGGCCCCACTTCCAGCACGCAGGAGCTCCCGTTCTCCCCCCAAATCAGGGTTTCCCTTCTCCCCGTCGCGCTCCTGCGCAAAGATGCAATTCTGCCCCTCCAGGTGCCCCGGCGCGCAGGCACCGCGTGGAAGGAGTTTGGAAACCACTCGACAGACCCAACAGATTTGGCAAACTGTAAATGATGTGCCTGATTGCAACTGGCGATCCTGTCTGCGTGAGGAGTAGAGCTGCTCGCTGCAGTGTCGAACACGTCTGTGCGAGGTGAAGCTTTGCTTTCCTTGGGGTTTGGTGTTACGTGTTTGAATGTTTAATTCTTCCTACAATGCTCAAAGGTCAGCATATCCTGTTAGGAAAGATCACTCTCTTGGTTCAGATTATGTGTGAAATATTTCAGGCTCTCCAGGCCAGTGTGACTGTAAATTAGACGAGTTAAGCGAGGAGGGAGGAAGAGCCGCGGGAGGAACAACCCCCTGCGAGCGTGCGGATCCCGGCGAGAGCTGACAGGGAAGGTCCTGACTTTTGTGGGTATTAAAGATACATTTCAGTGTTCTAAGGAGCTTCATGAAGCTTGATGGTCTGGCAAAATCCCAAGTTATGTAATTACATTATTCTACTTACTCGAAAATTGTCCTTTTGATTTCAAGTAGAGATGGTCCAATCCTCCCCTAAGTGTAGTTTTCCCGTGAATTGTTAAATAGCTGCTGCATTCCAGCAGTGGATAAAGCGATTTCTCTGGGCTCACCTCTTAACACTGTATTTATAGTGCTGTGATGAAGTGTTAAGTTCTACAGTGAAAACTCCTATACAAAGAGAGATCCTCATCACGTGTATCTACTTTGCATTATTTTCTTTACTAACAAATGTCTACTGTGGTAACTCAAGAAAATATGTCTGCTGTATCTGTGCGTCATCCACAATTTTTTATTGTCTCTGCAAATACATAATTAAAATCTGACTGCTGCTGTGCAGATTGTTAGGAAACAGGGGGTTGCTTTTTTGGAATGCACAGTGTAGCTGAGGGCAAAATTTGACTTGGATATTTTTATTACTTGTGATGATATAAGAAATGAGAGAGCTGGCCCGATTCTCAGATTTCAGGCTGAATTTGCATTCAAGAAGACTATTTGTGGCCAATTACCTCCCACCACAGAAACAGGAGAAAACCCTCACAATACCTGGTGCTCAGGACAAGTTTTGGCAGTAATTGCAAAGACCCAATCTGCTACAGTCAATTTAACCAAAGAGCTGAACCTCTAGTTTGTCCATTAGAAGGTTCAAGAGAGCTATTACACACCTGGGGAAGCGAGCAGCTTTTCCATACTCTGCTTTTCCCAGGGCTGTGTCAAGCTGTCAGTGTGGGAGATGCAGAGAGTAGCATCGATTCGCAGATTTGGGGCATATGCTGCCATCATTTACTGCTGCGTTCAGAGACATTTCTCCCGGGGACAACTCCAGCGTGTTTTGCTGGAGTTCTTGCTATAGGTGGTGCTTTAAAATACTTTATAGTAAACTCGTGACAGGTCTGAAGCAGCTTTCAGTTCCTATTTTCTGAGCCTGCAGAGTGCAAGTTTCCAGAGAGGACAATGCTGTGCCATGGGGTCAATCTGGCAGAACGCTTGAGTTAATTAAACTTGAGTTTGGGAGTTAAGAACGGTTGAAGGCAGCTTTCGGACAACCAGTTGTGTATTGTTCTGATGCTCTATGGAGCCATCGTGATTATCTGTGAATGGGAGTGGTTCGGGGAAGGCAATGGGACTGCTCATCTTCAGGGAGGTAAACACCTGCAGGGTGGTTAATAATTGCTGTTCTGTGAGAAGTTTTAGTTATACCTAACATATTGTTTACTTTTAAGTAGCAGATTGTACATCACAGATAGCCTTAGACCAACAGTTATTGTTTTAAAAAGAAGTTGCAAAAATGTAGATGTCAAGAGTGGATAATTATGAGATGAAGTTAGGAGTTATGTTTTAACTCTTCTGGTACTCGGTTTTGTCAGTAGGATTCAGGTGCATTTGATATATCTTAATTATGTACAATTTCTACTTCGAAAATTATAGAAGGTGCAAGTGGCTCTTTGTGTGTTAACATAATATGTAATGATACATGAATATGTACAGTTGGCTTTGTTATTTACACCTGAGTTCCAAACACTGCAAACTTTGGAATAGTCATGAAAAAATACTGATAGTGCTTGGAAAGTTTCCTCTGCACTTCTCTGCTGGGCAATGGAACGAGCTCTGACTGTTGGAATGTACCTACAGACTTGGTTGGCTTGAGTTGGAAAATGCATTAACTTCAAAACAAGGTTATAATTGTTATGCGTTGTATCACGGATAGGATCATGTTTTTCATTGAGGCCAGGAATAAATTATAAAAATAATGCTGTGAGTCCAATATTACCAATGCCCCAACAAATAGATCCTGTCACCAAAATGGGAATAAAACTCCAGAATGGATTACAGGGAGTTACTAAAGCAGCACAGCAATATGTCAGATTCAACATCTCTATCGCTCTTGATTTCTTAACATACTCCTTTGATCAAAACATTTGCCCATCCCTTTAGAATTAGTACTCTATTTACAAAGTATGAGATTATTTTAAGCATAATTTTTTAACCTGGATTTTTAAAAATAATTATTTTGGTTATTAATACCTTCAAAACTGACACAGTTAATGCTTTTACACTATTAATTGTAATATAGTAGGAACATATGGATTGACTCCTTTTCTATTTAGGTGTCATTTATTTGAATGAAGTGCTAAGTATCAATTACAATACATTGGTATCTGTACATTATCAATATCAGATATTGGTGTCAAAACAGGCTGGGCATGAACAGGTCGAGAGCAGCCTTGGGGGTGCGAGGCTGGACATGACCTGTCCAGAAACCCCCCCATGTCCTGGGCTGATCCTGCAGCGTGGGCAGCAGGACAGGCGGGGAATCTGCTCCTCTGCTCCCCTGCTCCTCAGGTGAGACCCCCCTGCAGAGCTGCCTCCAGCCCTGGGGCCACCACAGGAAGGACACAGAGCTGCTGGAGTGACTCCAGTTCAGGCATCAGGATGATCAGAGGGCTGGAGCAGCTCTGCTGGGAGCAAAGGCTGAGGAACTGGGATTGTGCAGCCTGGAAAAGGCTTTGGGGTGACATAATTGTGGCCTTGCAAGTGCCTGAAGGAACCAACAAGAAAGGGTCTTTTACAAAGGTCACGGAGTGACAGGACAAGGGGGAACAGCTTCAAACTGACAGAGAGTAGGTTTAGATTGGATAGCAGGAAGAATTCTTCCCTGTGAGGGTGGGCAGGCCCTGGCACAGGTTGCCCAGAGAAACTGTGGATGCCTCATCCCTGGAGGTGTTCAAAGCCAGGTTGGATGGAGCTCTGAGCAACCTGGGATAGTCGAATGTGTTGTCCCTGCCCATGGCATGGGAGATGGAACTGGATGATCTTTAAGGTCCCTTCCAACCCAAACCATTCTGTGATTCTATAGAAGTTCTGAATTGACTTGGTGCATTTCTAGTGATTACTTTTCAATTAACTGCGGCAAATGTTTCTAATACAGCTCCCTGCTATGCAAGACAGCCTCAGCATAGGAGGAATATCATACTCTATAGATTATGCCTATTAATCTGCAGCAGAAAAGTTGTTTCTTTCGTTGGGGGATTACAGTGCATTAATGATAAATCTGGTAGGAAGATTCAGTCTTAAAGCTTCTCATGGAAAATGAGAACAAAGAAAGATGGTATTTCAACAGCCATCTGTCAGTTGGCCTGTCAACAGTGTTTTTATATAGGTGAAATTTCACACTGAGGAAGCCTTCCAATAGCATTTCTCACCAGGGCTGGGCTACAGTGGATGCATTTTGGAAATGTATATAGTTAGAACTAGTCCTCAATTCTCACTTACCGTAACTTTCTAATTGATATTGCTTTCTTAAACTTACTGGTAGAAGGGTAATAACCTTACCCAAACATAGTTTTAATGCTTATAGAATAGAAAACCAAAGTATGACATGAAACCTTTGACAAGAGGTTTAACAATATTTAATGCCTTAATTCAGAACCATGTGCACATACTGTGTGAGCCAAGCTAAGAGCAGTAGGAACCTGTGGTAAACTTTATTATAAGACAGCTATTAAAGAACCAATAATGTATTGGATACAGTGATGCAATGATGCACTACTGAGCATGCAAAGTACCTCAGAGCAAAAGACACTGAACTCATTGTTTTGTAAACCCGACAACAGCTTAAATGTCAGCATGAGGTGATTTTATTCCCAATTGCTTTTTTCAAAAAAGATAAGGAGGCTAATGTATGTGTGTTACATTGTGATTGAGGACTACAGACAACTTTGCTGTCACAGTGGCATTATGCATTTAGCATTGTTCTCCAACCATCTCAAAAAGACAGGAAAATACATTGAACTGTGTGTCCTCTTAATCATGAGATCTGTTCTTTCTCTTGCTGGTGGGAGTAAATTCTGTCAATGTGGTTTAAGAAATCCAATAGCATTAAGTATTTATCTAAAAAAATCTTAGCTTTTCGTGCCACTTTGAGAAATATTAAAGGTGTGCATCAAGTAAATCTGCTGTCCTGAATCGTAACAGCAATGGTACGTGGAAGTCTCCTTTGTTGGCACCTGAGCAGCGCATACTGGAAATATTTAGTAAAACTTCAGAGTTTGGGAGACTAAGATCATGTAGAATAGAAGCACAATTATTCTTAGAGACTCCTTGAGGACCCCAAGAACACTGAGCAACTGGAACTTCATCACCATTTTAAATATTTAAAGTTGAGCTACTCATCTTAAGTAATTATTATGAAATTTGGGCATAGTAGTGCACATAGATAATCTGCATTGCTTCTTCTGAGGGTCCCATTACAGTCTTCATTTTATCTTTGTATATCTCATCACTTAGAAACAAATTTTAGGGTGTCAGTCCTCATTCTTTTTCCACTCACAAATGTTTAACATCTTGAAAAACAAAACAAAACAAAAATCCCATACCTTTTATATGTGTATATATATATATATGTATATATATATATATTCAATATAAAAAAATATATATAAAAAGTTACTTTCATAATGACTTTGGACCTTTCTAAAATAAATATAGTTGCAATTTAATTATAAAAGCAGTTTACATAAGCCTGATACATTTTTATGATTTTCATTTTTTAATGTGTTGTCTTCTCTTTAGAACTAGCATACATAAATACTGCATCTATCCCAGGATGACTGAACTAGCATTACACTGCAGGTTTCTTTTGCTTCTTTAATTCCTAAGTTCTTTAACTACTGCACATATGGATTGAAACAAAGACAAATACAGAATACTTTAGATTAAACACTATTTAATACAATAAAATAAGTAACAATTAAGTAATCTTGAGAAATTGCTCAAGTTTAATTTTCAAAAATCAGGTTATTTTGCAGGAAAGAATACATGACAAGAACAATCCAAGTGGTACAAGGTAGTCTGCTCGCTGAAATGGCCACACTTGATTTACACAGTTTTCTTTCTACCAAATATTACTAGAGAATTGGTACATAAACAATGGTTCATGCAACTTGATCCCTTTACTAAGAAGAAGAAATGTACAGTTCTGTTAAATAAAGGCCAAATGCTATTATATACAGTCTGTTATCAGAGAGGCCTTGTGAGACATTCAGGTTTAATTTTAATACTTTCCAAATAAATACCAAATAATGCAACATTTACAAACACCACACCAACAGTGTTTTCACGGTAATAACTTTAAAAATCAGAATTCAGTATTTCAATTAAGCAAATGAGTAGCAGCTCCTTCATAAATATTAAGGCATGTCACATAGCATCAAAATGGAACCGATGAGCCTCCTGTCGCTTCTCTCTGTCATCTGCTTTCTGAAAAATATTAATAAAAAACACTCTGTGCAATCTAGAGCAATACTGTTACAGAAATGAGTTGTCAAATGTCAGAGAAGGGGTGATTTTTTCCAAGTCACTCATTTGACAAAAGGCAAAAAATCTTAGTAGGACCGCCAATAATTAACTTTTAAAAGATGTCATCTTGAAATAGCAATAATCTATGCAAAATTGGCTTCTGCTGCTAATGCTCTGCTGTTGCAGTATTTATGACCCACTATTTGCTGTTATTTCTAATAATGCTTTTCTAAAAGGAATAATTCAAACCCAAAGACTGTTTCCTAGTATGCACTGAGTCTGCATTATAAATATGAGATGAAAGTACTTTGGATTAACTGCACATGTCATTTATGTTACACTTCAGAAGAACCTCATTTAAAAAACATTCTGTTAAATACAAATAGACCAAGATAGCAGTTGAGCCAACAATTAACAGCAGCAGGTAGGCTAAAAATGTTCCAGGCTTTTTGTTTGTGTTTTGAAGTTGTGAAATAGGATGCATTGCCCACACACTGACCTGCTGAAAGAGTAGTTTGGAAGGTGCTTGGAAAAAAGCAGCATATTTAAATTGTGCGTATAATCCATGTAATGTGTAAAATCACGTCCTCTCCCACAAGTCTCCTCTTGTGCGAAAGCAGTAACAGGATGCAAGCAATTCTTCAAGGAGTTTTGAACACAGTGTGAACTTTTCCAGAAAACAGTGTTTTTGTCATGACAGACAGTATGTATAAATCCCAGCAGGCGAGAATTTAGCAAAGCAGATTGAGATGCTTTTTAGCTGCTTAGACCAAACTTTTTTTTTTTTTAAATGAGTAAAACAAAGAAAAACCTCTCCAGGGTGCTGTTGTGTGGGCACTCAGATTTGTTATCTTACTTGATAAATATACACCACAATTGTGGAAGGAATTGTTGCCCATCTCCTGCCATGGAAGTGTGTTGTCTGCTTTGGCTCAAGATCACAGATTTCCTCATTACACAATGTTTATGTGTGATGGCAATTCCGTTGGATTAACTATGGATTTTGGAGCAGCAGCAGAGCTGTCAGTGAGGTTTAAGATGTATCAGTCTGCCTTTTCTGGCAGGGTCTTTATCAATGTCAGTAGTGTTTTGAATGTCACAAAAGGGGCTGGAAGGAGGGAGTGGCACACTCTTTCCTATATTGAAATGCCTGCCACATTCCACAGAATTTCATAGTCCCACTTAGAAAACAATTTTCACTCCATTTCTTGTATGCTTCCTGAAAAAATCACTGCTTCAGATTTGACAGCAACCGATACTCTGATGGATCCATCAAGGCAGCTCTGGCAGCACTGCCATCACTGTGCAGTGCTCACATGAGCAGCCCAAGACCCCGAAGCACATTATAATGAGAATATGGGAACACCAAGGTCCTCAGCCAGTGGAAGAGACTGTAGCTGTTGTAATATGAATAATGGTGTCAATTCTTCCTCTAGTACTTGTTTTAATTTGATGTATCAAAACCAAAAACTAGAAGCTGAGATTTCAAAGCTTTTTTTTTTCTTTTTAAATGGATCCAAAATTTCTAAGGCATGACAGAGCAACACCTACCCTAAATCCTCCAGTTCATTCAACACTACAATACTTGGCTGGCAGACAAGTGTGTGAGAACTATTGCAGACAAAGGGCTCCTATTACTACTTATCTGCAGGGGTCAAAGTACAGGGTTTCTTCTAGCTGCTGAATAAAACTCTGCAGCTCACAGACACACGTCCTCTGGGGGATAGAAAAGATTGGAAGTGCCAGTACATTTCCCCTTCCTTTCTTTGCTACAGGTACCCCAGAGATCTACATGGGAAAACGGCATTTAGCTAGGATGGTATTTTTATGAAAGGATTACTGAGAGACAGTAAGCTAAGAACAAGCTTAGACACAAGGAACTTTGGAGTTTAACAGTGTCAGGGATGCACAGAACAGCCTTGGTAAACATTCTTATGTGTTCAGTACCTTCGACCACTTCTAAAAAGTGGGAAGGTTAAAATCAATACAAAAAGTATGGAATTAACACATGTTTATACAGTGGTCTGAAAATACACACAATTTATCCAAATATTTGTGCCTATTTTGAGCAAGACTGCAGAGCTGGAAATGAGTTTATAATATAACCAATACACCACTTCATTCACATACACTTCATGAGGCTTAAAATGGCTCCAAAAGCACTTTGGGCTGAGTGCTCCTTTCCACTGCAATGCCTGAATTACTGGATGAAAAACAGTTTTAAATGGTGCCATTAAATCTCCATTTCTCCAGATGGAATTACACGTAGTCAATCCTTCCCTGACTCAAAGTCCAAGTACCTTTTCTGCTACTCCTGCTGCTTAAGATCTGCTGGGGGCAGAATGAACACCAGTGCCCAGCCCAGCGCCCAGTCAGCAGTGCCTTCTTGGTACAGTGGGACATGCTAACGACAGTCAGCATGAACTTCATATTTCTTTGCTTTGTGTGTCTTATTCCCAGGTTTATTATTATTTGGAGACTGTTTTTAAAGTTCTGAAGAGTGAAGATTGACAACTAAGTACCATTTAAATACAAAGCATGCGCAAAGCCCCTCTGAATGTTTAACAAGGTCATTTTATTTCCACAAGCACAAAATAACAAACAGTTCTACCATGTCAAAATGGGCAGTAATTTTATTTGACAGCCAAGATTATGGTCTGGGTATGTAGTAACATTTATTGGCAATCCTGCCAGTTGGATATGATTGTGAACGGAGCATAGTTGAGAAAAATGGGAACGCATTTCTTTTGTGACATGAAAGGCCCCTTTCAAAATGCTTCTTCAAATCAATGGATTTCTATACACTGCATGTATAATTCAGACCCACAGAGCAAAGAACCAATATGCACATGATTGACTCCCTATGCATTCTTGAATGCTAATGTCAGTGCAATCAGCAAAGATAGATACAGAAAAAACCATGTTTTCCTTATTTTTAGATTAACAGCAGAACTCAAGAAAAGTAAACTGAGTTTATGTTCCATTTTCCAAAACAGTTCTTAAAACTGCAAAATGGAAACCTTAGATATGAAACAAAGACATCTCATTTAAGATGGAAATAACAGTTTAATGGCAGAAGCTTGCCCATGTTGCTCTTCATTTCCCTTTATAAAGTGTCTCAGAGCTTAAATAAAAACAATGCCAATTTTTAAACTTGCAGTAAATACTAAATAAACACCTTTTGGGAATTAATTCAGTGTGTGTCAAATTATACTGTAGAAAAATAGTCAAAAGAACTCCCAATGTACAGGGCTGTGAAATATTAGAACTGTTAAATAATATAGAAAAAATTCTAGTTAATTAAACTTACCTTTTCTTGCCAGTGTAATATGCCAATTATTGCCAGGATGAAAACACAGACACCAATTAAGGCTATAGCTGTGAGCAGTACAATGTTACTCGGGGTCAAATACAGCTTGGCACTCCAGCTATATAAAGGAAGGAAATCCAAGGAAACATTAATACCCTTCATTACAGAGCAGAAAACAGATTTAACTTACAAAGATGAAAAGAACCTGTTGGGGTAGGACAGGTGACAACTTGGTCTACAGAAAAGAGCGGGTCTACTTAGAGACTGAAGCTTAATGATGTTTACTTGGAAATATATGGCTTGATGGAATTATTTTCAAGTAATACCACATCTAAATGCATTTTCTGTTTAACTTTTCATGAGTGCCATGGATATGTTCAGGGAATGAGTTTTTTTCTCATTAGGAGGTTTATCTCCTGCCCCTGCCTGGGACAAGGGAAATTGCCTAAGAAAAACTTCCACAGAGGTGCCTGGGGCCATGGAGAAACAGGGGGAAATAAACCTCGAAGATGTTTCCTCCCGGAGAAGCTGCTCTTGGATGGGCTCATGGGGCCAGTTCTCTAAGTGTGATGTGTACCCAGAGACAGCTGCAGTTCTAGGCAACATAACCACTGCATTACGGTAGCAGAATGCTGGAGAGCAACAAAATCAAGCACTTTGAGGGCTTCTGGAAGACATCCCTCAATCCATGTGGGGTCCTGGGACCCAGTGAACACCCTTTTTGTCCTACAGCTTCCTGTCATGGGACAGCTGGCAGCAGCAGTCTCTGTGGAGGCAGCACTGAGGCCTCCCAGGAAATAACACACCACTGTTAAAAACAAAATAAAATTAAGTTTTTCTTATGAAATCTGATTTCTTCTGGGGATTCTATCCTCTGTTATTCTCCAGCGTCCCTAAACTCCCTTTAAAGAAAAGCAAAAATCATTTAAGGATGACAGAAATTTTTCTGCATAACACACACCTTAAAATACCTCCAGACTACAACTAAATTTTCATCTGGCAGATGTTATTTCTGTGGTTGTTAATTAGCAGCTCAAGCAGCACATCACTTCTTAACTGTTATTTGTCCTATAGTAAAATTAACTGCTGAAACTGATGTCAGAATCATTTCTGCATAATAAATGCAACTGACCTCACTGGTAGATCAAGCGGCAGAAAGCAGCTGGAATATCTGGCTCATGTTTTCTCTCACAGCAGAGAGAGGAACATGCTTTCTTTGTGGGATAAACATTTCAATTGCAGACTGAATGCTGTGTTCAGGCTCTTGTGTCACCAACCCATTCACCTTTACTTAAAGAAAAATATTCATACCTGCAGCAACAGCAACTGCCTTTAGAAGGGTCAACCAAAGCTCTTCTATAGAACTAGGCAGAAATTGCATGTTTGGTGCAACAAAAATGCTTAATTCAGCCATTACCATGCTTTTTTGTAATGTGTCAATAAGACTGTTGGTAAGTCTAGCAAATATGTTATTATTTGCAGCAGTTGAGCTAGTAAAACATTTTGCTTGTTTGCATGAACTGGTAATAGATTTTTGGTTTATGGGCACCATGTGAGAATCTGTGCAAACACCCAAGAGGGATCCTGCTCAGGGACAGAGGCAGCTGCACCTCAGAACTGAGCCCCTGCCTTTTGATTTACTTTTATACAGGTAACTGTTTTTAAACCCACACATAATGCCGAATTTAAACTGTGTGTTAATGTTATTTTGTGAAGTGCAGATCAAAATGATGGCGTTACCTTCGAGGAACATTATGAGGATAGGGGATGACTATAAGCTGGGAGTTTGGTATGATAGCTGTCCATTCTTGTTTTCTTATGGACTGAAAGAAAAACAAAGGCTCTGTCAATTCCCAGCAAAACAACATACTTGAAAGAAATTCTCTGTTTAAACATACAAAAGGCAAAACAAAACCCCATTTTTTAAAGACTTATTTTTAAAAGTGATTAATCCCTTACCTTCGTATAAACTTTTTATTCTGAAAACTTCAAAATGCTTTCAAAAAACCCCCAAAATTAAAAAGCAAAATAACTATTGCTGACATGAAACACAGCATCTGCTTAAGAAGTACAAAGCAATAAGAAGAACTGACTTTACAAAGGAGGCAGGCAATTATCCAAATCAGAATCTGTCCAATTCAAGTACCTTACATTTTACAGTAGGACCATCAGATCTTTAAGACTGAAAATGGCGAGGACCCCACTTTTATGTTTCACCTGAAGATGAGAGAATGACACCAATCTCCACCTCCCATCATACTGATCATGGTTTTATCACTGAGGCAGAAAGGATTATGGGAGTTACAGGCTGGCCACAGCAACCCCAGGAAAATCCCTACAGCTATTACAGTCTGTTAATAATTGGACTCTCAGATCTAATACCATTTACCCTCCAAACAAGCACCACATACCTGTGCTAACACTTGGACACAGCCTCCGTCATCTTTTGGTCTTAGTGTTGGCTTCAGAGCTTACAACCCCCCAAACCCAGGCATACACTGTTCTTTGGGGCAAACCTTTCTGGATTCAAACTTCTTTGACATTCTTCCTTCATAAAATTAAAATAAAGAGTGTCCCTGGCAGTATTTCCACACAAACCCTTTTAGGAAAGGTAACACCATGAACATTAGCTTGACAACTGAACTCTGAACTAACCTTTTCTCCCAGGGGACGAGGAATGCCAACATACAGGTGGTCGAGGAAGTTGGCACTACGCCCCAAGCCCAGCACGTTGTAGGGCAGCTGCAGAGAGTAATGTGCTGACTGGCTGAGCTGTCCAGCTGAAAGAAAATCAGAGAAGTCTGAGTAGGTATCTGGGGGGAAAAACCCCCAATCAATCAACCCCCAAGCCACCAACTTGCTACACAAACACACATTTCACAGTCAGTAATAAAAATATTTAAAAAAGCTTTACTCAGTCACATGATTATTTAATTCTAGGCTCAATTCCACATTTCCAAATTATTTGTGGGCACTCACTTGGAGAATTGCTTAAATGCTCATTTCTAGGAGACAATTCTTTTGAGCACCATTTATATGTTAAACTGAATATCTATTATTTGTTACAAGTTGAGAAGAAATCAACTACCCACATTTATTTTTATATGATTAGTGTCAAGTCTTTTGCCCCATTGATTTACAAGATCAGACTCAACACATAAAGGTTCACATTAAATCTTGTCAATCAGTAATTACTACTGAGTCACAAAATTAGGTAAGTGAATAATAATGAAAAATTGTTCAAATAATAAATTGATTTAATGAAAACAGGATTACAGTGGTTGCAAGTTAATAATAATTAAAGGAGAAACTGTAGGGGGAAAATAAGATTCTTGGTTTCCTGAAAATGCAGTGGGGAGAGACAAGTGTTGCAGCTACCAACAAATTCAATGACATCTAATTTCCAAAGTATCCAGTTATTCCACTTAAATTTTAATTTCTGGCAAACAGATTCAGATCCTCTGTAGATTCTTTGTTCACTCTCTGGAATGTGAGTGATCTGATTCCACAGCAGGAGCAGCATCAGCACCTCAAAAAGTGCCAGGAATTCAGCCCTTCACCACATTAACCAAGATGAGTTCAAGGGATACTTGACAGCCACAAGGAGGTTTAGGTGACCCACAGAAGTGTTTTCCACAGGGATGGGACGTAGTCAGTGTTTTTAGAGCATGAGATTTTTCTCTGCTTTTACCCCTGACAGATTACACAAGGAGCAAAGGTGGGTCTACTGAATTTGACTTAGTTATAAAAACAAGGTATATGTTAGTGGATCATACTGAAATATAATAAAGAATTTTAAATTAGTTTCACTGATGCTGAAGGATTTTCCCCAAAAGAAGGTGGTACTGCTGTTAACATGTAATATTGAAAAGCTTTTAGAGTTACTTTTGATGAAATATTTAGGATCATGAGAAGACTGCAACTAAGATCTTGTTTTTTCCTTTCATCATACAAATGAAATGAATGTCAACTAAATTAAATGAAATAAAAGAAAATGTCATATACTGTGTGCAGTCAGCCTTAATGAGGTTAGAGAGTCAGATACTGCAGCTGTAATTCTTAAAGCACAGAGTAATTTCATGGCTACTAACACTGGTTCTTATGCCTACTAAGATAAGGATAATGAAATCTTACACTTCAGGACGTAAATAGATTGTTTGCAAAGGTCAGAAAGGAATGTTTTCGTCTACACAGCAGGCAGAAAATGTGCACATACCTATTTTTTATTTGCCTTTACAAGTGGAAGGTATTAGCCAAGCAGGATGATAGCATATAGAAGGTTCTAGTTGACATTAAAGCTGACTAAGCACAGATCTTTGAGACTATTTCTTGCTTTACTCCCCCTATATCTATCATAAATTCTGTTTGATGCTTACTGAAATGTTCCACTTAGAATTGCAACCAAGTAATTAAGAATGACAACTGCTCATCTGAGAAACATAAAAGCCCCGAACCAACATGAACAATAAAAAGAGAAATTCTGTACAGAGAGTATTGTCAACAGTTTATAGTCATATCTGAAGTTCTCAGTCACTGGTAATTAATTTACTTATGAAAATATTTCAAATGTAATTTAAATAGCAATTCTAGCAATTTGTCCTGTTGTAAAACTATTGTAAACAGCTTTCTACTTGTTCCAAGAAAATACTGTTGCATCTTCAAGGAGGAGGGTGGGATTTATTTTTTACAGTAAAATTGCTCTTTAGGCTTTGGAGGTCTGTGCAGGCAGGATGGAAGAACTGGTTGTTGCTTCACAGTTTATTTCGCTTCAGGAGAAGAATGTTACTGTAAACAAGAATTGAAAAACCTCCTCCTGACCATACTACACCTTTTTCTTCTGGTTATTTTGAAGCATCCAGATATCATGGGCTACGGTATGGGTAAAACTTTTGTTTTAAATCATAAATCACTAGATTTATTGCTTAAAAAAACCTTGGGCAGAATGAAATCCTCAACATTTTAGGACATGGTTTTCAGTGGTTTCAGCTCGTCAGAGATCAAATTTGTAAGAAAGAGCTAATGGTGTTCGGCAGTGAAACCTCAGAAGATTTTGTAGAGTTTGATAGTCAGAAACCATCCTGGACATCTCTGAATCAATCTCCTCACTTCTGAAGTCTAGCATGTAAAATTGGAAGCAACACGTGTCATTAACCTTTCCAAAGTCTTGTCTGAAAAACAGAGTGATGTGTCGTCTGTGACACACAGAGTCCTTGTTCTCTGACACCTGAATTAAGTAATTTTCCTTCTGCTCCCATTATCCTCATGGAAACTTGCTGGAAGCTCAAGGGTACCTGCCCACCCTGGGCTGAACTGTAACATCCTCACCAGATTATTTCAGGCAGCAGAAGGGCTCAAATGGAGCATTTCCCTTTATGAAGGGGAGGTGATTGCAAAGCTTTCTCTTGTTTAAACAGCACTGATAACACATGAGACTGGGTTTATGAACAGCGTGCTTGAACATACAGAAATAGATGCACAATACTGATAGTGTTCAATCAGTTTAAATAAGCTTACTGGGTGAATTAAATAGAGCAGAGCATACATGATCACTACACAGAACTGAAAGAACAATGGAAAATGATTTCAAACTTGTGGTTTCCTGAAGCATCATTCTTCTTATTTTTTATTGGGATTTTATTGACAAAATATCATTTGCATTTAAGTAGTCAATTAAAGCCATTCAGATTAATTTGAAATACAGTAATAATATTCAGGCTTTTGAAAGTTCCCCAAAATTGAATATATTAGGGCTGAATAGATAAATGTATTTCATAAATAAAAATGTTATGTCATTATTGCTTCCAGTTACTACATTTTCCTCTAATTTGCAAAATGAGGACCCTTAATACATTCACCATAATAGTAACTGAAGGTATTTGTCAAATGTGAGTCAACTTGTCAAAAAATCCACAAAACCTAATGGAGTTAGAAAACGTACCAAAGAATTGCTTTGTTTTAGATATACAGTAGTTTTACCTGTTGACAATGAAGGGACCTTTTCTGGTTAGAAACCCAGGATGTGAGTTGTAGCCTTTAGTCTCAGACTTGGATGTTAATTCTTCTGTACCATCACCTACCTTAGAATGATTGCTTTTACACAGATAAACATCCCAGCGAAAGTAAAAGTTATTCTGAAAACTGCCCTGCAGAAGTTGCCTGGATTGCTGCACAGCTGTGAACAACACACACAGCAGCCAGTTCAAGGTTGAGGTACAATTTCTTAGCGAATGTGTGTCACTTCAGCTGCACAGCTGAAACACTACAGGGATATTTAATTTACAGCCATTCTCACTACTGTGCTATGGTGCACAAAGTGTTTCCCCATCTTTTGAAGCTGGCAGCACTTTATTGTACTTGAAAATACGCCAGAACAACTTATTGTAAGAGAAAGGGAAAATATAGCTGACAGTAATTACAGACCCATGGAATAGGCTTAAGAATTTACAAAGCAGCTTTCAGGAAAAAACCCCACCAAAATCAAACAAAAGCCCAGCAACTTCAAACTTGAAAGCTTTGGTTCCTTGGCTTTAGTTGAAAGCTTTACTTCAGTTCATTATTAGTGCCTTTGGAGCTGTAGGTCACTGGTTGGAAAACATGTGGAGAAAGAGCTCTTTTTCTGCTTAAAATTATTTTGTGGTAACTCCAGCTTTCTAAGGGCTGAGGGTTCCTCCCTGTCCTCCTCAGCTGGTTGCCTCTTTTCCTCAGTCTATCCAACAGGAAATTCCAGATCAATGCAGTACACAACTTCACCTTTCCACCTTTTCTGCAATACTTTATTCTGGAGTCCAGAAGTAAGATGGGAAAGGGAATTCAAAGTGCACACTTGGGACTTTGACACCAATGACCTGCAGTGCTGCCAACACTTGTGATGCTTCATCTGCAAGCCCAAACTCCAGACCTGATTCATTTATATGAGAATATGTATTTTCAGGAAAGGTAACTTTGCACTGTAAAATTGCAAAAGTAAAGTTACTAAGTCTATAAAACCCCTCAAACAATAAAATTATCATATTGCTGATATTCCAACCACACCCATGGGGAAAGTTGTGTCATTTGTAATGCCTAAGTATATGAGGTCTGGTAATATACCATGCAACATTACAAGTTCAAAAAGTTTTTGAAACAAAAGAGTTATACAGAAAAACAGACTATCAGGATATTCCCACTTATAGCAACCAGAAAATCCTCTTAATAGAATCCAGCTATTCAATTACTAAATTATTCCAGCTTATTACATGAATACACTCTTCTTTCTATATGGTAGAATTCTATACAATGAACCCTGCAGTGTCAAATGGCCATTGAAAATAGGCTTATTTTGCTTTTTTCTGGCACATATTGTAGCATTTATGTTTAAATTCATGACTATAATGGCTGCTAGACATTTGTGTTCACCTCACAATTCAATTTAGTTAAACAGCAGGAGAACTCAATGCAACAACAGGGAAGAGTAAGCAGATTTCAGAAAAACAGAAGGGCACGACTTCACAGCATGTGAAAGGTCATTCTGCCATAGAAGGTTGAAAACAAAACAAAGCAAACCCAGCAAAATGAAAGGGCTCTGAAATGGGACCGGCAAAGGCCACCAGCCCACACAGCTTCAGTCACACAGATGCTTAAACAAATTATGACTTGATCCGTATGAGCCACTCAATGAAGCTACTTGTGATATCTCACATCCCACATGTGGATATGGATCTTGGAGTAAACCTTTATTACTCTGGTGTTCCTGGCCCACAGGATTAATACGTTCGGTAGACATAAGCTGCAATTATGACCCTATTTATTTCAAACTCTATCAGTGCATTTTTACTTCAAGAGAGAAAATTAAGATGTCCATAGCACAGGCTGAAATACAGAATATATTCTCCCAGTAAGAGCAAACAAAAGCCTGGAAATGGATATGTAGAGCTGAAAATCCTGACTGACACTTAACTGTGGGATCTCCTTAAAAGTAACAGCTCCAAGAGAAATGGGGAGGGGGGAGGGCAGACCACAGGAAATGGATCAGAAAGCAGTCACATTTGATTTGTGTACTTCCCCCAGATTTACACCTGGACCTGGCCTGATCTCAAGCAGGAAATTTCCTTAAACATCTGAAAAAGCTGTTGCAGTTGATTTTGCTCTCAGAGTGAGAAGGGCTGTGGAGATCTTACCCAGAGAAGCAAGGCCCAGTACTTCTCAGTTCTAGTGCTCCTGTTGGAACTGCTGTTCCCTATAGCTAATTTAACAGTAAGGTTACAAGTGAAATGAGCAATGGGAAAGTAAAAGCAGAGAATACACACTAATCATTATTCTGATATCTTTTAACAACATACTGGAATGTTAATAGGAGAGAGAACAATTCTAACCATGTTTTTTAAAAAGCCCTCATAATTATGCAAATTTGCTGTAGTTAAGGCTTGGCAGATCAAAGAACCTTAAAATGAATTAGATAAGGACAGCCACATGGGCCTTTTTATTTCACTCTTTGCATGAATATTGCCTACGTGAATGGTACCACAATTCACAACTGAAGTCCTGCAGGATTTGGAAGATCAGAAGCAGAATGGGGACACTGCTTTGAGGACTTTATGGAGGGATAACTTGAGGTGACTTGTTCCAGTGGTCCTGCCAATACCTGTCCCCCACTGAGAACAGCCCGAGAGCCAATAAATAACATCAGCTGACTTGGAGGGGGAACAAAACAGGAAGGCTGAGTTTTGGTTTCATTCACTGCTTCTTGGAAAAGGGATTAATTATTTCAAAATTTTTACTATCTTGTAATTTCTTTCAGATAATTACAAGCTTCAGATGTGGATTGCTCCATAATATTATATAAGGAATGCAAATAAGTTGATGAAAATTAGTTTTAAAACAGTGTACCGATACTATACTTTTAAAAGCTTAATGTGGAAGAGATGTTTTGTAGGTTAAAAATGCCATGTGGGTTTGGTATTGCCTGCCAGTACACATAAAAAGTGTTGCTTGATGTATTTCTTTATACTCAAAAGAGAAGAAGATTATGATATAATGGGCTGTTTTTCAAGCTAATAACCTGTACGCCAAGAATTGTAGTTAGAACATTTACTGAATTTTACAAATTGGACTTGCAAAAGAAGAAAGTCCGGCTACAAACTCAACATAACACATTCAGAAAACGTGACTTTGAAAAGTTCTTGCAGGAATTATACAGTCTCAAAAAAAAAAAATCTATTAATTCATTAGAGCTGAGACACTGATCAAAGGCAGCATTAGAAAATTCCCTGTAGCAATCCTGCTAGGGTCATAAAGGCACCTGGAATTCATTACCATTATTTCATAATGTCAAAAAAGAAAAGGAAATTCATCATGTCTGGACTCTGTTAGGGTTTTATTATTGTAAATATGGTAGCAGTGAAGGTAATATAGCAGTATTAAATCACCTTTGATAGCTGTTCTTAGAGTAAATTGTAAAAACACTGCATTTCTAAAAGCTCTGCCCTCCTGAAAATACCCAAACAAACAAAGTCATAAGCAACCAAACTCAGCAAACCCTAAAGATAATGTTTAAGAAAAATTTGTTTTAGTTCTTGGAAGAGAGAAACAAAAAACAAACAAAAAAAAGAAAAGAAAAAGAAAAATGATACATGAAATGGGTCCAAATTTTAAGCTAGTTCTATTCCACAAAGATATAAGGAATTTCTAAGCTAAGGGCACTGTTCCATGACACAAAGGAAGAAAAATAGCTTTATTTTGCCACTGGGCTATTCTATAAGCTTGCCTAAGTACTCAGTGCCAAAGGGTCAAATATACAAAAACCAAACCCATCTAAACTTGTATTTCCTCAATGTGGGGTTTAGGAACAGTTTATGCTGTTGTAAATTAACCTTTTGATGGGTATTTGGCACTTCAGATTCCCACAAATCCATTATTTTATCACCTTCTGATTAAAGTTATATGAAGTTATACAAAAGTTATTTTGAAAAGCAGCATCTAACATACCCTTCAGATATGCCAGACTTCAGTCCTCTATAGTTTCTATTTCAAATATATTTTTATGACTCTCATAATACAGACTGTACTACCTCTTAAACATAATTTTTAAGTGAATTGTGTGAGTTCACTTAAAACATCAGATTTCTAAGTCTGAGATTGTGTTAATTACAAATAAGTAGTAAGAGTTAAAAACTTCTCTGACTACATGAACAATGACTTTAAATGAGTATAATTACACTTAAGCAAAGGTTATGATGTTTTTTTGATTTATAGACAATTTATAGCACTTCCCTAAAGAAGAGGAAAGAAGAGCAGTTTGATGGCTTTACTAATGTGTTTCCTAGGCAAAAAACATCTTTTTTGTTACTTAGAGTTATTCCTCAGTATTCCTGGTTATCCAGTGATAAGACTGTGATTCACAAATCCTGTGGCCAAAGCAGCCAGGAAGCTGTGCTTTCATTGAGTTTATATTCACACGGGTGCACCAAATTTACGCAGGCCTGCAGTCAGTCCAAGTGTGCCTGAAGGAATAAATAAATTGTACTCTCTTAAACCCATGATTTCCTCATTTAGATGCCTCTTCACCCAACGAATACACTCAATGAACTTTTTGTGATATAGAATTTATAGGAGTTTCCAGTAACTCTGCCAGCAATCCCAGAGGACAGAGGGGCACTGCGAGTACGTAACAGCACAGGAGGGATTAATGATCTTCCATCTTTATCACCCAAGTTTGTGAGAGTAAAAATGTTTTTAGTCTTTACTAAGACATGAACTGCATTCCAAGCTTTTCTACTTTTGTTGTTTTGAAAGACAAGTACTCCCATGTCTTTGACCAAAGGAACAAGTACAATAAAATTCCTTGTAATCTATGACATACTAGTGCCCTACCAGAAATTCTACTTTAAAAGCCAATTTTACAACATGGAAGCAAAAAGGGGACAAAACCCAAGATAACCAGACATCAAGAAGCACAGAAGAGAAAAGGCACTCCAATATGGATTAAAATAATGTGGATAACATAGCAGGAATCTCTAGAAACCTGTCCTGGGCAAAATGCCATAAAGAACAGGGTGGAAGCTGTGAAACGGGGGATGTCTGAGTATGAATCCTGTATGTTTCTGTATGTAACCTGCCACCTCTTTAGCCCTACCCTCTTTCCCCACCCTCCCCAGTGCATAAGGCTCTGCCCTGCTGGGCTACTTTGCTCCTGCCTGTGCAGGAGCACTCCTGGCTGTGGGGAACTGCAGCTGCCCTGTACTGACCACATGGCCAGGCTGCAGACAAACCCAGAGCAAACAACTGTTCATCTCTCACCCAAATCTTTTCCTCATGGGGAATTTTGCCTGCTGGCTGATGATTTTTAGGGGACTGGTAAGGTTTTATTTGAGGCACGTATGCTCCAGCTAAGATTAGCTTAAGTCAGATAGTGGATTCAAAAGGTATTAGGGACAACAGCCAACCCCAAAGGCAGCAAACAGGACATTTTCCCATCCAGAGGAAATTGAGGCTTTTGAGGGATAGGGGAAAAGATGCTGCATAGACCTTTAGCAGTACGTTTTGATCTGGTTAACAAGATGGGCTGTGCTGTGACTTGGCACTGCCAAAGCTTGCAAGTCTTCATCGTGGTCACTGGCAAGAAGGAGCTCTGCCCTGAGGGCTTGGCTTAGAGCTTGAAGGGAGTGCAGTGTAACTAAACATCTCTGAACTCATCACGGAGCTTTAAGTGCTCCCAACTAAATATGTAAGCTCTTCTTAAATTTAGCTTATGAGTGATGAAGCTGAGCATACAACAGGCAGGATTATTGGTTTATTAAATTAGAAAAAACACTGCATTTTCACATGTTAGCATTATTATTTTGATTAAAACACAGGTTAATACTTCCAAGCTTTCAAACCCGTATTTAAGCATGTATGAATACAGAAGTGATACAGAATACTGTGATGTATTTTTGCATCTGTCTGGTTTGTATTTCAGGACATCTTCTCTTTATTTTTCTCTGGGGTGGAATTAACAGTCCTGAGCACTCTATTCAAGGTAAGAGCATTACCATTGATTTAGACTGTTTTAGGACCTTAACATGGCAGCATTTTCCCCCCTAAATTATTGCTATGATTTAAATCAGTGTTATACAGTCTTCCCAGTGATCTACTGGAAATTATTTTTTTTTTTTTTTAAATCAGTGTTTAATTACTCACCCTGGGGAAGGAGCCACAGTGGCACCACTCACAGATGGCCACACTCTGATCAGATTTTGGCTCGTGAGTTTGGGATGTTTTGCCTAAGCAAGAAGTAGTTCCATTATAGTCCTAAGACTAACAGTCCTAAGTTAGACTAACAGACCACTAAGGACCTGTGTCTTCTGGAAGCCAGTGGTACCTACTGAGGAAGGAGCATCAACCTCAGGGTGTTCTATCACCAGGCACTGCTTGGGCTGTGGTCTCGTGGAATATTCTTTTTTTGGCTTCTTTGTTTTTGGCCTCCTGCAAACTGAGGCACCTGAAATATGTCCGGGATGAAACCACTTGTTAAGCTACAAGGTGAATGAAGTTCTTCTTCCTGTTTCTTTTGACCCTATTACCTAATGATTCTTGGATACCTTGTAGTTCTTCTATTAACAAAGAATGCAGCCATTCCCTCTCCAGCTTCCTCAGACTACTAATGGTTTTACTCTATTACCCTGACAGATGTAGTGAACAACTCAGACAAATACATCCTGTGTTTTCTCAATACTATCCTAATCCTTTTTCATATGGCTACTATGATTCTGTTTAGGTATTTCAAGACCACTGTTGTTTCTCAATACATAACTGCTTAGGAACTGCAGAAAAAGAAGCTTATGCTATTTTCACAAACTGATGATATTGTAACCAACAATTTTTCAGATACAGCCAACTGTTCAAAGCCAACTGGCACAGAAGGGACAGAAGAAAAAATGAAACAGTTCCAGTATTTGTAATAAAAATGCAATCTCTAAAGAAAGAAGAGAAAGTTGGGGGGTTTTGGCATTTTAAAGTGAAGACACTATTCAAAACCATTCCCATTTCACTCTGTAATCTTTCCACCTCTTTAGGCTGCTGAGATTATCTCACCTGACCCATTTTTCAGATATCCATTTGCATCTACAGTGGTGTACATGATGTAAGGACCAGGCTGATTAACTCCAAAGGGCTACAAGGGGGGAGAAAAAAAGAAAAAGGCAGGCAAAATATCAGGAACAGACAAAGTTGTAGTAATGAAACAGTAAACTGAAGAAAAATGTTTCTACACAGATAATTTATTTTTATATTGTAATTTCAAAATCTTGCAACTGTTGGTCATAGCATTACACAGAAATTAATTTTCAAAATAAGGATAATCAGTTGGCTAGGTAATGTTTAGTTTCTTATAGAGAAAGTAATCCTACTGAGTCCTCTGGCAAAAGGCTTAATGTTTCCTTGGAAGCTACAAGTAAAATAAAAAACTCTAAAAATTCAAAGAATTAACTACATGTTCTGAAAAAGCAGAACTCATTTGATGCTGTCTGGGGGAACACACAGTCCTGATCGTATTTCTGAATTGAAAAATACTACTCAAAGTCCAATTTTTTTATCATCATTTAGCACCATTTAATTTAATTCATGAAAGTGATTGAATAGTTACTTGTTGAATACTGGTATGTATTTTAAGCAAAATTCTCTTGAGGGAGAAAATGTACTTAAACATCAAAGTAGAGTCATGGGCAAAAATAAATAAATAACATAAATAAATAAATCCAGGGAACTTGCGTATTACTGAGTGATGAACCAGAACAAATACCCCTAAGTGACAAGGGGTGGGAAGCAATTACCTGCTATGGTGGGGAAGGGAAAGGATGGGGAACAACTCTAAGAACAGATTTAAAGAATGCATTTCCCTTTTTTTTTTTCCCAGTGCTGATAATAGGGCATCAAATCCAGTAAAGACCTTTCAAACAATTTACAGAAAGAACACTAAGAGATGATGACACGTTTCACTCCATGCCTCAAAAACCAGTCAGTTCTGAACCATGAAAATGATGACAGATGAGAGCAAAGCCTGAAAACAGTAATTGACAAGAACGAAGAGTAAGGAGACCACAAAGATGCTCTTAATGCAGATCTATGAAAGATGAGTACATAAGGTGAAATTTAAATTTTTTTGGTGCCAAGTAGCTGCACTTTGGCACAATATACTTTATGTTGCTGTCTGAGAGAGAACTTCCATTACAGCGGAGGCAATAGTGTTTCAGTGATCTTGATAATGAAATGGTCATCAACATCTGTTGTGAAGATTTGCTTTTCAAACCCTCTCTTTATTTTTGTAATTAAGCCAATAATACTACCAAACTCACTATTTTATAACAGAAATTAAACTCTATGCCTTAAAACAGGCTCAAATAAAAAGTTGGTCCCACTGGAAGCAGCTTTTCTGTTTTCAAGTCCAAATTCAATTTGACATTTTTGCAGAGCTGAAGTGCTGCTGCTTGTTCTGATTCCTCTCGGTTACATCTTTCACTGTGAACATGCTAAACAATTGGCTAATTGGCAGTTTGGTGGGTGATTGACAGGATCTCTGGAGATGCTGCAAATAATCTAAGCACAAAACAGCACATGCAACTCTCTGCAGACTCCTCAGAGCCCAGGGCATTTCCTTCCTTCGCTGTACCCACTCCTGCAGTTCAGCCCCCGAGTGGCTCCACGGCTGAATCTGCCCCATAATCAGTTTTGCTGGACTTTCTAAATGCCCAGACCATGACTTGGCACAATACACAGTCTGGGCATCCAGCTGGATTACCAAGCTTCCCCAGGGCTGGGTAACAAAGCCCCTGCACAATCAGCCCATTGAGTTCAGCTCTGAGCCAGCAGCTGCCCAGTTCTGGGTCTCAAAGGCGCAGAACTTGGCCAGTCACGATTTGGATTACACATTCTTCCAGTCAATAACTCTTTTAATATGTTGAGAGTTTTGGGTATAATTAGACTTCAGCTTATTTGAAGCTAAATACTATAGCAAAGCCATAGCTCCACTTACTGTTATTTTCCGAGGACAGTCATTAGAACAGAGGCCGCTGAGAACTGCAAAAACAAGAAGTGAGCTTGTAGTGTTTCTGTTCACAGGCCATCCTGGAAAGCACTAACTCTGAAATCTGGTGAAGTCTAGAAATAGTGTCAGGTATCCACTAAAACACAAAGAAACTGAACGTCTTCTGTGTGACTCATGTCAAGGTATAACACTTCCCAATCTGTATAAAGCAAACTTCTTGGCAGCAATGTACCAGCTGGTCACTGTTTTATCACACCTCACTGCTTAACCACCTTCGAAAGGAGAGATTTGCCAGTTAGAAAAATTCCACATGAAAACATTTTTGCAATAGCAGACTGTACATTTTATTCATTATTGTTAATTTCTAACCATTTAAAATAATGGTAGAGATTCAGCTTTACTGTTTTGACTGATAAAAAGGTAAAAGCTTTTCCTTCCATAGAAGGCATACTTTTGGAGCTTGATTTAAAGCAATTCATAAAAGCTGTAACAAACAAAAATCCAATTACCTATTTATTCTAATAACTCAAAAGCATTATAAGCAGATGTGTATAATGCTACTTAATATCTAAAGCCTGTGACAGTTGTTCAATTACTTGCTTATAACTTAGTTTCAGAATTCAGTTCCATTCAGAAGTGTCTGTTAATCAGCTAAACAATGGACAATGAAATCCATCTGTTCCGTAACCCAGAACATCCTGTCACTGAGTATTAGAACAAAACAACAAACACCACACACAAATAATGTGTCATTCTGATGCAAAATTTGGACTTGGAATGACAACAGTTTGGTTGAGCAGCAGGTCAGTAATGGCTGTGGGCAGGGAAGAGGATACACACCAGGTATTGGAGCCAAGGAAAAACATTCCTTCCCCATGAGTTATGGTATCTCAAAGCAAGTACGGCAGACTGAAAATGAAGGTCTGAACCAGATTTGAGGGCAGACCATCCTAGCCACCAGGAGTTTTTTTTAAGCATCTCCTGTCTACTGAATGGAGTTTAAGGTCCAAAATGTTTGGGGCCAGTGAAATACTGAAAGGTGCTCATAAGATGTTCACAGTCCAATCAGAAATCATTCCCTCTGGGAGTCAGAAATGGCACTGCTGTAGTGAAGGTATTTTTCTAATATCTTGTGTGTGAATATTAACAACTGTCAACATTCCCAAGTTATCATTCTTTGCTTGTGATTTCAAAATGTTGAGATTTCCGAATAGAGTAAAATCTAGTATTTCATATACAGTCCAAAACCCCCAAAAATCTGGACAGCAGAATTTGAAGACTATATATATCTAAAAACAGACTTTTAAAGCTATAACCTGATTTTATCTGTTATACATGTGTGTATGCAAGTGGAACCAACTCTTCCCATTTTCAGGCAAAAAGAGGCTGAAATTTGCTGTTCAGTTTCGCTCCTGGAACAAATTACCTGACCAAGTAGATTTGACATCAGTTATAATGAGCAAAGCTGTTCTCACTGTCTATATGCCAAAAAAGTGAACACAATGCATTTACTGATACACTAACTCCACAAAGCAGATTTTGTTAGAAATATTCTCTCCTGTATCACAGTAAAAATATTTTTAGATACTCATTAATTCCCATTTCCTGGGCTTTCTATGCAACAATGCACCCTAGAAAGATGCTAAAAAAGGCTTGCTCCAGTTTTTAAGATAGATTTACACTGAGTGAATCAAAAAGCATGATGCAAATTACTCCTTTCCCACTAAAATATCACATAATTATAACTCTGATATGGCTTTGTGAAGTGTACGATTTTTCCAGAGGATTTGCTGCAGGCTTTTGGGAATTACACTACCCATACATGGTATTACTTAAGAGAAGACTTCCATCAACATGATAAATTATTATATGCTATTCCTGTGAGAACAGAGCTAAGGGGCTAGTAGTAAATGCCTCAGCCCCCAGTAGCAGCTGCAGTGCTGTTCATGTTATGGTGTGCAGAATATGTGCTTTAGAAGGATTAGATGCCTTTAACATGAAGGCCAACACAGTTTTTGAAGGTGAACCTCTAGTTGTTCCTGTCGAGCTTTGTCCTCACGGGCTCCCAAACAGCCTCGTATTTTACTCACTCTCAAGAAATCAACGGAGAAGGACAAGCAATGAGCTCAAAGCTCAACACCTTTGCAACTGAAGAACAGGGCAGGGCATGCAATTTGAAAACCTAATTGCTCTTGATTACAAATATCAGAATCTAACTCCAGCCTTTTGAGCCAAGTCTCCCATTAATTCACACCCCCTGGCCATGTTCATGGCCATGCTGTGCTTTGCAGGTGAGGTGTGTTTTGTGGCACATGGTGCTTTTAGGCTAAAAACAACAAACTGACCCTCAGAACACACCATGAAGTATAAGCAAAACATACACCACTCCAGCAGTCACTGCTGTGAAATCAGCCCATTTAGAAGGAAGTTCTGCATCATTTCCACATGACATAGACAAGAATTCCAGAAAAACAGGTTTGATATGGCAGAGGCACAGCAAAAAAACACAGAAATCCCAGTTGGAAGAAAACACTGGAATGACTCATGGCACAGATGAACTTCAGTGCCCTTGGCTATTGTTTCTGAGAACAGGCAGTCACTGTGGACAGGCAAAGCAGAGTCCTTCAAGCCAATACTGTAATTTCTCATGGTTCCTTTCTGCCTCACCATGGTATACATATTTATATGTGCAGGCATCGTTACATTTATTCCTCCAATCAGTGAATTATGAGCTAAGCTTCCTCCAAATTTTAAACAGCACTGCACAATTAAAATAACACTTCAGGCTGAATGACAGATATATGTATATCTATTACTGTTTTTATAATGGCAATACTACGTTATGTGAGGAGGTAGGTGAAGGTGGTGTACAGAACATTCACAGACTGGGCCTCCCATGTCCAGCTACTCCAACCCTTTCCCTCAAAACCCATTAAATATACGAAACAATTTCTTACTTAATCTATTTGTCAGAACCTCTAATGCTGGGAACTGCAGTTTCTCTGGGCATTTACGTTAGTACTTCACAAGCTGTCATTTAGGAAACCATTCTTACTATTTACTCTTCCGTTACTTTATGTTGCATCCTGCACAGACACACAGAACACATCCCTCCCTTGTTACGTGTCATTATGGATTGAAGACATGGATCTTCTTTACATTTCTCTTTTGGCCTGAATAACTTGGTTCCATGTGCTTTTTTCCTACAGGTCATGTTTTTAAACACTTGATAATTCTTGCTTTTTCCTTCAGAAGTCAGCTGAGAAATGAGTGTTGAAAGAGTTAGTATCTATCTTTAGAATTTTGCTGGGATGCAGAAGGAAAGGTCCCAGATCAATGGAAAGCTTTAGCTTAGTGAAAAATAAGACACACATTCTCGTAAAAAAAATACACAGTCAAAAAACAATGAACATTTAACTTAGAGGTTGCTGTGGCCAACACATATATTAAAAACAACTAAAGCATTGAAAATAGTGGTCAGAATTACTTTGGATTTTAACAACTGAAATAAAACCAAAACTCGCTCTGAAATGAAACAAAGCCACCTACTCCAAGCTCAGATTCTGCAATGAGATTTCTGCCATCCCTTGTATTTTCCATACAGTGCTTTTTCTTTTCTAAATTTATCACACACAGAGCATTACCATAATGTTTTCATATACAAAGGTTTAAATGCTCACATTCTTCACAACATCCCCTTTGGACTTGATTATACAGTGACAACTTACCAATAACTTTAACAAAATAGGCATCTGCTTCAAAGTTATTTTTTAGTGTATGGATAGCAAAGTCCTTGTTGGAGTAGCCTTTGCTTAGCACAACGATATCCAAGATACCCTAGAGGAAAAAACCCACAAGTTTACATTAGAATGCTTATTTAGTCTAGCTAACATCCAAATATAGAAAACAAATTCTCTTAGAGACACAAAGGAAAAAAATACTGTGCAGCAAAGCTTACAACTTCACTACTGATTTTAAGATGTTTCAAAAACCTTACTAATATAATCCTAATTTTAGGACAGAGTGGTCCATCCACGTGCTGCAATGCCCATGTTTGTGCAAAGCAGCCTTCCCAGGGCACAGGGACAGGCACAGCCACACAGAGACTGTTTTCTGGGTAAAGAACTGAACTCACATCTTCATAGATGTCAAAGAAAGTCGCTACCACCGCGTCCTTGATCTGATTCAGGTCTGAGAGCTCCCAGAACACCTTGAACATGCGATGGACACTCTTGCAGCTCACATTGTTGCAGGGGACATTTTCTAGTAAAAATGCTTGTTGATTGCTGTAAAACACACACATATAAAACAATTTATATGTGATAAAGTCTTAAATAACAGACATTACAAAAAAGATTATAATTAAATAGTTTAAGTGTGCTGGAATAAAATAAAATCAAAGCTAGCAGCCAGTGGATACCTGAAAATGCATAAGCACATATGTGAACTTTACCGTCAGAATTACAATCATTATGTCATGTCTGACTTAAAATAATGACTACACTAAATAAATGGGTCCAAATTAGCAGAAACAATTTAATTAACCATCCACTCAAAGGACTAAACATAGCCGTACTTCATTCTGAAACAAGTACAAGTGCACTTATCTGCCATTTTCCTTAATCCCTCCCTGGTCCTTCAGCTTAAACAAGTCCATGCTTTTTCACTATTTTATGATGATCTCTTCCCATCCCAGCTCCACTAACAAATTTTCTTAGACACTGCACAATGTTTTAAGCAAATTTAAGATTGAAGCAAATCTCTATTGGTATATTTTCCATTGTTTCAAAACAAAATATAAACCACAAAATCCAGCCTATGAGCACAGTAAAACAGGACAAGACAAACCAAACTGGGCATTTACTGAGGTACAGTGACTCCAGCCACAAAAACAGGCTGCAATACTGAAGCAAGAAGCAAAGACACAAACCAGAGCAGCAGGCCTAGTGTAGAAAAATCTCCCTTCTAAAGACTATGCCCAATAGGTGCCCCTTGGTCAGTGGGACACACAAGGTTCACACACAGAGGCTGCCAACCAGCACCTTTACCCACTGTCCCTGAGACCTTATCACTGCTGCTGGAACTGGGAAAACCTGCAGACTTCAGTAAGATTTACAAGGATTCTTTCTTTCAATTCAGATTTTTTTAAATTGCAAGAAATTACCCAGATTATAGTTATTTGAAAGACTGTCAAGCTTGCCTTACACTCTGTGTATGGAGTATTGTTCAAGTCTAAATTATAAGCCCCGTGAATAGACAGGCACAAGAAGTTTATTTGCTACAGGAATCTTTTTTATTTCCTTTCCTTGCATCTGCACTGTGAGAAAAAAGGAAAACATTAATCAAAGTAGTACTGAGCATGGAAAGGCCACTTTCCTTCACCCTTCTGTCTCAACAAGAGAAACATAAGACAAACAGCAGGAAGAAAAAAGCAATGTCAAACCCCAAACAGATGCTGAAGACCCATTAAGTGCGCTGGAGAAGAGCCATCTTGTAGAGGAATAAATAAATTCAGAGATGTAGCATTCCAGGCCCCAGATGCTACATCTCAGCATGGGAGGAGGAAAGCTTGGTGTGTGGGTTGTGCTGCAGCAACAGGGACTTGCAGGGCCTTACTGTCTGCAGAGGGAAGAGCAATCAGCTCTTGGCTGCCTCCTCACCCCTTCAATTCTTCCTTGGAAGAACTCTGGACATCTGGATTTAGCCTCTGGGCTGTCAGTTGAATCCCTGTATTATTTAGGCCTTTAATACACAGGCATCCCTAGAAACAAAATATCTACCTCCACACTTCTTTTCTACTTCATATTAAAAGTAATAAGAGCAAGTTTATGACCTTCCTATTATTTTGAATCAAATTTTGAAGATCTACCAACAGTAAAAATCTCCCTGTAACAAAGATGATCTGCATCCTGAAAATGATAAAACAATCTCCTTGAAGCCTATAAAGACACACTGCTGTAATGGTAAAACCTTAAAAATCAATACTAAGGTGCTATACAAATGTGTAACAGTCAATACGAAACAATTCACCTTCGAGAGGGAGAGCAAAAGAACTCTGAACTAAGAATAGCATATTGCCCTTAACATGCTATTTGCAGCACTTTAAATACTTAGGTATAAACACCAATACAGAGTGGCAGCTAAATTATGTGCTGCCTGCATAACTTCATACTTTGGGATAGAGTTGTCTACAATTTGGAACCTTCTGACCGAAGTCACCTCTGCAGTAAAGGTAAATTTAATAAGGCTCAATAACTATAAGAGAGGCTTAACATCAAGGAAAGGCTGAAGAATTACCTCAGTTTTATTTTAACATATTTCTTTGCAATTAGAATTAAATATTTACTACAAATTTCATACATCTCTCATGCTGTCAGTTTTAGGCTAGTTCATATACAGTTATACTGGGGACATAGAAATGACATATATCTCACTGCAAATGTTCAGAGTAATTGAATTTGCCTCTGGTTTTTTAGATTTGCTCAATTACAACATGCTCATCAATCCTACATTTAAAAGAAGTCCTCTATCCAACCTTACTTCTGACAAGTGACACCTAACAATGACTTAGGAAGAGATAATTTGGTCAAATAAGGGTCCTTTCATAGAAAGCATTAATACATATACGTTAATTTAAAACTGAGCATGAACACCTAGAAAACTTTCTAGAGAGGTTTTTCATTCAGCTGTCCATATCCAGTTGTTCTTATCTCCAAGTTTCAGTCTTTACTGTTATTTATCACCAGTGTCAGACAAAGTATTTCCAGCTTTACCAGTGAAAAACATTCCCTTGGAGTAAGAGTAGAATTGAAAAGACTTAGATGACATGTTTGCAATACAAGATGCCACTTAATAGCATCTAATTGGAAACAAGTGTTAAACAAAATTTGTTTCATCTAATTAGATGGGAGAAAGGTGTTTATAAACTCACATGCAGTACTTACACTTCCAATGTCACCAGAGTAATTTAAAAAAACCCAGCATGTGAAAAAATTAATATATTTAGGTAAGACTGAAGTACAGATGAACCAATTAATAACTACTGATAAAATCCCTTTGTCTATTATTATTCTATATACACACACAGGTTCTAATATAGAATTCATGTACGTATGTAGCCTGAAGAAAAATTTGTGGACTTGAATTCTAATGTGCAAGCTTGGACTCAAGTCAGAAGTTAAAAGAATTCATACTGAACACATAAATATGTAAGAATCTACCATGAATTCAGCATCTCCACCTATTGGAATTTATTGATTCTCTCTACACTTGGAACCACGGGTGAGATTCCATGTTTCT
The DNA here is from genome assembly GCA_013396735.1 of Grallaria varia. Lineage (NCBI taxonomy): Eukaryota > Metazoa > Chordata > Aves > Passeriformes > Formicariidae > Grallaria > Grallaria varia. Next base: position 148,182 of record VWZG01004158.1, on the reverse strand, counting down.
GTTCTTGCTGGGAAGGAATGTCTCCATGCCATGAGAATATTGCACACCGGATTTGAAATCAAAGAGATATGGCAAGGGATAAAACAGCGAGTCTTACAACAGTTCTGAGACTACTTGGAGCTGTTAATCATTTTCCTGACTTGCCCACGTGGCAGGACAGAAAACCAACATTATGTCCAACCATCATATCTTTATTTCAGTCTTTTGTAGGTATTTGTAAGGATTTGATCTGAAAATACTTTCCTGAATTGTGATGGAAGCATATAATTTGTTTTAATTCTTTTCTTGCCTTATCACATATCAGTATATTTTCAGATGTACAAAATTGTTTCTGCCTTCTTTAACTTATGTTCCAGACAGCAACTAGAAACCAGGCTTCCTAGATGATAGCACAGATTGAGGTCAAGAGTTTACAAAAATGCTTTTATCATTTAATCACAGTAATCAATCACTGAAATTAGATCTGTAGATGTAGCACGAAAGGCTTCAGAGAAAGAAATAAACAGCTTGATCCAGAAGTGTTTAAAATTGATTAAATAAGGTTTTCATTTTAATTTGCTTTAATTTAAGGACAGCTTTTAATTTAATTCCCACACTGTTGTAATTCTCTCCAATCAGTGACCCAGTTTCACATTTTAAAAGGATGTATTTGCTTAAGTCTCTCAGAAACAATGAATTAATATTCAATGTGACATTCCATAGTGAGTGTAAAAAAATGTGACTTTCATTCCCGTCCTAAAGTACCAAGTGTGTTTTCATTCCTTTTCTACAAACACTGCATATATAGTATGTTAACATGCAATCTATTTCTTCATTTTTAGGTGACTTACCCTGTTTTTGCCAGACTTCCTCAGGTTCCTGAAACTTCCTTTTAGTAAGCTGTCAAATCATCTGCCAGGACCTTCAGCCCTTATGCCTTACTGTGTCACTCAACTTCCATGTCCAGTTTGAAATTCATGTTAAATGCACTCAATTGACTAAGCAAACAATTTCAGAAGCAGGGAGAACAGAGAAAAAAGTGTATCACAGCACTTCATTGCAAGGAGACACAGGTAACTTACTGGGCTTCTACAAGAGTCACTATTTACAAATTATTTTAAACTTTTTTTACATGACATTACATTGCCATAATCTTACACCAGCCAGAGGACAGAGGCTTCTAACAATCTCAGAAGATAAAATAACTTAAAATAAGTTTCTGAACTCCATAAATTGTCAGGCAGTCCCTCTGAAGCACAGTAGCTATCAGGATACACACTGAAAGACATCCTATGGTACAGCTCAAAACACAAGACTTCTAGGGCTTCAGTAAAGCCAAAGACAACAACTTTACAGTTCTGATGTCACAAGATTTCCATGGCAAAGCAAAGACACTGGTTCTAGTTTGCTCTCTGATTCTCTGCACTCTTTATTCAATGACCGCTGAGCAGAAGACACAAATTCCCAGCGGAGGAAGGTACAGAGTGAAAAACCTGCCACTCTGGGCCTGAGAGCTTTAACTCTGCTGTGCCAGTCCCAGGCAGGAACAGCATCACTTCCCTCTCGTCTGCCATGTCTGAGCAGAAGCACCTGCTCTGCTGGTTATTTTAAGGCTCAGAGCCACGGAGACAGAGCTGCTCACAGCCTCAGCTCGGAATCACAGCTTGTAGGCTGAATACAAGCACATTACTCTTTAAACTGGGTCATTTTTAGGGGTATGTCAGTATCTGAAGAACTCTAACACAAAAATGCCAGTGGGTGACTCAAATTTAGGCAACCCCTAGAAGATCTGAATTGAATTCCTGGACTTCAGCACCGAATTCTCTCATATGTACACTCTCAGAAGCATCCAAGTGAGCTCCTCAGTTCTTTTTCTTATTAATTCAAAGTACGAACCTGCACCCAAGCTCACCCAAAATACCACACAGAGGAAGGTAATACATACACCTGTTAGACTTATTTTGACTTGTAATGCACTAATGCAAGTATTTGCCAAAGACTCTAGTGAAGAAGATATTAAGACTCCATAAGGTACTGGTTAAAATACCTTTTACAAGCAATGACATGAGGAAGAAAAAGAGAATAGCATAAATAATCTCACACCTCTTCAGATGCTGCCAGTTGTGCAGCATCAAACAGACTAGTCAGGGCACAGCATGCAGCATATCTCCTGTCTGTTCTGAGCTTCACTGGCATCACAGTCTGCAGAGCTCTTTGAAGTTTTTCTTTGAATAAACACTCTATTCATCATTCCTACTGTCAAGCAAAAGGATGTTCACATGAAAACACACTGCTTCACTTCAAGGTAAGGCTAAGGACATGCCAGCAGGCCCATCAGCAGGTGCCAGGTAAGAGCTGCCCACAGGCTCCTCTGTCTCCATCAGCCGTGGCACAGCACAGGGATGCACCTCCTCGGGTCAGCTGTTATGTGGATCACTGACTCCTCAAGGTACAACAGCCTCCCTGGAAACATCCCTACATGCCCTTTCCCACTTAGCACCAGATGGGAGCAATATAAAATACTGGGGAAGCAACTAAAGAAGAAAAACATTTTAAAAAAGGAGAAAGATTACACTGACTAATTTAATAGGAAGGGTAAGAAGCTCCTTTTCGGNAGTTTATTTATTTTCAATTAAAGTTGACAAGAAAAAAAATAAGAGTTGGACAATATAAACCCACTGGTATATTATGAGGTGTATCTCAAATTCCTTGTTTCAAAAGGGCAAATCACTATTGCATTTTTCAGCAGAGTCACCAGTCAGTGCTCATTCCATGGGACAGCACAGAACAGGTTCCCCAACTCTCCAGCCTGGTGTTACTAGTCAGCACTGAAAGCCGAAATCAGGATTTTACAGAAGATGATTTGGGAAAGGAAAGGGAGAGAATCAGCTCCTGTCATCTGGGAGGAGCACCTAAAACGCTTCCTCATGCTCCAGTCCCCGGCGCAATCGCCCACCAAGAGTCACAGTTTGAGCCTGTACAATCAGGCATTCTGAACCCAGCATGGAAATGCATATTCCTGCACAGAATGTAAATGCATATGCTCTGCTAAGTTTCCCTTTTATCAAAGGGAAACACTTAACAGAGATCAAAAGTCTTGTTCACCTGATAAAATGAATGCGATGCACTAAAGTTAGAAATTGGTATGACTAATGATTGAACATGCACCTGATGGTTTTATTTCTAGGTTTGCATATACTCTACCTTCCAGAAGTGTTCCTGAGTATAGCAAGAGCATCTGGGTACCCATCCATATTGTAATCTCCAATATGAAGTGTAATTGGAAATGAAATTTCTGTTGAAGATTTGTCATTTTGATATGGTACAAAGCCCCAGACTGTGTCTTTATTTCTGAAGTCTTGCAAGACAGGAATCCACTGTAAAATAAAACCAAAAAAGAACAGCTAAGTAAAGCAATCCATTTTATTTATTTAACAAGGTAATTCTATTTAAAACAGCTGTCATTTCTTCACTTCATCAGGATTCTTACCATTTACAAACTTCCATAGAGCAAATAAGGATTATTTCCTAACCCTGTCACCAAATGAAAAAATTAATCTGAGTATTTTCTATATGCACTAAATTATTTCAGAACAGGAAAAAGTAGTTAAAGTTGTAAGAATAAAGGCCATAAAGGACCTGTGTTTTGGAATGTGTAAAACATATGGAGATATTCAGGAACACCTTAACTGAAATTCAGGCTTGCCTGCAATCTGTGGTAATCCTTAAGTGTATGAAAGCCCAAACCATCAGGACCTTGAGATCCTGAGCCTCGTGTTTTTCCCTGGAATTGCAGGCACTAGGCATCATTAAAGCTGGGGGACTGATGGTGGATATAAAACTGCTGGATACTATCAGTTTGCTTCAGGACAGGATGGCTGCTCAGACCTGAATTCAGTGTGGCTCTTGCTTAAAGCAGGAGGCTGGATCTCCTAAGGTTATTTCAGCTCGAATGATTCTATTATGCATGGATATTTAGAAGTTCAAGAGCTTCAATTCCCCTCCTATCTCCCCAGCAGCACCACATACTGAAACGTTTGATAAGAAATTAAGATTAAAGTATCAAACTGAAAGTACAGGAGAAATGCAAAGTATAATTTCTCCAGGACAAGAAATGGAAATGCATCTGCACTTACTTTCCAAAGTGCTGTAGAGGTGCTGAATAGGAATTTATCTTAATTAAAATCAAAGTAATATCACAAGTTAGTATGAAGTACCAGGGTTAAGATTTCAATGCTACAGAAAAATTCAATGCCATTTTTAAAGTCAGAAGTAATTTTAAATGTCAGCTAACTGTCAATACCTTCAAAAGGACAGAAGGGTGCCATCTTAAAGGATCACTGTCACCAGCATCAAAAACACTTAAGAGATCTTACATGTCTCTCATCCAAGCCTTAATTTAGCTATTTTAGGAACCAGAATGAGATCCATGACAGTATCATTTCCTGATGGGGAGAGACTCTCTCGCTAATGCAATCCAATAATCAACAACATTCCTGCCACATGGCAATCGCGTGACACTTGACTGTCCCTTAAGATGACACACAACCACAGGCACCTCAAAGGAGCCCCTCAAATTATGAAATGAGTGCACTAAGGTCCACTTAGTTTGGATATCACACATGGCTTAGAAGCGTGGAACAGTTCAGCCCAACCCTGCGCACACTCAGTGCGTGTCTGCCCACTTAAGGGATGACATCTGAACTGCAGGGACGATCAAAACACTCCTGCTGAAAACTCAAAGTTGAAATTAGATTTATCTGGACCCCCACACCCCGTGACATACATCTGTCTATTTAGTTAGTTAGGTGCTGAAGCTTTGGAAAAGAATCTAAAACTGGAAAGAAGAAAGACTCAACCCAAGGGAAATGTTTCAAAGGGTAAGATTTCTTAGCACTTAATTTGTCATGCAGAAGACAGATGATACAATATTACTGCAAATACTGTCATTCTGAAAAAACACCGATTGAAATCAGAACCATGAAATGTAATATAGCTTTTACTTTACACGGTATCATTCACACAGTCACTGCAGTGAAATCCAATTATATCCATCATATACTTTTTAAATGTTCCCATGTATGGTAACACTACTTTAAAGAAGCAAAATTAAAAATGCATTTTTAGGCACAAGGATGAATTGGTATTCTCTTTTTACTCTGTTCAGAGTGACTCATAGAAGGCAATGTTACAATCCTAAGGTCTACAATGACATATAAAACAATAGGTGAGCAACATATCACCTACTGCTCCCAAACACCAGCACTTTGCATGCCACAGGGTTGGATCCCTCTTGCAGAGTCCCCATTGTCTTAAGCATTAGGAAAGGTACCTCTCTTGCTCCAAAGTCTGGCAGCAGGTCCTTGAGCCAAAACTGGGGGATTAACACATCTCTAGTTTTAAACTAGGGCCAGAAACCCACAAAGCACAACCCCCTCACCCCACCCCACAACACAGGCAGGGAACCAGCTGCCAGGCTGGAAGTTTGGAAACTGCTGCCCGTTCTCGGCCAACACATTTTCTGGAAATGCCAGCAATACTTCTACTTTACATAAAGAATGTTATTCCACGCTGTAGAAAGATGAGCATCAAGAGTGGCCTGCAAGAGCTGCCCCAGGCACAGCTGCCCCTCTCCCTGGGGCTCCCTCTCAGTGCACGGGCACTGCAGTTCAGCTGCACACAACAGACAGTCCCATGATTGCATCAGGTTTTCAGTGCCTGCAAAAGTCACCTGAATCCCTCACACAGTTGAGCAGCCACTATTGCACAAAAATAAACCAAGTAAATGACTATTAATATGGTGTTCAAAGCCCAGCAGACGATAATCCCCAACATTGATTCAGAACCACAGAAAAAAATAACCAAAGCAGTAAAAGTCACATTTTCAGTGCTCACAGGTTCTTTGAGGAAGATGAGCAGTTTAGAAATGATGAGAATCTGAGATTTATGACAATTACAGCCGCTGAATCCACCTCTCTTTAAACTATTATACAGGAATGAGGAAAAACTCCTGGTGCTGACCAACTGCAGGATACTGTCACATTCCTCCCTAGCCCAGGAAGTGACACCACAAGGACCTGTGGTTTGCTGTAGGATGCACCACTGTGTCCTGCTTCAGAGCTGCCAGATTTCCAAGAGGAATAAAGCTGTGACCTTTCTATTGTACAGAGAAAGGCTCTAAGAATCATCCAGCCCACAAAGAAACTCTCAAATGAAGGGACTGAGATAATACTGTTTGCTTCAGGAAACAAATGAAAAATCACCCCAAATGCTTAGCAAAATTAAAAAAAGGATTAGTCATCTCTAAGAATATCACAGTATCTGGAGTTTCTACAAGAAGTAGTACAAGGGACTTGAAAACATTTCTCAGATTAGACTGTAGGTGAATTTAAAGAAGTCTGAGGTGTCCTAACACCTGCCACAATCTGAAACAGCGTATAGGATCCTGCTTCAGATCTGAGAGCAATTCTTCTGTTGCCATGGGAACATTCACATTCCTTTAAAACATTAGTAGGTCTGTATCTCCTGAAGTCACTTGTGTGTGTTTAGTTGGCCTTTACTTCTGCTCCATCATCGCAAAGAAGAAAATTTATCTGAGATATTTCTAATACTTTTAAAGAATACATCATTACATGAATTAAAACCTATGGTGAAAGATTATCCCTGAAATAATTCTCCCAATTGGTTTGGCTTTCCAGCAGCCATCCAGCTGGGCCAAAGACATCTTGACAAATGTACTGCCAGACAACATCTTACTAGAACAACTCCAAGGCCTGCCATGCCATTGCATGCCTCTCCTCAGCATACTTTTTAGACCAACTAATTGTACAGATGTGTATTTCTGATTGCTGTGCATTTCATCCCGAACCAGCACACACTGCCATGGAACTGCCTAAACTATTTTTAACTGGGTTTCATCGAATGTTACAAGAAACAAGCAGGAAAGACAGACCCAGGTCCAGTAACTGTAGGCAAAGTGTTTTTTTAAGACTGTCACCTGATTTGTGATTTTTCAGATCTGAAATTAGTAAGTTTCTTGGAAAAAGCCAAACAAACAATAACTCTGAAAACAAGAATCAGTTGCTACAATCTTAACTAAGAAAATAACCCACAAAACCCTACTGCAAAACTTGAACAGAGACTGGATATTCAGGATCTTCTGCTTCTCAATAATAGACTTGCAGTTTCTCAGTTTCCCCTGTGTGTTCACAAGGAACACCACTCCATTGTTGAAACACATTCTGTACTACAAGGCCTCCTTATTACTTCCCTCAAATTGCAAACATTAAATAAACAAAAGGAATTTATTCCTGCCTGTTGCCATGACGCTTACATTTATCACTTCTCATGAAATTAATCTACTGTCCTGGGTTCCTGTAGCTGAATTTTTTTTTTGGTAGTGGGGGGGGCTGCAAAGGTGGTTTCTGCTAGAAGCTGCTAGAAGCTTCCCCTGTCCCATAGGAGCCAATGACACTTTGCCCCAGGTGGGACATCCGGCTCCTGGCCAGGACCGAACCAATTAGAGATCACAGGAACGCCTCTGTGATGACATATTTAAAAATTGGAGGTTGTTGCGCAGAAAAAATTCCAGAGAGCAAGAACATGGGATAACAAGGCAGACATCAAGGTCGCTGCAGAAGCGACCGGGTGGAGGAGGCACCTCATGGAGCAGGGGGAGGACTCAGAGCTAAAACCCCTGCAGCCCATGGAGGAGCTGGTGCTGGAGCTGTGGATGATTGAAAGGAGAGACCTGTGGACCCGTGGAAAGGCAAACCCATGCCGGAGCAGGAGATCTGTGGACCCGTGGAGAGGCAGACCCACGCTGGAGCAGACCTGTGGACCCGTGGAGAGCCAGAGCCATGCTGGAGCAGGTTTTATCCGAGTGAGAGCTGTGGCCCTCGGGACAGCAGATATGGAAGAGCTGCTGCCCGAGGGGTGGATTCACGTTGGAGAAGTCTATTAAAGACTGTCTCCTGCGGGAGGGACCCCACGGAGCAGGGGATGGACTCAGTTGTGGTCCCCTGTAACCCGTGGTGAAGCAGGATGTCCCCTTGCAACCCATGGAGGCTCATTGGGGTGCAGGGACTCAACCTTTACTGCACCCCATGGAAGAGTGACCCCGAGGGGTGGGGGAACTCACATGACAACCGGCAGCAACTGCAACTGCCTGCAACCCCCCATGGACAGAAGGAGGGGTGGGGGGAAAGTGTGTGTGTGTGGTGTTTGTTTTAAGACTGTTTTTTTTTTTCCCCTCACTATTTAGTTTAGCGTTTATCCTGTTAGTAATAAATGTAGGTATTATCTCACTTTGAGTCTGTTTTTTGCCCATGAGGGTGGTGGGTGGATGACCCCTCTCCCTTCTGCCTAGTTGCAGAAAGGGATTTAATGAGTTCATGGAATCTGGCCAGGGTCAACCCATTACATCTACGTAGTCAAAGCTTGGAAGCTGGGCCATCTTCTCTCACAGTGACCAAATTCAGTGAAATTAAACATTCCACTTCAAAATAAATATGGGAATTGACATGTCTGAATAGACTGCTGCCTGAAGGAAGCCTACAACACAAGGGAAAAGCTGCAGACATATGAATGAAGACACTGATACTTTCCACAGTTTCAGAATGGAAAAGAGAAAATGTTTTAAAAGAAGCAGCTCCATCAGCTCCATCTGCGTGCAAGAAAAGGGAACTCTAGATAGAACTTTCTTTCAAAAGGTTAGGCCAGAACAGGTCATTATTGCATGCCATTTGACACTGTCATTTTTAATTAAAAAGTCATTCTAAAAATATCAAGGGAAAATAGCTTTAAAGTTTCTAGGTAAGTATTAGTACTTTTTAATACTTTTTTTCTATCAGTGTGAGAATCTCTTGGATTCTTCACTTTTTAAAGTAATGTGACAATATTTAGCTGCTAATTTTTATCTCAAAAGCCATTACTTTGGAAATATTTTAAAACTGAAAATACACAGTGAAACTGCTAAATTGAGTAGACACATTAAGTTAAATATTTGATGTATTAGTAATAAAATAGTTTACTCCTATCAAAAAAATGAAATAATGAAGGAAGATAGAAATTGCCTACATACGATGTTACTTCAGATCAGGTTACAATAACAGACCTTCCTCTGCCACCAGTGTATCAAAAAAGCACAGAAAAACTCAAATGCCTTTTAATTCTTCTATTTTCATGCGTAAGGAACTAAACTGAGAGCTGACGGGCGGTTGTCCCGTGCCAAAGAGCACCATGGGATGGAACCAGTGTACTGCTCACCCACAGCCTGTGCTCCGCCCGGGACCAGAAGCAACGAAGGAATCATGGCCTGAGCAGCCACTTGTTCAACACAAAGGCTGTGGCCCATAACTCAAACCCCCCTGTACCACTGTGCGTCTAGCAGTGCTATGTCTACTGTCTGTATTTTGTGTTTACAGGGAATGAATGTAAGAAAATTCAGACCAAAAAACCAACAACCCACCAAACCCAGCGTGCACAGCAAAACATGAATTCTGTGAACAGAGCTGCCACGATCAGAGGGCTAGAAGAGATAAATTACCAAATTTAGTGTTGCTCTGTCTTACTGATGGCATATCCCACCCCAGTTATTCTTCCTGAACTGACTGGAAGCTGTGAGCTTTCCTTTCCAACACAGAACGATTTTCCTTACTAGTAGGAAAGTATGATATAGACTGTGATCTATAAGTTTTGATTCTTTAAGTGAGAGAATCTACACTTGAAATTTGGGCTACAGACTGTAGCAAGTTTACCAGTAAATTCTCCATTATACATCAGAGAGGGTACTTCTTTCAGCACAAGATTCTACTTTTAATTTGTCAGTAAGGGAATAATCAGTAATTCCTAACCTCGTTAGCTTCATGTGTGGCACACACTGTAAATTTCTGTAAGGAGACTGCAGTGGGTTTTGCTGTCAGCTACAAGTATCTCATACATCTCCTTGGCCTTTTGGCCCACATTGCTACATGTGAGTTTAGTAGAACACTTAATAAGGCATCCAACAAATATTTGGCTAATTTACTGAGTGCTGCAACTTTATTACAAATCAGGGCACCATAAAGACTTAAACCGTATTATCACACGCTTATATAAATGAACATTTAGGAATCTGCTCCATAAATTAGGACAATGTTTCTCAAAACCAGTGAACAAATGAACTTGCAATAGTTTAAAAGAAACACAATTCTGAAGATGTACAGCCTAAAAAAGTCTCCATTTACCACTTTTTTCAAGCAAAGACAAAGCAGAAATAAGGGGTAAGAGGTGTGGGCTGGTTCAACTTGATATGTGTGTGTGTGTGTGTATATATATATATATACATTTTTACTCTAAAAGAATTCCCAAAGTTAAACTAAAGAAGCTTATTTGACTTAATTAGATCTGTTTCCATCCAATTTCCAACCTTGTTTCTCAACCCATGCTGGGGCAATTATAGTGCTTTGAATGCAGTGAGTTGCAATCAAGAAACTCCTCAGAAGCATCCATCATTTGAGTAGAATTATTCATAATAAAGAATGCTAGGTATGCGACCTCTGCCACCAAACCCATACTTTTTCACATGGAGAACGCATAAGTAAATAAACAAATAAATAAAAGTCTCTTGTATTCAATAATAACAGGTCAGGAAATTCCATTTCTTTCCCAAAAAACAGTCTTCTATTGGGTATTATTTCGTAAAGCACAGTATTTTCCTTTGTCTTTGCTATTCCCAACTCACATTACCTGATCCAGTCCTAGTTTAGTTAGGTAGATGGCACTTCTTTGACATGTTTCATCTTCACAAACTGGTAATAAATGTTCACTTTGTCCATCCCCATCTGTCAAAGAGAAAAAAAGCCTGTCAGTTTTGTATTTTCAAAATCAAACTCCCTGTTTACAAGAAGTAATCAGCTGTGAGTAATTGACTGCCTTTTTTAAAGGTGAAAAATTATGAGATAAACTGGAACCATCCAAAATCCTTAACCTAATAATCTAATTTGTGTCTTTTGTTTGAAGATTGCTTTTGCTGATATATTTTCATCTTGACCCATAATACAGGGCAAGTTTTAAATCTTACTGACATATTTAGAAGAACAAGTACTTAGTAATTTAATCAATCCCTGTGTTCAGTTGGGAAGAAAATTACCTTTAATACAAATCTGCCATCACAAGTCCACCATACAAACTTACTTGATTTTCTGAACTAGTTTTAAGCTCTTGTGCTGTCAGCAAGACTTTAAGAAGAGTTCACGTGTAATATCTTAATCTGTACTTAGCATAAAAAACAACATTGGAAAGTTGATTTAACACAATGGCTAATAAATCCCAGGCTTACAGAATTAGGTAAATCTGAGTAAATACGAGGTTTTCAAAGATGTTCTTCAAGCGCCTTTACTCCATGTATTTCCAAAGCCTTTAGTAGAATAATGACTTTTTAATGTTTCAACAAGCAATATCTATTTGCATCAAGAACTCTGACAGACAGAGCATATAATGGGAAATAAGTAATAATTGATTTGCTGCTCCATTATGTACTCTGGGAGAAATCCCTGTGCTGACATGTTGACCTTGCAGCTCTGCCTAGCACATCACAAAACATGCTGCCTCTGTCCTGGAACACCACCAGGTTCCTGTATGGGCCAAGGAGGAGCAACATGCAGGGCAGTCGAATGGAAAGGCCACAGAGCCGGAATGCCCCAGCTCAGGGGGATTCCAGAGACTCCACTGGTGCAGGCTGTGAAACCAGAGCTCCTGTTTCAGAAATGGGGCTTATGGACATGCTTTTGGCTCATGGACATTTCTGTAAGAACTGCAAGTGGTACTGAAAGCACCAAAGGGCTTCAGCCACATGTAGTGCTTTGTCTTGCAAAAAACCCACACCTGTTTATTTAGGCAAGTGGATTTCGTAAAATTACTTGATGAAATCTCCTTAGTTAATATGCAAAAACTAGATCATCTGCCAAAGTCACTGAACTCCTCCTTCATTTTCCAATATACCTGACATTGCCTAGAAGTTCTGTCAGACTTTACATGGAGGACAAGAACTGCTTCCTCAGCCTGCCAACTCCTATTTCTATGAAGCTGAGCCTCCTTTAAGGGGGTGAGGGGGGGTGGTGGTGGTGTGGGTCCCTCCCTTATTTTATCAGGAAGTTGGGAAACAGAGAGTAGGGTTATAAGGGGAGGAGGAGTGATGAAAATATCAGACTTCCCCAAATATCTCCAAGTGATAAAGCCAAGCCTTCAGTGGCCTCCTACATCCCATCTGCCTCATGAATTGGTTTACCTCACCACCAAACCCCTCCCAAATCCTCATGGCAGCTCTGTTATCAAGGAGAGACGATTTAGGATGTGAAGCAGCCTAAGTGATAGCAATCCAGTCAGTTCACATCCCAAGAGATGGGAAAGGGAATTGCAACTGATGACAGAAATGAACAAAGCAACTACTGAATCTGAGCAGCCTGAATCAGCACTAGCTTTTGAAGCTGCTTGCTTTCCTTCTGCATTATTCAAGAACAATTAAAACATGCTACTCACTTGAATCTTTGTTTACATGAACTAGATTAAATATTGTTAGATTGCAGGCTTTTTCTAAGAAGTAGAAGGAAGTGATCAATTTTCAAATCAAAAACTACTGGAATACTGATTGATTCACTAAAATAGAATTAAGTTGCAGAAATGTGTCTTCTGAATATAAAATTTTAATCACATTTCTATAAAAGTTTCAGTCTGAAGACATTTTAGAAGAGTTTCAATAACACACAAGGACAAAGAACCTTCAAATACTCTCTTCCTCTTTTTCAGAAAGGGACAAGGACAAGGATGTTCTCATTTTAAATTAGGTTATGGGGCAGAGGAGAATATAAAATATTTGGTTCTACTTATATTGCAAACATTCATCTTGCTATGCCATTAACTCAGTTTGATAGCCTTGGTAATTAATGTTCAGCAGTAATGTAGTATATTGACCAAAACAACCTTGTAGCTTTGAAGAATAAACAATCTATAGGACAGCAAGGACGGAACTTGCACATAATTAGACATGAAGCCAACACCGTACAGATGTTCTAAAGAAACTACAAGTGTAAGATTAGATTTTAAAAATGCAGTATGACCAAAGAATTAATAGAAGGTAAACATGCAGCAAACAACATACATTTGCCCCTGCAAGTGAAAGTAATATGATATATATCCCATATTAGAAGGACAGTTTCCACAATTCCCTTGACCAGAACCTATGGGCCCATTTATCTAACTTCTATCATAGGATCATGTTTTCAGTTGCAATTTCTCTTCAATTCCATGCAACACAGATTTAAGAGACCAATAATTAAAAAAATAAATTTTACAATCAGAGAAAAGTATGTTGAAAATTTACAGCACAGTTTTGAGAAAAAGATTTATTTAAAAACCATATTTTGTCAAAAAATGTCTTGAAAACACATTGTCTGAGAGGCCATTCTTAAGCTCACGTAGGTCTCAAATTACTGTTGTATCCACACCTGAAAAGTTTTCCAGTTAGAGATATCCATCCTATGGATACTGGACTGGTTTGGTTGGATGGGTTTTTTCCCCCCCTCTCTTACTCTCAGTAAATTTAAGTCAGTGAACTTAAATATCACAAAGCAATGAGATATAAAGACATTAGTTAAGTACTATAGAACAGGTAATAGAAATTTTTAATTTAAAAGGCATCAAAAGTAAAGCACCGAAAATGAGAATGTAGCTGGAAATAGACATCACTGAAACAAGAATATCTTCTGAGTTGTAGCAAAGTAGCTCAAGAAAACCCACAATTAGTAAAATACTGTATTACAGAAAGTAGTAATCAAAAGAAAGCCCAATATTCTTCATCTCTATCATAATATTAGATCTTATTTCTGCTCTAGTTTTTATTTCTAATGTCTATCTTATGATGTACAGATCCATCTTTTACCATTGAGGTTATTTGATCAAAAGCTATTTTCTGAAGATTGCCAAAAAACAGTAACACATTTTACAACCGCCACTGTAAAATAATTTATTTAAATGGAAATTTTGCATCAATTTGTGTTCTAAGAGCCCGAGAAGGAAAAAAACCCTCCACCAAACCCAGCCCTAAGATGAAAGCTAAAGCAGAATCCATTTCAGTACCAATTGTCATTTTAAACTCTCATCAGTAATAACTAGAATGTTTCCTGCATTTCTGAAGGTTTTTCAGAGACACTATGTGAAACCAACAAATCGATACAGTACCTTGTCCAGTTTTGAAAGAAAATATTTTATTAATCTTTATATGATTCCTGATTGGAAGTACCTGCTGAAATGTGAACTACTCATCTTGAGGACCACAGAAAAAACAATCCCAGAAGCTCCTCACTGAAGAGCCCAAACTGGCTGTCAACAAGTCCACCTTGGACTTGAAATGCTAGCTTTGTTCAACTTCATGCTTGGTTTCAATCTCAATTTAAAGAAACATACTTCAATTTTAACCTGTGATCTTGAATTTGACTTCTTCCAACAAAGGAAAAGGAAGACAAACTCAGAAGGAGCATCATTACCATGCTGCTAAGTGCAATTAGGTACTCACAGGTGACCAAAGATGCATTGCTGATGGTGGCTGGATGAACCCATCAGACTGAAAGTAATTTCAAATATTTATAAAAAATACCTTGCATTACATGTCTTTAATAACCTCCTTCACCCTGGATCTACCTAGGAAATCTGTTTCTGGAGATCCTCTGTATTCTTCACTCAGTTCTTAGAGTCTACTAGTCTGTCTTTCTATTACTATATGGATTTTAAAAAATCTCAGTCCAAAATGCTGGAAATCTCAGGCTTATTCTAGCAGACTGTAGCAGATGTGGCCAACCACTCCAGACTCCAAATGTCCTTTGCTATCACTGCTTAACTTGGAGCATCTTTGACATACAAATAAAAAAACTCTAATGTTAACAAGCATGTTCTCAACACTCAATTCTGCCTTGAGATTGCTACTAAATAACTGCATGGTTAATAAAGACCCAGTTTTATTGGTAGTAGAAAAGGCTAGAAAAGGAACAGTCCCACACACTCATCACCTGCAAACCTGTACTTATGTCTAAATATGTAAAGACAAAATTAGCAGTCTTATGCCATCCAGCAATCACGTGAGAATCATTACTTACAACTGACTGTTCCCTGCGTTTCAGAGAACAGTACTGTTCTCTCTCTCCAGCACTGTGCCCATGGTTACAAAGTGCTGCAAGCCAAGCCAAGCTAAGCCAAGCCAAGGGTACCCCAAAACCACAGCTGGCACAGATCACTGGAGCACGTCGCACAGGGAGGCTGCACCAGAGAAATGACTTGCAGCTGGAATTTCAACATTCATTGTGAATGCTCATGCTGCGAAAAGACATAGCTCAAGGATTTCCAATCCATTCTAAAAGGAAATTGGAGTGAAAGCAGAAAGCAACTTTTAAATCAGATTAAAACCAACATAATGTTATTAAAAATTGTTCCATGTTCCAAAGGCAATACTGAGGTAATGTAGCATATGTTTTAAACTGAATCCACAAACAGCAAATGAGTAAGAGTTCCACATGAAGTAACTTCTTCTAAAACCAAGAGATATTGGCGAGATACTTTGAAAGCAAACATATCTTTTACTTAGCACAAGTAAACACAGGCAAGAAATCCTCAATCCAAATGTTCCAATTCCTTTAAAAACATAGTAAAAGGTGTCTGAAAAGTGGTATTTTACAACCCGATTCATGGGTTATTATGTGTACATGTTTGTACAATGTACTTTCCAGCATCTGGGGAGATGACAACTCCCGTGATCACTCACTTCAAAACTGTTTTGTAATACAGCAGCATCAAGTGGTGGTTATGCAGAGCAAGACAGGTTTTGGTGCGTGTATGATCCAAATTGGTTTAGTTTAAATGCTATGTAGTTCTGCTGCAGTCTAATCTTATTTTTGCTCCTTTAAAAACAAAACTAGAAAAACTTTCTGTGTTGTTTTTTTTTTTTTTTTTTGAGATCTTAGACTGTAACTTATTACAGTTGTGTTAAATAAAAAAGCTGTTTTCTGCAAATTGGGGGTTGGACCAGATGATCTCAAGAGGACTCTTCCAACCCTAACTATTCTGTGGAGCAGAACAAAGCTAAGTACAAACTAAGACAGTGAGAACAGTCCAGCTTTCATCAGTTTAAACCTGATGCTACATAAAAGCAAGACCCTCCATGTACCACAAAGCTTGCCTTCATGCCTTGAGAACCTGCTGCTCTGAGAACACACACTCAGAATTAGCCATGGTCCCTGTATTATCACAGACCTTTTCCAGGGAAGTTTTCCCAGTTCTTCTGAAAACGGTGAGGGGAAAAAAAAATCCTCAATGATAAAAGCCATGAAGTTTTTCTTTGCTGTTGATTAAATCCAAATAAGGATAAGGCAACTCTTGTGCAATACAATAGAGCCTAATGAAGCTTTATATGTTTTTTATTTCACCATACATTTAGCTTGCTTACATCTCTCCCTCTTGTCCTTGCCCAGTTCTCCTTCTCCTTTCTCACGAGCCTTTCATTTACAGTTCTGAAGAACAGTAAGAGGATAAGGAGGAAAAAGCCCTGTTAGGGTAGTGCTAAAAACAATCCCCTTCTGGGGCAGGCCAGAAGCCTACAATCAGTACAACTGAGTTTGATATTCAAACCAAAAAAAGTTTTGTTTGAAAGCTGATTATCTTAATTCTATCTTCTCAAGTAATAAAATCCTTGGAATACTTTTGTCACTCTCTGCCTTTAGGTGTTCAACGAGATGGCCATGACAGAGACAATTACAACAAATTTCTAAGACAATTACTTATTATTAAAACAACCAGTGTCAGCTGCTTTTAGAAAAAGTGAATCATAACTTCAAAAAACAGATGTAAAGAGCTTTTACAGATGATTCAAAGTTCTGTGGACATTAAAGAAATCTTTGTAACCCTCTCCTTCACTCTAAATCAGATATGACTCCAAGTCTGTCTATATCCTTCCAAAGAATCCACATTCACAGCTGCACTGCAAAAGAAGCATTTACTGCACTGTGTCAGCAAACTGCACACAGAGACTTCCAGGCTGCACTGGAGCCAACAGTGCTGTCTTCTGTCTCAAACGGAAATTCCAGGACTGACCGGAATGCAAGCAGGAAGAAGAAATCAGATTAAATACAATATGACCCCTCTTCCCCCACCAAACAAGAAGCATCCTAAATCCCTGCTGCAACCGATCCTTGTTCCGACTGTTCCGTATCAGACACTCCCAGGCCTGGCTGTGCTGTTTGGAGCTGCCTGATGTTACACTTGTTAAAAGCTCACATGGCAACAAACCTGCACATGCTGACAAATGAAGGCAATAACAGGTATCAAAGCAAGTCACTTGTGTGACTTTCCTCGGGCAGCTCAACCAGGATTGAGAGTTTCTGTTACGTTAACCAGGAACACTGCCCAAGGAAAATTCAGTCCTGAGGAGATGAAGCTGTTCAACAAGGAAGAAAGAAGCAGGTGGCACATGCACCGCTCCTCCAAAGTTATTGTTAGAAAGAAAGCAAAGTAATTCTTAATGTACAAGCTCATTGGACAAAAATTAATATGAAGCAACAGCAGTTCTTTTTCCCCAGGAGATACCAGTATTTGTCAGCAGCACATGAAAGACCTTGGCAAAATACAGGAAAACAATATTCCCTGCTCAGAAATACACCTTGCTTGGGAACCGCATTTAAAGCTAAGTGGACAAAAATATCTCACTGTATGCAAGTCCTAATAAAGACCTGGAGAGAAAGAAATATCAGAAGGAGAGTTTATATTTTGGAGGGAGTCAAGAGCACATATAAAGTTACTTAAGAGTACAGAGTAACACATGTCATCCAGGGCTGTAACTCCAGCCAGCCTCAGCCCATCACTCAGCACTCTCACAGGCACCAAGATGTGCCAAAATGCTCTAGAATATTTTGCTCTTGCAAAATTAGAGAATTTAATCCAAGAATATCTTTATTGTAATATTTATTCTGTAGAAGTTGAGGGAAAACAAAAAGCATCTCTTGGATTTTCCATATCACCACAGGTACAATTTTGCAGCAAGGGGATGGGAAAGAGTCCAGAAATGTGGGATTTCTGTGGATGTCACAGCAGGACATCCTTAAGGATCTGGAAATGCAGTGTTTTAAACAGCAAAAGGAATTATATGAAATGATGGTATATACTAAATAAATATGTGATAGGGACAAACATGAGGGATGAGATGACAGGAAAAATAATCTCCTGAAGGGACCAAAGATGAATTTGAAGGAAGAATTTGAAACAATGGTATTCAGCAGTTTCCTGCATGGACTTTACACAATTCTTCAATTCAATGTCTGTCCTATATATACAGGCCATGACAAAGTTCTTTGCCTTAACTCAGCAAAATCAGTGACTGATTATAATTAAACTTTTACATTTTTAGATCAGATATCACAAAGGAGGATCTATAAATTTCTCCTATCCAACTGAACCTAACACAGTTTAATAGCAATTATAAAATTAATTTCTTATGAAAATGAATTAATGGACTGTATAGACTGCACAATATCCTGTGCTAATTGTTTTTGAGTCACTATTTACAAGACATGTCAGTAATCTTTAAGCTAACAAGAAAATAGCAGGTTTTGTGTCCAAAACATGGTGCATATTCATCTTGTCCCTAAAAACCCAAAACGGTCATTTTCAGGGTGTCCCATAGAAATCCTTAAATTTCTTTAACAAATATAACATTTCCCCAGTATTTTAAGTGACAATTATTAAAACTCTCTGTATTTGCAAGTATTTATCAGGATTCTAGACACCATCATCTGTGACTTCCTCTGAAGGCAGTACAAGCAGCTCTTCTAAAAAGCCTCTGTGAGCACCCAGAAAACAACATGGGAGGATTAATCATTTTTGCTATAGCAACCACTGCACTGCAATTACCATAGCGACATGAGAAGAATAGGAAAAGTAATAATGAAGAGCTCTTATTTGTTTGGTGCAATGTGTCAGCCAAATAAGTGCGGAATTCTCTAGTGTCCAACTCTGCCCACCTTAATCCATTGAAATGCCATTTGTAATAAACGTCAAAAAGCATTTCTCATTTATTTTTAAAAGGGAAATCCATATTTGTCAATTGTTCCCTGTCCTTTGGTCAGATTAATGTACAAATCATTGCTATCATGTCACAGGGGGAAGTGCTACTTATTACAGAGGTTCCAACATAGACATAAAGTCTAAGGTCTGCTCCATTACCATGAATATATTGATAAATACACACATGCTTTTGCATATTTTTCCATTAAAATATACACACATACATACCGAAATGTAGTGGACCTTCAGATACATATAGATGCATACAAACATATATTTGAAAATATTTTTAATGAAAAAATGTATCTTTTATACTTCAGGAATACTCAGGACTAAGATTATACTAACATCTGTGACAGCTTCTCATGAGTCACCTACTTGCTGGTTTTTTCAGCTCTACTTATCCAAATAATTTCTGCTTGATAGCTGCTGTTCAGCCTGCTTAGCTTAAGAAAGGAACTCTTAAACCAAATTAGTTGCTTTTGGAGGTTTCTCAGTCAGGATCTTATTCAAAACTCCCCCGTTTTTACAAATGACTTATGGCTGGAAAGGGTGTTTCAAGTAAAATTTTTGGAAGCAGGACAAAATCCCCTTCAGAAACAACATTTATTTGCCAAGATGAAGGTGTGATCAGTGAATTAGAACCCTGGACTGCAGGAGTGCAACGGGGTACAAATGCAAAGGTGGGTGTAAATGAGAGGGCAGCAGCTCAAGTGACACCCCCCCAAACTCATATCTGGACCTGACATCATCCCTGGGTCCACTATGCACAAGGTTAAGTAAATGAGAAGTGGCAGAGAGAGAGCACAGAGATATGGAGTCCTTTGACAGCTTTAGTGAATGGCAAAGCTGGCAATACCTCAGCTGTGAGGTACCGAAAACGTCAAAAAAGGGGAAACAAAACACAAGGAACACAGAGCATAAGAGGCTTGTGCCTGTGTTTTGAACATGTTTCTAGTCCCAGGAGCTGTGTCCCAGTGCGAGGATGAGGACGCTGCGGTGTGTAGAGAGCAGAGCGTACAGCACATCCTGCGGCACACACAGCTTGGCACAGCCTGCTCCGGTGCCAGGCCGCACAACCTGCTCACACATCTCAGTTTCCATCGCCTCATGGTGTTTGGATCTGTTGTGCAAGGAATCCTCTTTCAGGCCCCATTACAAAGAGCCAAATAGCTATTTCAAATGGCACACTGTCACACCTTAGCTGCCTTTGACTCACAACAGTCATTATTCCATCACTTTTGAAACAGAAAGGAGATGTTCAAGTCTGACAAACCATTCCTAGCAACGCATTTCTTTACCTTTAGCTCACTACAAGCAAAAGCTGTAGGATAAATCTCTGCCTTGTGAAGTATCTGTGCATAAGCAGACACAGCACAGGGGGTAAATGCAGTTACTCAGAGAGCTTTATGAGTGAGATTTTGCCATGTCATTGTTAGATGGTGCAGAACAAAAAATATCAGAACAAAAATAAACACTACAAACATCCTTTGAATTAAAAGCTCTTTTTCCTCCTACCATTTCCCATCCTGCAACTGCAGGGACCTGGAATGAAGATGAAGTTGACAGTGCATGTGTAGTTGTTCAGAGAGAGGCAAGACCCTCATACAGCAAGATCTGGGTGTTCTCTCCTAGATATATTTCAGAATAACTAGTTTAAAAAGGCAGCATCTTCTGCCAAAGCTGACACTGCTGGTCCCTTGTCTCTCTGCTTTCCTCTATGTTTACTGGCAGGCATTTCTTAAATCCCTGCACACACTTTCTCCCATGATATTCATCCTTACCAGAGACATTGCTCCACTGTTGCCTCACACTAGCACTCTTGCCTATGGATTTGATAATAATTAGCAGAGCCAGGGCATTAAACAAGTGGTGGTGAAACTCCAAATCTGCAGCTCTCACAGCTAATCTCTACCGGCTGCTGCCTTTCATAACCTTGGCTGTAACCAAAGGTCCACTCCATTTAGTCACACTTTCAAAATTTCAACATTTGAACAGTTCCACTTTGCAAAGAACCCCAGGGTTTATTAGAACTCCATTAATTATGATAAACTTCTAAAATTACGATGTGTCATTTGGGCTCATGAGCTACCTAACAGAGATAAAATTATCCTACATTAAGATTGGTTTCCACATTGCCATTGCTAAAAAAAATAAAATTTCTATTTAGTACCTATTAAGACACATTATTCAGAATATCAACTTGGAAAGTGGTTACAAAAATCCCAGCACATTCAATTTTTTATAACTGCAAAACCTGTAGTCCTCTATTCTTTTCTTCACATATTATACAGACAAGTGTTCAAATTTGTAGATAAACAGTAAAAGATTTTATCAAAGCTTTGTCAAAGATTTTAGAAAATGTGTCAAACATTTCCCAGAAGAACCTGGAGCGTGGTTCAGGTTCTACCTGACTTCATTCACTGAAGATCTGACGTGAGGATCATTAACCAGCCGGCAGAAGAGTCTTCTGGTCACAAGTCAGGAGCAACTTTGCTGCAACTCCTCAGAACACTCCTGAGTGGCAGCAAGAGAGTCACACTTTGGGTCCAAGATGTTTAAAAATTGTCATAAAACATATTTTTAAAGAAAATGATACAACAAGGCTACTGTTTGACAACATTTAAAGATGGGGTCAGTCTCAAAATTAACAAAAGTGTTGTATAAATAAATTATTTTTTATGAAGTTGCTTACATTCAGTCATGGCAGCAGAATTAGACCCACAGCACTTTCCCTTGGGTTGGAAAACTGTTATTTTATTGCACAGAAAACCAGTATCTTTTTGACTACATAACCAACATTCCCCATTCTCTGTAACATGACAGACACATTGATGAGCCAAAATTGACTGAAAAAGTATCTTCTAATAGAAAAATAGGCTTTCACTAACTCTTGGAAAAACACATTTACATACAGATTTTTTGCCGGTCCAAAAGCCTTTCAGAATTTTCAATTCCAACCATTAATATTTTACCATGTTCCAGCAATTTTTATTCAAGTAATTTTAAGTAATTTATATTTTGTCTTTTTATTAAGACTGTGTAAGAATTTATGAACTCACCAAAATCTGCAAACACGGACTGTCCAACAACTTTTGCACCACCGGGCATTTCCTTACTTTTTCCAGCTTTAGAGAAGTTCCCGTCCTGCCAAACCAGGATAAAGATGATGGAGAAACTGAATTGCAGACTAAGTGACAAAATTAGACTTTTGGACCAAAGAAAATACAGACCAATAAAGAAGCATTTTAGCAAGAGACAGACATCTCAGCTACAGAAAAAACCTGCACTCTTTGAAAACAGGGACTGAGCTTTTGCATTTCAAACCCTACATGGAATTTTATGGAAATCCAGTAATAGTAATATTCAGACACGATTTCCATATATTTTGCTGTGTTACAAGGAAGAGATTGGGTTCTCTCAGCAACATTCTCTAAATCATAATTAAGTGATTATGAATAGTAATGTGCATTTATGCATATTGATGTGATTTTGTAGATATACGTAATAGATAAAAGCACACCTGCACACTCGTTAAAAATAGCTTCTGATTTGCCAAATAAATTGATTTCACATAGTTTTAATTACCTGTTATTAAAATCTAAGCCCACAGAAAGCAATAGTCCAATATTTCTTCAAAAAGACAGAATGCACTGGATCGTTGTTTATCCCAAAAACTGGATCACAGCTGGAACACGCCCATATGAAATGCTGGGTTTTTGCAGCCAGATGTGTCAGATGTCCCAAGGCCCACTTTGCCAGTCTCTGCCCTCAGCTCACAGACAGGGCTGGGCACACAAACACCCAGAGAGGCAAAGGGTTTGGGATGGGGCACAGTTATCCATACCCAACATGACTTATATGTCAGATTCAGTTTGTAGACTTCAGTGCAACTCTGGACACAGTACTGTTTGTACTGGATGTCTGACTTTGTATCTTTACCTTGACATATAATTTATAATGATTCTGATGAAAAAGAAAAAAAAATTGATGCATTTCCACACAATAAGAAAGACTGCAAAAGCAGAATCTCAAAAAATAAATAAATATTAACCCATTGAGCCACTGCTCCTCAACCCTGAATTTCATTTATGATACTTTTTTAACACAGGACTCTGGACTTTCTCAACTGTAACTTCGACACAGATTTTAACTGTTAGAAGTGACATTTTGAACCTCTGTCAAAGACCTGGAGCCGTATCTCCAACAAAGCTCGTTTAAAAAAATAAAATCATTGAGACAGCAAGAATCAAATCCAACTGATCAGCCTTTTATTTCTAAATGCCCATGCTCAGTGTCAGTAACTTTCTCACACAGGTGCTGATGGCCCAGGACCCTGCTAAGGTGTGTGGAGGCACCTGATTTACTGAGGAGACACATTCAAAAACCTGCAGAGGGCCTTGTGCTGAGCAAAAGAAGCCCAGGAATACTGTGCAGTCTAAATGCAACAGTGCAGTTAGTGCCTTGACATCAGTTCTCAGGTGGCTTTTGGGGTTTTATAACTTCCCTCAGTTTCAACACAAAAGTAATTTCTGCTTATCTCTTACCTTATTTACCCACGTCTCAAACTGAATGTTTTTGGAATTTGGTGACGTAGTAAGGAACAAATCTGCAAGGGAAAATGTAAGAGAAATAGAAATATTTAACAGTAGATTACACACACAAATACATTTGATCCCTTAGTAAAGATACCTAAATTATTTAAAAAACATTAGCTAAGTAAGTTATAAATACATTATGTTCCAGTGATGTTTAGATGCATAGATATTAAATAAGAAAGATTAAAACCATACCCTCCAAACTTATTTTCATCCCTCATACTCTTCTGCATAAATAAATAAAGGTTCTGTATAGGACTTTTGCATTTCTGTAGATCATACACAAACAAAGTTAGTCTCACAGGAGCTGGTAAGTGCTGGATGTTATATATGCACCCTGAAGAACGTTTCTAATAGTAAAGACAGAGACACCTCAAAGCTAGAAAAAAAAGTAAACATAGTTGTATTTTTAGCAGGTAAAAATAAGAAATAAAAACCTACCACCTATCCTTTTATTTTGGATATGTCGAATTAAGCAAGAGATATACTGATGGAGAAATATTTCCGGCTTCTTTTCCACTAATATTCTCTCAAACATCAGAAAAGTGCAAAACAGGGTTTCAGAGGATTTATCTGGCAGTGCATACTTAGAGAGGTGCTTATTCACTACCATTTAGGAAAGCACCCAAGTTAGGAAAATGGTAGGAAAAAGCTTTTATTAAAAATAATAAAAAAATTAAGTCCAGTGTTAAGAAATCTGGATTTAAGAA
Source organism: Grallaria varia (assembly GCA_013396735.1). NCBI lineage: Eukaryota > Metazoa > Chordata > Aves > Passeriformes > Formicariidae > Grallaria > Grallaria varia. The sequence goes on along the minus strand of VWZG01004158.1, from coordinate 123,815 downwards.
AACTACTCTTTCAGATCTAAGCACTTGCTTTCTTTTTCATGGTCTCCTTCCACTGTTTGTGAGAGAACACAATGGTTACTTTGCAGGCACTAAAAAACCCCTGACCTGAGGCACATAACATTATTTAGAAGGAATGGAACCACCAGCCCAGAGCAGTTCCAAGGCTGCTGTAATATCATACTGCACTGGCCAAATGCAAAGGCAGGCAAAGATAGCAGATAATCCTCTAAAAATAGTGCAGAGGAGCAGTGCCACGCTGTTCCTACATTAGAGCAACATGGCATGATTTCCCATAGGACAACTTAATGTAGGTATAGCCGCACCAACTCTACTTCTAGAGCCCTCTGAACCATTGCCAGCTGTTCTCCTTTTTGTCCTTAAGCCTTCTTAGAAGCTACGTGTCCAAAATGCTCATGCTTATTTCTGGGATTCAACTCTCTTGCTCCAAAACCTAATCAAATGCTTAACATTTACAACTAATTTCCCATTTTGATCAAGAATGTCAGAGACTTCAAAGCAAGCAAAACCAAAGCACTTCTTAGCAGCAGCAGTGTGAAAAGGCAATGTAATTTAGACACTCCAAACAACTGCTCACAAATGGGTATAGCTCAGAATGACAAATATTATCTCTGAAGTTTGTGAAAGAAATGTGTAAGAATCAAGCCCTGTCTGGAGCAGTGTTCTAGACCAGGTAATTCCCAAAGGTTACAAGATTACTGTCAACCCAACATACTATGTGATTATCTCTGACATTACGATGTAAGCTTTTTACCCCAAGAGCCAAAAGCATATGAGAGAGGAAACAAGAATCTGTGCAATTTATAAATATCTTTTCCTAAGAGCCATAGCAAAGACTCCTTGCAATTCTCTTCTTTCCAAAGGAACAGTGTCCATGGCAGTCACTTCTCACCTCACTGCTACTGCTTTCCACGTCAAGTATTACTAAATTCTTTAGTGTGTAAGAGCTGCAGAAGAGATGAAACCAACAAATGTATTAATATCTCTGTGTTCAGTACTTGGGTTACACAACAATGAAGACAGTCCTTTTCTACATTTTTCGTATTATAATACACTAATAATGTTGAAAACTGCAACATTTTTGTTTCCCTTCTGGCTATATCAAGGAAACTCAAACCTTTTCCCTACAAGGAATACTTATCACATTACATATGCTCAGGCGGTATCTAGAGAGCTTGGCATACTTCAGCCCAACTGGAAAACTGCAGACAATCTTATTAAATAAAAACCAGATAACATTACAAACTCACTCTACTCTCATACATTGATTTTTCTTATTAGGACTTACTGGAAATTGCAAGAAAACCTAAGTATACAGAACCAGCTCCAAGTCCACTTCTGATTATCCTTGTTATTTTCTGTCCCTTTTGAGTGTTATAAAAAAATGGTATTATTTATAGATGGAGCTTTCATTTCACTAATGACTGATTTGACCTTTCTGTTTAATGTCAGAGGGCTTTATTCAGAATAAAATCTCAGCATCTATGACTGTCTAGGGAAGCCACCAGGGTACAAGCAACATTAAGTCACTCCTTGATTTCACAATCACTTCAGAAGTTTAAGTTAACAAAGGAGAGGAAAAAAAGTACCCCTATTTTGACACACTATCAACATGTACAAGGTATTACCCAATTAGAACATATTTGTGTTCACTCCAAACGCACCTAAAAATGTTTTCATTAATGTGGAAAAGCAGGTGTCTGTGCATATTCTCTAACCAGCAGCTACTTTTGGGTATGCACATCCCCACTTGTATGGGTATGTAAATAACTAAAAATCTCTGCCTTGCAGGGTGTTGACAGAATGGGCAACGTAACAACTGTATTGAAACCATTAAACACCATAAAACCTAAAGACAAGTAAAAGATAACTTTCCTCTCTTTACATCACAAATTTTCCTCTATTTACATTGCAGATTTAAGTACTGTTTTCCTGCCAGCGTGTCAAACCAAATTTAAAACATTATCTAAAATTTTTTCAGTTGTACTTCTATAACTCTGGTTGTACAATACTTCTAACATGCACAAACCCGATTTTATACAAAGAAGTTAAATACAGTCAGATTTATTTCTTCATTACATGGAAGTGGAAAACCAAACCTGACAAGTTTCATGCCTCTAAGTTTTTCATTCAGGTAGAAAAACCCTCTACATTTGGTCTTCAGGTTTGTTTGTCAAGCTGACATTAGTTCTGTCCTAGAGCCAATGGAACACACGTGCTTGGCTACAGTCATTTAGCTTTTACACCACTGATAACCACAAGTACCAACGTTAATGAGCCTTCAATTCACTTGTCATGAATTGTTAGTGCCACTTCCACAAAACAGGAAGTTAAGGAAACATTCCTTCATATCTTCTACACAAGCTAATTTTTGTCGGCTAATTTTTAAGAAATGTGCTTCTAATAAAAGAGATTGTGAATTTATTCTGTTCAAATGGGGCTTTCAAAATTTAGCAAGTGTTCACTGAAGCTATTTAATAAAACATAATAAACAAATATAAAAAACATAACCAAGCACTAAAATCCCTTTCATTATTAAAAATTACAATAGGATATTGGTTTAAAAGCATTGCTTAACTGGAAAACTTTTAAATTGGATTTACGCTTTATAGTTATGCCCTTGAATACACAGGGCAGGTGGGACTATACCTTTGACTTTTAGAATTTCAAGCATGACTTTCAGACAAAACTCTGTTTATTTTCAGAATAAAGGCAAAAATACTGTTTCAAGCCATAGAAAATGACTGCTCAATGTAAAGAGTGCTTTCAGAATCCATTTGCACATTCACACTTTTTCAACAAAATGTTGTTTGGGGCACAACCAATTTACTTCTTACCTGCAGTAGGTTACTGATTCCCATAAAAATGTCTTATTATTATCCCTTGGTGTATATAATTATATCAGTATATAATTAAAATTGCAAAAGGAATAGCTTTTGAGACACTTCATAGTGGTGATTTTAAAATTGAAACTGCTAAGCACAGAGATCATGGGCTCTTTTAGAAAGTTTAGGAAAAATGAGTTAAAACAGCTGTTTCTTTTCTCTAAAGATCTCTATTCAGCTTTTGATTTTCTTTGTGAGGTAAGCTGAGTAAGAGAAGCCATTGGCAAAAGCAGCCCAGTCCCAGCAGAAGGAGCAGATGCAGCTCATTCCAGCTTTTGAGTCCTCTGAAATACATCCTGTCCATCTTACAAGATACATTTTTGGCCTCCATTATTTGCTCTAAATTCCCAGGTAAGCTTAAAACAGTTAAGAAATTAGACAAATGTACCTGTACAAAGAATGACAGTGAACGGCATTACTGAGTGTTTGTTCTGGGAAAAAACACAAGAGAGGGAGCAAAACCAGAGAGAGTAAATACATACCACTCCCCAAGGTTTAAAATACCACTCAAGCTAAGCTTTAAAAGGCCAGATAATTTGTTTGCCTGGTTATTTTCATAAAGAATAAATGCAGTTCTATTGCATGAAATAGGCTTTGCTGGTAATATTAACTGCAGAGAGGCTACCAGCTTCCATGAAGAAGGAACTCACTCAATAGATAACGAGAGTCTGACACCAAATATTACTGTATCTTCAGAATCCAGGTTTAAACGATTACAACAGAAGTATCACCTGTGATTTGAGTGATTGTTTTTCAAGAAGAAAGCTATCTGCATTTACACATTTAAACTAAGAAGTGGGAATAAAAAAGAAAACACATTGTGAACGTTCTGGTACATTAGTTTTCCAGATTCCCAAAGCAAAACAACATAAGAAAATTAACCACCAGAAATCAGTAAAGAGACTGCAATTAGCTTACAGCAAGCTGTTTCTGACTAATGATTTTTCCACTTTAGTTTTCCCAACCCCAAATTTATGATTTTTCCTTCATGTTATATAAACAGTTCCAGAAATATCTACAATTATACATGCCATGTGCTGGCATTCAACATAAGACTGGTTGTAAAAGCAGCATTTCCCAACTTCGGAATCACATAACCAAGTAAGACACAGAATATTTAACATATCAGCTATTTTTCACAGCATTCAAGGATGCATTGACAGATGTACAGTATGAAGTTACAGTATGATTCAGAGTCCAAGGCAGCTTTCTCATATTTGAGCACTTCTAAAGTATTTGCAGGGCCAGTCTGATTTCCTGGTAGAAGGCTTGTAACTGCATGCAAACAAACTTATTGTTTAATAATTCTTTTTCTCTCCAAATAATTAGGAACTACGATTTTGGCTAAGAAAGACAGCACTACCCCTAAATGAACATCTGATATTTTAGGGTGTTTAAACTAAGAGTAATGAAGTTGAGTCATTAGAAAAAAATGACACAGCAAAGTAAGTGCTATCCTAAAAATTTCAAGTGCACATAAAGCAATACACCTATGAGAGCTCATTTTAAGACAGTCTAATCAGTGTTCACCTAGTGCCCTGTGCTAAATATCAACTTCAGCTTGGTTCAAAGTATTGAACTGAAAATTCTGACTGTGGCGCAACTCCACAACGACACAGCGCACACAGTCTAGCTTTAAATAGGTGATCTGTACTGGTGCCCATCTCTGCCTCATTTCTGGTTGGTCCCCGTTTCCAGCTGTGACACCTTTTCCCCACGGTTCAGTGTAAAACCTTCAGTGCAATGACCATGTTGCCAGTAGGGTTTCCTCAATTGCCCTGTATTCCTTGAGACTGACACATTCAAGACACATTGCTGAGAAAGACCAAGTTCCTTTTCACTTGGACTGAGTGGACTAATGCACAGAGAAGTTACTTTTACCTCCTTCACTATAAATCAAAAGGCTTAAATACTGTACAAATACTTCTCAAGTCACATGATGTAAATTTTTCAGTTTGAGTATGTGACATTTTTAAGACAGGCCTCTTACTTGATTATCCTGCTTTGGAAATGCTCACCGGGACTATCTGCTCTATAAAATACATCTGATATTAACCTGTTCAAACAAGCCTATTATTATTATTAGCTTTAAGATCACTCTCCTAAGGCAGCTGTTGAAAAGTACTAATGACAAGTGTACGTATTACTAGACACCCAGTAGCCTTATTCTAACAAGGGCCAGCACCTTTTCTCCCTGTCTTCCGTCTATCTCAGTGCATGAACCAACAGTGACAGTGAAAGTAGGCTGGTGGACCAGAACGCTCAGACATCCCATCCCAACTCAGCCACTCTGTGAGCCAGGTGTTCCTCCCTGGAGCAACGCATGCCTAAATATGCATGCAAAAACATTGAAAGGTTTTTTTATTTAGTTTATCTTTATCCATAAAGCATGTGTAGACCCTTCAGTAAAAGTTTTATACTGCAAATTTTTGCACAGTTTATATAAAATTCCCAGTCTAACTCAGAATTACTTAGTGAATTAATAATTATGAGGAGCTGAGACTACTACATGAGGATGCTTTCTTTAAAAACAGCAGCAACATTACTCTCTGAAACAGCCCAGTTTATCTCTCACCAAGAAAGATTAGTATTATCTTTGTTGTGGTTAGAGGATTTTTGGATTATAAAATCCTTACACTGTTAGCCTTTCATGAAGCACTGTTAGGGATTAAACACATCTTTTTGAGTAAGTTCTCATATAATGAAGTCATAACAATTCAATTTCATTTTACCCAGAGCAGGAGAAGCGTAGCAATTAAAAGCTCTGTTTTGAGGGCTTAGTATCAGCAGGCCGAAAACGGGTTAGGCAATAAACTAGCAAAAAGCTTCTCAGCCCAGAGAGATTTTTTTTTTTTTTAATGTCAAGCCCACTTTAAATCTCCTAAGCTGTTTATAATGATAGAGTTGCCAAAAATAGCCCAGCTAAAAATAATGAAATTGGCTGCATCTGTTACAGAATACAAAGAGCTCCAAAACACTGCAGAATATAAAAGTCTTAGGAAAAAAACCCCAAACAAGTAAAGATCGCATGTCCTGGTGGTTTGGTTTTTTTATTTGTAGACAAAAATCACTGCATCCATTTTAGGCACAACTATATCTTCATACCCATGGATAGTAGCATTGCCTGTGAGTAAATATGCTGAATTTTTCCGTCCTGAAGTACCAGAGAAGCATCCAATATCATGAGTAAGCCTTTTGGACAACATGATTTCAGCATGCAGACTATTACCCTGCATCTTGTCAGTGCCTCCCTTTTAATTAACACCATTCTAATGTGTCCCAGGGCCTATTCTTAATGAGGTTTTGTTCCAACTCAAGAATGGCTGTGTGGGTGAATACTGAGTCACAAGGATCCTCACCAGCTCTACCTGTGCCAACCAGTAAAGAACAGACTCCATGGAGACAGCACCACATGGATCCCACTCTCCTTGCCACACTGCCCCAGCTGTGCTGGCAGGGAACAGACCCAAAAAAGCAGGAGAATTTAGGTATCTTCTGCAAGGCCTACCCAGACTGCACAGAGCACCATTGTGTTTTTCTTAACTTCTATCACCCGACTACTCTTATGACTAATTCTATGAGTCACTTGTCCAGCTCTGTACAGACTAACAAATTACAGGAGATGTGGTGAGAAAAGAAACAGGTATTTTTTAGAAGAGGCACAATGAGACTCAAGGTGCAGTTTCATGCTTGGTTAAAGGCAGGCTATGAGCGCTGCTACCAAAAGAGGAATCAACCTGCTCTCAGTGCTTACATTGGTTCTGACAATCCTGAAACTGCATGGACAGTTGGGTCAGCACAATAACTCAAGTGAAAATGAACTGCGTTCCCCACTAGTCCCAGCTCCTAGCAGTTCCTAGAGCTGATGTGAAGGAATGGCCATAAATATACAGCAGGACCAGTTGGTGAGTTTCCATTTTGGCAGCAAGCAGTCTTGGAAAAACACATCAGCCATGAAATACCAGATACACATATTATTTTTCAGCAACATACCTCTTATTCCCAGTTGGTCCAATTTTCATAGGGAGAGTAAAAAAAAAATTAGCATTCTCAACTTAGAAGCAAAACATTACTTTAAAGAAAATAGTTCCATGGTAAGATTTTTCTCCAGTTTTCTTCTCAGAATGAATTATTGTCCTTAATATTTTCCTCAGGTTACTGTAACATAATACTTCCCACAGCACTACACATAACACTATAAATGCAGTATTTCAGCCTGAGGTGTTTTACCCTTGCTGCTACAAGCACGTGAAAGTCAGGATCTTTATGGGAAGAGCTTCATAAAGGCTTCTACATCTTGAGATATGAAAATAGATGTGAATCCATAAAAGCTCCCAGCACTCCCACACAAAGATCCTGACTTTCACTTCTATTTAAATGAGGAACTTCCACATATCACTAGCACTAACTGGAACTCTGAACATTCTTTAGTCTGTCAGCTGTTAAAAACCTTGAAAAATTGATCCATCTGTGATTGATCTATGTAAGCAACTTAGACTTGCTACCTTTACCTACCTGTGAGTTTAGATTTCAATATACTCAGATTAAACTGCTGCCTGGAAGGCTCATCTATGCTGCTTATGACACTAAAACAGAATTCCGAACGACTTCTAGAGCTAAGTGTCTTAGAATTGGTTATTACATGACATTGATTATGGTAAGCAACCATGTATCTAATTTTCCAGTTGGAATTTTCACTTGACAGCTTCATGTAGCAACGTGCCAGAACTGAGTATTAAAGTTTGACTGCATGCTAAAGCAATTAACTTAATCCTCAACATTTATAAGCATCTTAATTGAATTTATGGACTATTCCCTCACTCATTCCCATGCAACTAAACAGGAAAAAGATGAGCCCTCTTTCCAAAAATTACCATATATGAATTGATGTACATTGCACATCTAGCATAAACACTTCAGAATTCATTTAGTGTGGGAAGAAATTAAGTTTAGCACAACATTTAAATGTGTTTGGAGGTATAAACCAGGTGTGTAAGGGAGAAATAGATTCATCATGGTAACTGAATTGCATTCACACAATAAAATCCAACCCAAACCCTCAAACAAAATACAGGAAGCACACAGTTTCTCCCCCATAAGAAAGGCTATCTCCAGTGCTCAAACATGAACTCTGAGCCATGAACAGGTTACAGGATTGTTTCTACAGTAAGAGAAGAATAAAGTTTCATGTGCTATTTTCTAGTACAGAACCAACTACAACAAAATAGGACGAAGTCATATTGAAATCTTCAAGAAAAATTATAAGCTCAGTCTTGAAAACATTCTTCTGAATCAAACTATCAAACTATTTTCAGACTCAAAATAGAGAAAACACAGCCCTGACTCTGTTGCCAACTAAATACTGGAGTACAGCATTGTGAAGAGCAGGAAGCAATGCTTTAATAGTGAACACGTCATTCAGAACAAGCATTAGTTCTGATCATCAAGTAGAAAACTTTATTAGGCTATTGTCCTAGTTATAGTGGCTGGGACCAGTTTATCACTGCGTGGGTGTAACTAGAACTGTGTATTCTATACACTCTCTGCCATTTATCATGAACTGGTAATGATGCATTGTTTGCAGCAGCTGCCCAGGATACACCTGACACCTCAGGCTATGAACTGGGTGTGTGAGAAAACAGAGATAAGAGGGTTCCCTGCCTTCACACCGATGATTCAGGTGTGATAACTCCCCTCTGGGAGTCATTAGCACTTTCCATACCCAACCTGAGGGCTCATGTCTGCTAATGGGCCATCAAATAGACCAAGATATTTTGAGACTCGCTGAGTAAATTGCCCATTGTGAAACCCCTCACCCTGGGGGAGGTACTGGGCGTTCCCATGTGAACCCAAGCATATATAAGCTTGGAGTTTGGGGACTTGGGGGACTCACTCATCAGATCGAGAGGAGGACCAGAACCTCAACAGGACTGCAACTACCACTCTCAACCAGACTGCGACCACCAACCTTCTGGAAGGAAAACAGGTTTTCCTTTTGTTTTTGCTTTGGACTCAGGGGGACCACGTGGTGCTCAGCACAGGGGCTGGTGAGCACCATTCTGTTTGTGCCCCAGGGGGCTGGGTTGTACAACTGGGTTTTGAGGGCTAAAACCAATTTTCCTTCGTATCAGTGTATCTATTGTAATCTTTTTATTAAATTGTAGTTCTGATTTCTAAACTCTTTTGAGTTGGTTCATTTCTCCTGCTGGTTTACTTTTAAACCAGCACAGCTATTCATTTTGAAAGTTTTTTTTTTTTTAAACTCAAGAGTTTTCATACTGTAGATACTATAATAATTTTCAAAAAATCACAAGTACCAAGTTCATGTAATTATCAAAGGAAATTGCAACATATTACATTGTATACTTAGTGATAAATATTTTTAGGAAGGCATTTAACACTTTTATGACTTACCAGCAGTGAAGTCGTTATTTAAATCTATAAAGGCATGAGAGTGTGGTATATACATTTTACTTTGAGTTTCCAGTGCAGCATGCCATGACAAGTTCCTACAGACAGGAAGAGAAAGCAGTACATTTCAGCAACATGTAGGGACTGTAAATCATGATAATACAGCTTTAAAAAATTGTGAAATTTTAAATAAAATTGGACAGAAATCTTGTTCTAATACCAAGATAAAATGACTACTTCACTTACAATACACTAAGTAACTAAGAGTAGTTGCTTGAAAGGTTCTGTGAAGGATGAGTCATAGCACAGGGGCTTCAGTTTGATTTTATTAACTTTCTAAAGCAACTTTTTTTTTTGTACAGGAAAGTAACACCACCCACAAAATGGTAATTAGTGCCTAGGCTTCCACTGTAAATCCTGAGACACTGATCCCTGTCCTTCCCAGTTTCCTCAGGCAGTTTTACATCTGGAAGTACTTCTGGAATCTACTTTATGATCAATAAACATGAACAAAAGTGATTGATCATATGCTGTTCCAACACCTCATACCTGCTGCACGTAAATGCACCTTATTTGAAGTCACTTAAAAATCAATATATGAAGTAAACTCTCACATTATGATGGACTATAGGCTAGTGACATAATTTCCCAAGCAGGCAATACTTTTATTTATTATTTATTTATAAACATACAGGCCCTGTTGGTTTCTAGTCCAAAAATGAAGGAACTTCCATTAAACTTTCCTATTTGCAGTGATTTGAAAGGCAGCAAATGCTTCAAAAGTAATTGCTGCTGAATCATCAGGATGTTACACTCAGAGTCATTAGCTGACACACAGAAAAATCTCAATATGCACTATATATCAGCAGGGCAGTGATATTACTACTGTCTGGAATTATTTTGTTTATTCCAGTGACATTACATACACATTCCTGAAGTCCTTATTTTCTGTGACTCATTTTATGTTAAGAAAAAAAATAAGCCTCTGGTTACTCCCCAGAGATCAAAACTGAATCTTAAAAATATTAAAATGCACCACTTAATTGTCAAGAAGCAATTAAACATTTTCATTTATACAGCTCTAGAATAAATTTTGAACATTTTAGATTAAAAATGGAAAATCGTTTTTCTACGTAGATGACATAAAGCTGTTTTCCATGTACAAGACATGGCTTGTATTATTACCTATAGCACTCAATCTTATTTTGAGGCAGAATGAGTAAGTTTATTTGTATGCTAATGCTACTGAAAGGATTTTTTCAACAAAATGAAACAAATCTTTTCCATTTCTCGATATCTTAAAGAGTTCACACAATTTTTCAACAAATAATCATTGAAAAGGGTTTAGAAACATCCTTGTGATTCTCAAATCTGTTCCATAAGCCATTAATTCAAGTAAAAGCATGGTGATAAAATTCAAGTTGGGATTCATGACCAAAAACATATTGTCAAGAAGGATACAGCTTCCATTTACAGATTTAAAGGTTATTTACCCTACCTCCCTTCTGAATCATCTCCAATGGAAGGAAAAGAGCCAGTAAGGAACAACAGGTATAGATTTGTTAAACTCACTGATGGGGTGTGTGAGGAAAGCCTTACTTAAACACTTTTAAAGGGCCATGGGGAAGCAGGATAGAAAGCTGCTATGTTGTTGCCATAAACTCACCAGTTCATTGATTTCTCCAGCGGAAAAAGACCACTTTTGAAACAGCAGCTGAAGAAAACCACTTAGGAATGTGAAGACTTCCTAACACACTCTTTGAAAATAGACTTAAGGACTGATTGCATGCAAAGCTAAAAATGCTGTGACACCAACACCTCAATTTCTTCTCAAACACAAGGAGTTGCAAGTTTCTTTGCTAACGTTATTAAATAACATTAAGAACAATCCTATTATTTCCACTTAAAAGCTGCAAAATACCAAGTTAGGAGATACAAATTTCTTCAAACAACTGATTTAAAAGTCCAATCCTCTAAAAAAAAAAACAAACCCTAAGTGCAGCTCCTAATTTTTCCATTCATTGAGTTGAGAGAACACTCTTTTTACATTTTCTTTTCAAACATGTCTTTATTTTGACATTTATAATATAACTTTCATCCTAAAAATAATTTCTGCTTTATTTTCAGCACATTCTTTCACAACAGAGAAAAATCTATTAGAGAAAGAGTTCTATTTCAAATATCTGTTCTTTGAATGACTCCGTTCTCTTTCCAAGAAGGCCAAACCACTGTCAATGAAGTTCTTCCTTATGGAAGTCAAAGACTGAATAGATGTCAGACTCAGTCTGGCAAAAGTCACAGGAAAAGATGCACAGATCCATATTTAATTTTTAATTTTTTGTTTAGAGATGGTTCTTCTGAGCCACAGACACCCAATCTTTTTTAATATTTTGATTTCAGCCTTCATAACAAAAATAATCCTTTGCATAGTCCTTACTAACCATTTAAACATGACATGACCATTTTTTGCCCAGTGTTTACTAGTTAGTCCCATTCAGAAATTCTGGGGTTAGCAGAAATTTTAAGAGTGGAACTTAGTCCCCTGTACTGCAATGTCATCTCATAAGACTTCAGTCCACTTCTAGTTGTCCATGATGGGCCCAAAGCACTGCTTAACTCAACGATGTGATAGAGACCATCACTTCAACGTACACTTGCATTGCTACTTAGTCACCTCTGCTTTATGTCACTTAATAAATCTCTTCCTCGGTATTTTCCTTAATATATAGTTTAATACTCTTCCACCTTGCACTCCCCATGTTTTATGTTGCCTAACCTTCCCATTACAATTCATTTCCCAGATAAATGACCTTAAGTTTTTCAGTTTACACCAAACACTTGAACATTTTCCTTTTGCCATCCCTTACATTGTAAGATCTGTTCCAGTAGCTCTTGCATCATCAACCTGTCACTTCACCTGCTAGAGTAAATGCAGATTTTGCACAACACAAATTCCATAATAGAGATTGTAATACTAAATACCAAAATGTACTACACAAATTAGACTAATTGTTCCAAGAAACAATTCTTCTGCTTCTGACATCAAGTAACAGGGGTTCTGTTCTCTCAGCTTTCATGGAATATGTACTTTTCCTATGTAATTACTTTCCCTACACGGTAACACTTCATAGATCAGACGCAGAGTGTCACTGAGAGTTGGAATATACACATGGAAATGAAAGAAGCCTCGGGTTTGCACAGATCAAGTTAAACACCAGTCTTACACCTCCATAACAAGAACAAAAGTAGGTGCACAATGAACAAGTTCCCAAAATCCATGTTAAGGACCAACCCCTGAGCTTACCCGCCGATCAGTATCTGAGGCTTGTTTGAATCACTTGTGACACCAAAGACATCAGGAATCAAGTCTCCATTAAAGCTGAAAATGGAAAAAAATTTCAGTATCGCCTCAGTTGAAATTAACTGTTCTTAAGTTAACCTGTATTTGATTAGCATTTCCTCATCAAGCAATGAAGAACTCTCAGCTCTACAGACGTTTCTGAATTTTGGCTCTTGTCTGAGCTGCTGGGTGCAGTAAACATCTTTCAATGGGTTTGGCTTTCCAGCTCTATTTCCCCCACTTTTGTTCAGCATTTTACAAAGAGGCAAGTATATTATGAAGCGGCTATTTGCTCAGCCTGACAAGCCAGTAAGGTTTGTGCTTTACAAAATTCACCGAAAAATGAATGGATCTTTTCCTGCAAAAATTCAAGTACTGAAATTAAAAAAATTAAAAGCTCACATAGTTATTATTGTTAGGATGATATAATATATAGGATTGGTAAAGATCACTGTTATGGTTCTTCATTTTTAGTTAGAGCAGCTGACATTACACAAACCACCCTGTTCTTAAAAGGTAAAGAGCATACATTTCAAATTTTAGCAGTAATATATATATGTGGCTCTTAGTCACCACTGTAAATGTGGTTTTCTAAAAAAGTAGGTCATACTTACTCCATTACTAGGGGCTCATCATGGAAAGTCTTATTTAACATAGTTTTATGGTTTAAATCTGAAAACAGAAAATATTAATTTGATTCAATTACCAATATATTATGACTTCTGCATCTCCAACTAAAACATAGTTATTCCATTAATTTACAAAAATTCTATGGTTAAAAAAAAAAAAATCAGGCACCACTGAATGTAAACAACTAAATGGTTTCCTGAAATTTTGCAGGAAATGTCAGTTACAGTGAAAATATTGAAGCTTCTTCATTCTAAATAGATCTTAGTGAAACCTATTTCTCTGAGTGACTGAAATCACAGATACATGAAATCTGAAAGAGTTGGGATGAAGACAGGCCAAAACCTTCACACTGTACATTAGACCTCTGTTTAATGTTTTGCCACTGTAAAAAACTTAGTTATATACACTGAGCATTTGAAATAAGCATTAGAAGTAGACTGCCTAAATGGCAAGTGAGAGCTAATCTAAGTCTTCACCTTAGACTAACTCACCTTAGACTTCACCTTTACTTGTAATCCACACTCCCTACCAGATATCCTTATTTCCCTCCTCTCTCCGTAATGTTTCTCTTTACAATTTCCACATTTTATACAACAGTATCCTCTCACTGACTTGTCTGTCATCCTTCTATTACCCAGGGAGGCAAATACCTTGCTAGTAGCCTCACTATATACCACTGCCCCCATTTTTAACCTCTGACTCCTTTTCCAGGCCTTGAATGCTCCTTTGATCCTCTCCCAATATGTTTTTCCAGAAGCAAGACTACATAAATTAATTCAAGTCCTTCATATTCTTCCAAATCCTAGGGACACCTGCTATTCTCTTTGCATTTGACCCATTGCCCTTTGCCAGGTTCCTTGTTTCACCTCTGATTAAAGTCAGAAGCAAAGGTATCTAAAGCCATCACTTGCCCCACCTGTAACTATTTCGTAACACAGCTGCCTGCAAAAATGATTCTTCTTCAGTAGTTTTTGTGGACTTAAAGAGTATCTTCTTTTGCTTTTCTGTCCTTCTTCAAACCCTAAACTCTTCCCAAAACCCTTTCTTAGCAGAGTCAACAGAAAACAGAGACAAGTTCACACAGTCCATAACTCTACTCAAATACAGGACCAGCCATACCTAGAACACTGCTAAGAGACTCCTGAAAACTTCATTCTGATGTTCTTGAAAACTTCCAGCAATAGACACTCTAGAAACTGCTCTTCCAAAACCTACTTTAGTGTTTTGCTGTCTTCAAATAATTTGGTTTAACATAAATAAGTGTTATATTACTCTCAGTAGGTTTGGGTATGATATTTTGAAAGTTTAGGTACTAAAGTTTACAATAGGTTCTCTGGCCATTTCAAATTGAAGATAAATCTTCTGAGATCATCTTTGTGAAGCTGACATGCACAATAGGGAAGCCATGAGAAGCAGCTCTCCATTTAACAGGTTACTACAAAACTAGAATATTGTTTGGTTATGTCTGTTGCATGATACAGTGCAAGCCTTTTTGCTTTGTTCTCTTTCATCAATTATTGAATACGGTTTAACAGCAAGATGATACATGGGTGTGAAGCTGAATAGCTGCTAATCCCTATTTTAGTTGTAAAAACAATCTCTACACTGTACAATGAGTTGTAACTTGCTGACAATTCTTTGAATTATTAAGAAGTCTAACAATGCTATTAATAAGCAGCCTCAGCAACTCACCTAACGTTTGGTTGTGTCCCCAGAAAATAAACAATGAAAGTTCATCTCTGCCATGACTTTGTGCCTGGGTGGTCAGGAGGACATCCATTTGGGAATCTCCATCATAATCTCCAGGAACTACACTGGTTATGGTAACACCGAGAGATCTGGAATTAAAATGGAAATTAAAAGTACTTGTGTGTCCAAAGGCTTGCCCAATTATTCTTAGTCGGTCCAATACAGCATTATTCTTCAACAACCTGGCTTACTTTTGCAATCCATAAGGACTTCAGAATATCTTTAAATCAGGCATTTGGCAGGCTGTCTTTGTGTAAGGAACATGCTATTTTTAACTCCAAACTTCAGCTATCAGGCTTTCTTCAGCCCTATATCATTTGTTAATAGTACCTAGACTCCATTAAATCCCTTCATTTGTTGTAGAGCCAGTCCTAAAGACTGTATTGCAGTGAGCAGGATCTTTTGGTTGCACTCCAAGAGGAAGCCCATAAAGCAACAGGAGCAGTTTAAACTGCAGGAGTCAGACACATAGGTAGATTTATTTTTAAGAGCCATTGTCATTTCCTTCTGTCTTCTGCCATGTCTTACCACTCCTCCCTACATTCGTTTGCGGTATCTTTTATTTGGTTACTTAGACTCTGCTTTACACACACAATCATGAATCACTCTGTAAAGGACTAAAAGCAGATAATTTCTAATGTACTGAACAAATTAGCTCCTTCCAAGACACAAGAGAATAAGGAAAACCGAAAATATGGAAAACTACAGGGGATGAAGCTGAGCTCTAACATACATTTAATTTTTAATAAACATAATTAATAAGCATTATTCATAAGCAATAATCATAATAGGATGTTAAACCTATGCCTATATATGTACATAAACAGACTGTTTTACACTTGATGCTTTTTTTAAAGGCCACATTTAAACTTCATAAAGGAACAGATCTCTACACAGAAATACCAGAAAACCATTGTCCAAATCTCTTCTAAAGCAGATGATATCAGCTGGATTCCATTAGCAACTACAGCAACTAGAATTATCCTGAAAACATGTCTTGGGACTGAGACCAAAACTACCTGCCACAAGACTTGAACTATGATATGAAATGATACTTTGTTTTACTAGGAAATAAAATCTGGAAAATACAAATCAACTACAAAAATATTTCAAGATACGGGTATTTTAAATACTAATTTGAGGACAAAAAACCTCAAAGAATAAAGATTCCATACGGGAAAGTCACACTTATTAGTAAATAACATGAATGACAAAACTCACCTCCACAAATTCTGACATCTGACCAACAAAATCCAAAGAAATCAAACCAAAAACATATCAGGAAATTAATCTAAACTGGTCAAAGAACTGGAGCTCTAAGGACAAGTTGAACAAGTCAAACGGATAAGAGCATCACAGACAATTCCAGTCAAGTTCTCACTGACTGCGGAGATGCCCCTTCCAGAAAAACAGCCACTTACATTGTCTCAGCACTGGATATCAATACTTACTTCATCGGTAACTTAACACGGGGCTTAAAGTAGGGTTCCTTTTGGTCAGCCAGGAAGATAACCAGCTCATTTCCTGGGAAAGCAAGTGAGATGATGAATAAAAGAGGAAGATAGTAAATGGTTTATATGCAAACCCAACATGTAAGCAACTATGCCACAAATACACATTCCTTCCAGCAGCAAAAACTTTGAAAGACTTCCCATACCAACACTTCCTCCTCATTCAAAAGGAAGCAAAAGGAGCACTTCCTCAACACAACCTATGAAGCTAACTGCATCCTCAAAGGAATGTTAGTATGAAGAATTTTCTCTAGTGATGAAACCCCTTCTTTAGGGGTTTAATGTTAGAATTTTCTCTCTGCTATTGCTATCACATCGCTTAAAATAAAACTTCCTGTAATGAATTAAGAAGCTTTACATGTGGAAAAGGGCACCAGTTCCACAGAAAAAATTAAAGCTTAAAAGCTAACTCTCTCTGATGTAGCAGGATCTGATACTGCTTTCCCAAGTCAGCTGCCAAAAGCACTTTCAGTGAAACTCAGAAGTTACCTTGTTCCCTGCAGCATTTCCTCATTTAAAGTCAATGATACAGGCAAGTATAATTATTCCTGGAAGATCTAAATAAAAGCCCATATTTTATGTTGCAGAAATAATTGAAATTCAGGGAAGAAAACGAAGAATTTTAAACGGAATTAGGAAATAAAACTTTTCAGTCAGTAAACCGCAATACACACACACTGGCTTCTGCAAGTAAAACAATAGTTCACAGTAGAACAATAGTACTTTTTCTTTCTTCTCTTCATTCTCCACTAAACCTACCTGTAGCACCCTAAACTGCAAAAAACTAGGTTACTTATAAAAATTCTACAGCTACAAACTTGAGCTACCACAGTATTTTTCAAGAGCGTTGCTCTGTGGCAAAGTTCGCAGCTGTGAAATAGCAGAATACAAGCTACCTCAGTATGAAAGAAAAAAAATAACTGCCATAAACCTATTTAGTAGAAGGAAAATATGCCAACAAATGAGTAAATGAAAACAAAACCCTTCAGAAAGGATAGGGGAGCCCAGCAGAGTCCCATCTGGCAAGTTAATGATGCCCAAGCTACACCTACACACTCACAGCTCAGTGAAGGAGTTGGCACCCAGAGAGGTGCAGAAGCCTGCTGGCTGCCTCAGCTTAGGATAAGCAACCTGTGGGCTGGCTGTTAAAACTTGTAATTCCCACTTCACACTACACACTCTCATCTGCCTTTTTATGGTCTATTTGGTAAAGTAATGATGATCATGGAGAAGTGAATGTGTTTTAACACATACCATGTTTCAAGTCAGTTACATCACTGAGAAATGAGATTACGTGGTCACTAAAGACAGATTTATGAACATTTCCACTCAGTGTTCATCAAGAGCCAAAACCTACTAACTACTGGAAATTATTAGAAGAACCGAAAACAGAACCACTATGCCACTACATCAAACCACAGTGCACACATCCTAGACGCTGTTTGCAGTTCTGTATTCCTTTTGAGATGAGAGGACAAGAAGGAAGAAAAAAAAAGTACGTTGGAAGGTGTGAAACAGACAGTTTCAATACGAATAGCAATTACAGAGATTAGAGTCTTCAGGCTAAATACCTTTTGAGAATACCACTGAGGTTTTCAAAATTGCCGAATGAAATGCAGAAGGTGAACAGGAGAATGATCACTCACTGCCCTGTATTACTAGAAGTGGCATCAAGCATAACTAGAAGGTGGTAGGTTGAACAAGCA
The DNA here is from genome assembly GCA_013396735.1 of Grallaria varia. Classification (NCBI taxonomy): domain Eukaryota; kingdom Metazoa; phylum Chordata; class Aves; order Passeriformes; family Formicariidae; genus Grallaria; species Grallaria varia. The sequence goes on along the minus strand of VWZG01004158.1, from coordinate 105,565 downwards.
AACACATGAGCTTCCCCACTTATCTCTATTTCATGCATAGCCTTATAAAACAGGTAAGCACAATTCCATTTATTTGTATATTTTTAGTTTCAAAAAGTGACTAAACCCAGGGCCCACTGGGAATTTTGAATTGGTCTTGCTGTGAGATACTTCTGGATCTAGATTACGTCTCTTCTGTTCAGTGAGATTACCCTGTCTTACAAAGCTGTGAGTACAACCCGATTTTTGTTTATGTATCTGAGCACATGGAACATTACTCTCCTTCAAGTGAAGTAATGCAAGATCAGAACAGTAATATAAATCCAGAAAAAGACTCAAGACATCATTCCTATCTCCTTCTTAAGGGTCAAGATTACTAGGACTGGGCTACTTTACCACATTCCTATTCCTCAAAGTCCAGTATTATCTCCAGCACTCATTTCCTCACACTATTTACAACTGGCTGCTGTTTATTCTGCTACTATTTAAAACTGCCTGTTACCTTTTATTTTGAAGATATTCCATAAATTTTTCAAGTTACTTTTTGTCAAGACTTGAATTATGAAAGATAATGTTTTCAGGTAGGTTATTTCAGGCTGATTTTTACAGTGTCACGCAGGAAAGTGATTTAGCAAGTACATTCATTATCAAGGGCATTCATTTTAAATCTAACCATTTTTTTCAGTAGATGGGCCAGTGGGGCACTTTCAAGGAGCCATGCACTTCAATAATTCACACAGATGAGAAAGTCACTCATGCTTTACCAAAGCTACTTAGAGAAACATTTCTGAGATTGTAGGAATATAAAAGGTGACTTCAGAGCACAAATTTAGTATCTTAAACTTGTTGCTTCAAACAACTAAGATAACCCAAGACTAATATGTGAAAATAACATTGACCACTGAAAATAAGCTCTGATTCGAGGTCTCCCCATATGCGAGGCCTAAACAGAAACTCATGGCAGGCGACTTGTGGCTGTGTGGAACAAATTTCTCTACCCTGCCACTTTAATGTGATGATCCAGGTAGGATAATGTGCAATTTATCCTCCTCACATCCGTAAAACATTCATCTGTGTTTCCCAAAATATTGCGAAAACAGGACCGAAACCCCCATTTATGGCCGTTCACGGTGTAGGGGAAAACACACAAATTACCTCACCACCATAAATCCAACTTTAAAGAAAAGCATGTCTTGCCCTATGCGAACCCGTACTTTAGGGCGGATGGAAATCACCTTTTCCGACACGGGAAGCGTCTGAGGAGCAAAGCAAATGCCAGCTTCACCCTGGGAACAGCGCGGTCCCTCAGCGAGCAGCGCCCAGGCCGAGCTCGGGGGAAGAAGGGGCGAGCTGTGCACACAGAGCCCTCGGGCCGTGCGCCCCACAGAGCCGGGGACCACAAGGACCGCCGAGCCCCCACCCTGCTCCTCGCGGGGCAGCTCCCACCGGCAAAACCTTTCCACACCCTCAGGGACCGCCCCCACCGCTATCACACCCGCGCCAACCGGGAGCCTCCCCCCCGACACGGGCAGCGCCGCGGCCCCGCACTCACTGCCGCGCAGCACGAACAGGTCTGTCTGCTTGTCGGAGTTGAAGTCCCCGAAGGCCGCCAGCGTCCCGTGCGCCTCGGGCCCGAAGAGCTGCGCCGTGACATTCTGCAGGGCGTGGGCGGGCTCCGCCAGGGCCACCAGGGCGAGCAGCGGGACCACCGCAGGGGCCGGCAGCAGCGCCGAGCGCGGCCCGCTGGCGCCCATCGCGCTTGTCAGCTGGAAGGTGCTGGAGCTGCGCGCTCGCTCGAAACGCTCAGGTCTGACCCCGCCGCTCACCGCCCCGCTCCCGCACTCCTTCCCTTCCCGGCCCCGGCCGCGCTGCCCAACCCCACCCCCGGCTGTGTTCGGGGCACCCGGGACAGCCAGATGTGCCCTCAGCGGGCACGACCCCAGGCGCTGCGCAGGTGCCATCCGCCTCCGCGGCTGCACAGGCTCGTGGTTGTACTCGCTACTGCAGTTGTAAAAAAGCCGCCCAACAGGTGAAGTGTTTAAAGAAAAAGTGCTAGTTTTTGCCAGGTTTTCCTTGGATAAAGGTAACTTTTTCATAGTATGAGAATTTCTTGTTCTGAACCCGGACTACGTGGCAGCTCCATTCCGGCCTAAATGGAAGCGTCGCGTCTGCCGAGTTGGCTTGAATTTCCGAAGTTTAAGAAATTCAGGTTTTAAATTACTTTTTCAAAGCAAAGTAAAGTATCAGTAGAGCTTTAATTGCTCTCATAGAATCAGTTTTCCGGAAGATCCCTGCAGTGTTTATTTATATACCATACGTGCTTGTAAAACTTACTTGTTACTCACTGGCATGTTTGGTTGGTTTTGTCGTATTAATGGACGGATCAGACAGTGTGAAAAGAAAATGGGGCTTTATGAGGTCTCCAAAGGATTGTTCAAGGACTGGTCTGATCCATTTGGCTTTAAAAGTTCAGTGTATGTATAGTATTGATTTGCAAGTTGCGTGAGTAAGACAGTCCACTGAACGAATTGTTACTCTGTGGCTGGTTATTATTATTTTCATGATTTTTAACACAGAAGTGTGATGTGGGAGCTCATTGACAGCTGTGGCCACAGAGCTCCATGAAACCAGGTTGGGAACCTGCACGTTTGGAGGGGGTGAGTCCCGAGTCCCACCGTGGGCAGCAGGTGGACTTTGGGATTCCCCTGGAGCTTCAAACCATTGGGATGGTTTTAAAGGCTGAGTTGTAGCTGCTGCTGCCTGTGACTCTTTTGTTAAGTGTATAAAAGAAGTGTCTTCTGGGCAGTGACAGATTATCATTGTAGTTCACTTCTTTCCCTCTTCATAGAGATTTTGTTTAGAAATTGTCTAGAGATTTGTTCATAGAGTTTTATATAGTAATGAAAAAATTTAGTCAAGGAGTAAACATTATTTTAGTTGAAAAGTTTTTCTAAGAGTTGGTTTAAAAATCAAACTCTATAAGCTCTCAGGTAACATTTGTATCTAAAAATGAAAATCATGTTCTTGGTTTTTCAAGTTTACTGCTTCATCTTTGTAAGTAAGCTGAAATTTGTGTAACTTCAGAGATTTCTTTTCTGGCCCTGTCAGGAGGAGTCGTGGCTGGGATAATCACAGGCAGTGACTGAAACTCCCCAGTAGGTTTGTGCTTGGTTGAGGCCCGTGCTGGAGAGTCCCAGCTAACAAACAGCATTGGTTTGCTTGGGGTTAATTTTTTTTCATAGTATGACGCTTGAAGTAAGATATAGTAGGCATGGGGTGTAGACACACGTGGCTGAAATGCAGGAGCGACTCGTGTTTTATAGCCAACAGCGGTGTATCATTTAATACCCCATCCTGTAGGAGGTAATCTGTATCTTCATGTTTATGAAATGATGAGTTACATTTTTGCCAGTAAACCCAAATTTTATTGAGAATTTTTTGTTTCCCATCCTTGAGCAATAGAGTACTGTTTTATTCATCGGTATTCTGATTAGGAGCAGATTATTAAGATATTCAGCAGTTGACCAGTTTAAAACCCCTGAAATTTTGTTTACTTTAAAAAAACGTAAACTTCTTTAAAGATTTGGAAGAACTTGTCATCATAATTACAAACACTATTTTCTTATTGTGCATTCCAAAGTGGAAGATGTTCTGCCTCAAATAACTGAGGTATTCAGTGCTATAAGTAATAGAAACATCTTGGTGTAGATTTCCCATGGGATAAAAGCAGCACTGTGGAGAAGCAGAATTTTAGCTCTCTGTGCTTCCTGTTACTTAACACTTTTGTGTGCACTAGTTAAATTATTATTTTTGTTTAACCTTGAAATAGATCAGATTTTATTCATCACCTTTTGTTGTTAGTAGCAAATGTCTAATTGAATAACAAAGCTAATGTCAAATACCAAAAAAAGGCCTTTTTGTAGACTCTGTCCTTTTAGTCAAGTAAGTTTTATGAAAGCAAAATAAAACCATGAGATCAGTAAAAGAAGAAAACATGGGATGAAACTTTGTGCTGTGCACTCTGTCATGTTAATAACTCCACTAACATTGCTTTCACTTAATTAAATGCTGGTTGCCTTTAACATTTACTAAACAGTTTTGAAAATTACTGTAGCTTAGCCTGAGACGTTTGTGATTAGCTGCACCAATTTGAAATGGCCAATTTGGATGATGACAGAGCCTCCTCTGCGCATGCTTTTTTAAAATTTGGTAAGTGTGCAGTTTTCTCTTTTGTTTTTTGTCTGTGGCTGTTTAATTCAACGAAAAATAATTGTGTGTTTTGTGTTTCATGCAATGTTTTATGCTAGCAGATTTTTAGCAATGTACAGTAGAGCTTAAAAATTTGAACTCTTTCAGTGATAATTTCTGAAAATTGGAATCTGCTTGGATTGAAATCTACTGTCAAATCTTCCTGTTTTGTGTTCCTGTCAGTATCTCTGTGTAACAGTCTCTGAACTGAAATTTCTCTTTTACTATGATGGCCACGTAAAAGGTGTCCTAAGAATGGTGTTTAGAATTGAGTCCTAAAAAAGCCCAGTGTCATTGTTTAGAGGTAAGAAGTAAGATTTCTCGTAAGTCAGTCATTGTTACAAATCTTGACTTTTGGAAATTAAGAGGAAGCAAAATAAAGCCCCCGGTGCAGCTTCTTCTCAGGTACAACAGAAACTAGAATATATGCAGCTATCAAGACCATTAATGTGTGTTTTAAAGGGAGTTTGGCTGGGAACAGGTGTATCCATGTGAAACTAAATGATATGAGAAGACCATGTAGGACTCCTGTGTCATCCTTGTTGAAACACAGAAGCAATATAGGTTCTGGTGAGGGTAACCAGGTATGGGGAGTTCCGCTGCCCTTTGCCATGACTGAGTCACTTGGACTGACCTGCCCTGCTTGTGCCATTTCTTTTTGCCTCTCTTAATGTCAAAGAACGTGTGAAGTGTTGAGGTTATAATGAAAGAAAAATTACCTTTTTCCTACTTACTGATTTGATACTTGATGTTATGATGCAAAATACATATTTTTACTAGTTTTAAGAGCTATTCTATTGAGTTCTCAGAAATGGCAGTGCCTGCCTTGAATATCCTGAATGGTTTCCTGCCTTGCTGGTAGCATTTACGAGGCTTGTATGGTAGACTTTGGCATTTTGGTTACGTGAAGCTCCTGTGTACTGGCACAATGGCCAGTATTGTATTTCTGGTGTTCAGTAGCTTCTGTGTGTTGTCAGTTACTGTAAATCCTGAAATCTGTGATTCCCGTGAAGTATAATGTACTGTAGAGAGAAATAACTTCTGATGAATAGGAAAGAGAGAAGGCACAAAATAAATTGGTGCATATTTCTTTACTTTTTCCTCTCTGGTGACCAGTGACAACACCCACAGGAATGTGTCAGGAGGGGTTTAAGTTGGATATTAGAAAAAGGTTTTTCACTCAGAGGGTGGTCGGGCACTGAACAGGCGCCCCAGGGCAGTGGGCACAGCACCAAGACTGCCAGAGCTCCAGGAGCATTTGGATGATATTCTTAGGCACATGGTGGGATTCCTGGGGTGGCTGACGCAGGGCCAGGAGCTGAGCTTCAGTGATCCTTGTGGGTCCCTTTCAATTCAGGATATTCTCTGATTCTATGAAATACTAATTGAATTACATGCACAGTCTAAGACATGATTTTTCTTGATAAATGATTAAGAGCTTTGTTGCTTCAATGTTATTTAATTGCTATTACAAGATTTTACTCATTTTCACCTGTGTTGTTATCATCACTCAACCTAGGTAATAATTTGTACCTTGTGTTTACTCCTATTGTCTGTTCAGGCAGAGGAATACTTTGATACCTTTTGCATCTTCCTCTCCAAGCCCTTTTCCTCGTGTTTACTCACCCTGTTTTCATTGAATTTAGAACAGTTCAGTTGGGAAGGGTTGTCAGGATGTCAGCTCCTCCAGCCTCTTGCTTGAAGCAGGGTCAGCTATGAGACCACAGTTTCCTCATGTATATAGTGATTAAAAATCCCCATGTGATACAATTGCTTAAACTTTGTTTTGAGACGAAATAAAGCCCTCTTTGATCCCAATGACTTCTGTAATGTGAAAATGTTATTGCCTGTGCTAATGTTGGGTAATGAGAGTTACAGTGATCTGAGATCCAGAACCTGTTCCTGTCTCAAGTGTTGGATTACATCCACAACCAGTGTCACATTAAAAGCTGTGGTCAGTTTTAATTCTCATCAAATCTAGACAGAAATCTTGTATTCTCAGCTTTTTTTTTTTTTTGACCTGTCCTGATTTAGTTATGCAAATCAAGTTTTTTTTTTAGTTCTTATGGCATGAGAAATACTGGAAATAAATTTCTTGCCATGTTGCTTCCATTTGTTTGTGATTAAACTTGGACCAGTGATTGTTTGTTTTAATTCTGTACTTTGAAAAATTTGAATAAGCCTTCCTTGTTGAAATATGCAAATCTTTATCCACAGACTAGGTCCAGATTTCCATTCTAATGTCTGTTTTTCTTTAATATCCCTAATTACTGCCACCTTCAAGAGGTCTGGGTGTTCAAAGCTACTGTGTATACAAGTTTGGGAGCAGAGTTGTTTAAAAGCTGTGTTGGCCATGGCTTCTAAATCTAAACATCTAGACAGTTTATAGCTCTTCCCTGAAGAGCAATTAATGCTAATCTCAAGTATAAATGGAATAAAAAGAAGGTGAATGGGAAAGTACTTTAACAGCAGGATGACACAGTATTTTCAGCCTCCAAAGGTTGTATATACGTAGGTATTTGCACTGCTAATAGCTTACCTTGAAGAGCTTTCCTTAATTTCCTTCAGTTTTATATTCTGCTTAGAAGACATAAATAAATTGTCCTTTTTTTTTTTTCCCCCCGAAATTGTACATTTCAGTTTCATCTGCTGGATAAGGTTTTCTTATACTTTCACTGTCTTGGCTAATTCAGAAATATCTTGTCCTGCACTGGTGGTTGATATGGTTGTCCTCAGTTATTAGGCTGTTGGAGATTTCTTCCTTTCTCTAATACTTTGAAAGGAAGTTTCTATCCTTTTTAGTAATTCTTCAACTTGCAGATTAGTGAAATTATAGTACTCTGGAACCTGTAAATAGTAGGAAATAAAAGGGGATTGATTTTCCTTCAGAATATGGATATAGGGTATTCAGTCAGTGCAATATCTGAAGACAGACAGAGATTTAATTGGAGGTGGGATAAAGATTTTGAGTGTTTCAGATATAAAATATATTAGTGCAGGGATCTGCACTTTTATTTCCTATCATGTTTTCCCCTGATTTTGAAGTAGGTCCTGCCATGCAGAAATCCACTTGTGTTGTAAGGAAATAATGGGCACACTTCATTCTTTGGGGAGGAAGAGCTGAACTCCCAGATACCCTATTTAAATGTTGGAGAGGGTTGTTACACTGCTACATAGCTGAGGAAATACTACATCGACGAAACAGGGGGTTTGTTACTTCCTAGTGTATCTACTTATTTACCTACAATAAAACCCACGCTGTATGGTTACAATGAAGCGATATATTTATGAAAAACAGTATTTAAAATTAATGTGCTTGTTCTGGTTCCTCCGAATGCTAACACACAACCCGAGACCTCCAGGGTACTGTTTGCATATGTCATTCTATTATGTTTAAAGTGTTGCAGTCTAGCTGTTGTAATTTTTTTTTTTCACTTTGAAAACGTATTTTAAATATGTAATTGAAAATAGCTTTCTATGGCATGTTTTAGTCTTGCTGAAATGAACTGTTCAGTAGATTTTGGAAAAGTGTAGATGGGCTGTTTTTAGCCATCCTAAAAATAGCTTTCATGGTGTTACATGCTCCAAACCACAAGGAAGAAGCAGCTTCGAGTTTGTCCTGGCTGTTCCTTGCTTTTGATTAGGTTGTGACAGCAATGGAACATAATTTACCTCATGATTTCTCCAGGGCAGTGCTGTAGACACCCAAGCAAAACAAACTAGATAAGTGTTCCTGAGGAATCAGTGAAGAATATGTGGAAAACTTTTATTTAAACAAGTTTTCCTACTTATAGTAGGAGTTATTCTAAGGAATAAAACTATTTTCTTTGTCAATTTTCTTAAAATTTGAATTTGTTTCGCCTTTTTGTTTCAACAGTCTGCTCTGGCTGTTTTAATATATTTCTTGTTAGTAAAGTTTCAAACACCTGAAATAATGTAATTTGTAGATGTTGGTGCTTCGGTATTTTCATTCTCTTTATTCTGTTTAATCTTCTTTCTGCTTTGAGTTGAAATCTTTGAATGCTCTGGAATAGAATATTCTTTTTGTTCTTGATAACATTATTTTGTTTCTCTGTTGGCCACAGAGGGTCACAGTTTGTCTGGTAAGTATGTAAATTAGAATAATTTTATTTTAGGAACTTTTGACTTATATATCTCTGTGTGTACCTGTGAATACTCTGCAGTATTCCTGGTGCAATACTGGGATTAACAGTCTGCATGGACATGGAAGGATGGTGTACTAGGCCTATTAAGTAAATATTTCTCATAAATTTGCTACTTTTTATGCAGTAACTGACTTCGCAAGGATTTTTTTCTTTTCCATATTCTGTCCTATTTTCACTGAATTGCCTTACAGAATCACAGTTATGCAGGTCACTTTATGGTGTGCTCCTGCAAGACAACTGAATTAATAGTATAATGCTAAATTATCAATCTTCTCATGGGCAGGGATATATAAAAATAAAATTGCTTTGAAAAATGGATTTAAATGGTTTCAGAATGTTGGGGGGGGTTAATTCTTTTTTTTAGCCAGGATATACAAAAGATGTGATATATTACAAGTTTTTCTTTTCAATTACAGAACAATTTCATTTCTTTCAACTTGGTTTTTTAGGCAGCTCTGATAAACTGGGCTCTCTGTTCTTCCCTCGGGGGCCTTTCCCCAGGTGCAGGTGTTTTCTGTAACTCCCAGTGAGGAAAGGGGAGGCTGCAGGGGAAACATCAGCAGAGCCTCCTTGCACAGCAGACCCAGAGCAGTCTGCTCAGGGAGTGGTGGATTTTTTTTTTAACTTCTATGATTGCAAAGCTAAAGTAATACTAAATTAGGGGTGAGGTTTGAGTTCCTGAGGGGCAAGAGACATTTTCTTGTCTCCCCACTAAAGGATTCATGAAGCTCCTGTCTCAACTCTGCACACGTTCACAGAGTCAATTAGGCTGGAAAAGACCTCCAAGATCATCAAGTCCAGCCTTTGACTAAGCCTTGTCACCAGACCATGGCATTGATGCCATGCCATGTCCAGTTGTTTCTTGAACACTTTCTTTTTTCTTTTTTTTTTTCATTTCTTTTTCTTCTCTTCATTTGGATGAGAGTCCTGAGTACAGACAATCTCCTGTGTAATTCCTGTGTATGTGCTGGGGTTTCCAAAGAGCCCAAGTGAACAGGATTGCTCGGCTGTGTCCTGCCAGAGCTGCTTGGCTGGCTGGGCTTCCCTGGCTTCCCTGAGCTGTTCAGCAGGGCAGGATCAGTCTGGAAAGGGAAAACTCTCCTTCTTCCTGGCTCCCATGGCTCTGCAGGAGATCCCGCCATCCAGAACTCCTCGGGGTTAAATAGGGAAACACTCAAGATGTGGGACACTGCAAAGGACAGATGTGGGTTTGATAGCATTGTATTTCTCTGGAATATAGGAAATACAGGAAATTTGAGGACTCTGTTGGAGAGGTTGTTAAAGCTTTGTTAGTATCCAACCCTCTGTCATTCAAGATGTGAGATCAGCTGGGGGAATTGTGGTGGTGGGTGCAAATGAGGTTGGGGTGGGTAAAACATTGATGGTGGTGTGCATGTTCAGTATTTTAGAAGGTGGGTTGGGAAGTTTAGGTAAGTTTAGTCTACTTTTGTCCCTTGTCCTTCTGTTTTTCTACATATCTTTAGGCGTTCTGTCTGTAGACTCAAGTTCTGAGCAAATGTTCCCAGAAAATGCTTAACATTTAATAGCCGTCTTCAGTAGTTACGTATACATTTATGCAGCAGTTGCTGTAGCTGAATATCTACAAGGCATTGGAGATCCAGATTGAGATCTGGTTTGTGGAGACAAGGTCTGTTGGAAAAAAATGTGTATAGAAATCTATTCTCTGAGACTCTAGAGATAGCAACTCTTTTTTGTTTCAATTGCAACTCAATAAATTGTGCTTTTGTAAAACAAACAGGGAAAACACCATATTGCAGTAATTCTTAAAAACATTAGAATTGTGAAACTAATTCTGATCTTGACTGTGTTGTGTTTTTTCTTTTTTTATTTTTAGGTTCAATTTATGAGCCACTTAAAAGTATTAACCTTCCAAAGCCAGAGGGGGAAAGTCTGTGGGATAAATTAAATCATTACTATAGAATTGGTAAGTTAATAGTAGTTCTACCATGAAAGATTTTCAGCATAACTTACTAAAATACTTAGTTGTGCTTATGAAAGTAATTAGGTTTGTCTTAATATAGTATCAGCAGCCCTTAATATGGATTTTTATTTTATGAGAGGTTAAAAAAACCCTTCTTTCCTGTCTTATACTGGACAGATTATTGTTAGACAGGTTGTGTTTGAGGGCTGTAAGCCCATTTTCAATCTTGTAGCACACTGGTTGTTATATAACTTTAGGAAAACAATTCACAAAATGAAAAATTAAAGTAAAAAAAGAATTAAAGTAATATTTAATGTTTTTTCTAACTGTTTTGGCAACATGAAAATTTCTATCTTGTTCTATTTTTATGTCAAGGAACTATGTTAAATAATTGTAATTGTCCTTTCTCCTTACTTTCTGCTTTCTTTCATAAGTATTGATACAGTCGTGTGGCCTGAGTTAAAAATGTAATTTTTATGAATGTATATTGCGAGGGAAAACCTAGGGACACTACGAACTGACCAATATGATCAAGGTAAATGCCGTTTATTGTTGTGAAAACACCCCTTAAATAACCCAGATAGCACACACACTGCAAACCACCCTGTGACTGGTTAACACGAATAACACACAACTCTATTGGTGTAAAATAAAGTCCTTGTGACTTCTCTCTGTGGCCGATGTTTTTCAGTTCTTCTGCCGCAGTTTCTGTAAGTTTACATTCTTGTCCCTGTTGATCTCCACAGAGGCTTCTTACAAGCAGTTTCTCACGGCAGTCTTAGAGGCCTTGCAGCATAACTGCATCCAAAATCGCAGGGTCGCTCACATGCCCATTCTCTGCAAGAAATTTCCAACAAGAAATGTATAGTACTGGAGAGTTAAAGTATTTAAATGATTGGAGGAACAGTTGACATACCGTAGTCACTTTTTTCTTCTTTTTTTCCTAAGGAGGAAATCACTGGGTTGCCTTGTAGAGGCTCTGTACAAAGTGGGTCGTGCTGGAACAGAGTCATATAAATAGTTTTGAATACTGTTGGGGTTTGTTTGTAAAAAGGTCTAATTTGACTAAAAAACCGACCTGACAAATTTTTTCTTTGTGTTTCTCCTTACCTTTCTTTCCCTTGTTTTACATTGTACATGTTCTAACAGGTTGTTCACTCCTTGATTTATTCCTGAAAATCTATTTAGAAAGGGAAACAAACCTAAGTGTTGTTACTACCCCTTTTATTTTGCCTTTTTTCAGTTAAATCAACGTTGCTGCTCCATCAAAGCCCAACTACAGGTCTGTTTCCCACCAAGACCTATGGGGACAACCAAAAGGCAAAGGTCCACGACAGTCTTTACTGTGCTGCCTGCGCTTGGGCACTGGCCCTTGCTTACAGGTGAGTCACCTCTGAACTCGCAGCTCTGCCTTGTTGCATTCTTTCTGTTGTCCAGTTCCCCAGGAAAGGTTTAAAAGATGAAGTTTTATCAAAAACAGATGTGTAAACTCATATGGTATGTTTCCAAATCTCAATAAAAATACGTGTAAGTACAAGGTTAAAAATGTCACTCTGCTTCTGGTAAGTAAACATGTTTTCCAGTAATGTAATCGGTACCAATATTGGTCACAGAGGCATTAATGCATGCTAGTAAAAATCGAGGTTCTTGTGGCAAATTGTACTCAAGAAATACTGCTAGTTTCAAATGTAGTAGGAGAGTTTAGAGCATTAGCAGGCTTGTTGGAGATACTAACAATCCATTTACTTGCAAGAGACAATGTCATACCAGTAAGGATTTTTTTTCTTTTTAAATTTTGAAATAGGAATGCTTGTGTAAGTTGCAAGACAAACTACAAAACCCCCTTTTATTATTTTTATTGCTAAAGAAGGATGAATAGGGCTATAAGTATGTTAATAAGAGGGCATTACCGTGCTACAGCATTAGTTAAATACTTAATATTCCATAGCATTGATGTCTCTTTTTTTTCCCCTGCTAATGCATTTGCAATTTTTTATGAGTTATCTCTCTTCCCCAGGCGTATCGATGATGACAAGGGAAGGACTCACGAACTGGAGCATTCTGCTATAAAGTGCATGAGGGGAATTCTCTACTGCTACATGCGGCAGGCTGATAAGGTAAGGCACTCTGGTGTGGACACAGGCACTCGCTCCATTCCAAGGGATTAATTAAACTGTGAAAGCTAACTTTTAAATATAGATAAAATTCCAAAGGGAATGGAGTGGGACGGTGTAACCCAGCTCAGAACAGCTGCTCCGTTGTTGTCAGGTCACAGTGTCATTTTAGGGTACAGAAGACACGACTGTTTGTCGAAGTAGTGCAGGGTGTGCTTGACACTTCTTGGGGTTCGTTTGGTAGTTAATTATCCCATTTAAACATTACACCATTAGTAATTGTGGGAGGTTTTATGCATTTTTAGTGATGAAATGGAAAGATGTCAAACTTCTTTTAGTTAAAACTGGAGACTTGAATTTGCAGTGTTACTGCCTTTGCAGTTCTCCTTACCTAGGTGATGGTTTTGATTATTTTGCTGGGTTTCTTTAGCAGCCACTTTCCAGTATTCTTTGACTTAATGATGTAAGTTGGGAAGGGCAACAGCCCAGAATGAATAAGGGGACGGTAATTTACTTATGTTGTAACGTAGATGATTTAGTCAACCCCTAGTCCTCTTGTTGGTATACCCTTTAAAAAGGCTTCTCCTTTTTAAAATTTGGATATGGTGTGGTGGATTAATTTTGCATAGTGGTTAGCAGTAATACTGGGAGTAGTTAAATATGTATATTCCATGTGATTTTTGTAAGTTTCATATAACAGACTTTTAACTGTATTATTAGAAATAAGTTTTCATGTGACCACATAGCCTTCATCACAGCTAGGCACGCAAACTGAAATGAAAAGTTCATAGGCATGTGATACGAGTAACAATAATAAGTAAATCGGATGTATTGCCAGTTGTATTTATGCCGATGTATTTTTTTGGTTCATAGCCTGTTTCTTTGTAGTCTCATACCTGTAAATAATCTTGACCTAAATTGATCTTGTTGCATTTGAGCTGTTGCTTTTCTGTTTGACCTGCAGTCGTTGGTTCTGAGGATGCTGTGTAGACAGCAATAATGAGCATTAAATTAACACAGGTGTCACACTGCTGACATGCTGCTTGTCAGGTTTTGCCTTGTTTACTGTAGATGTTTTTCTCTTCCTGCAGTGTAGGAATAAACACTTTCTGGTACCTAACACATAAATCAAGGTGGACTTTATTTTGACAGACTGTGCATGTGCTGGCCTTATGTAAAGGGAAGATGATTTTGAATAATATGAATTATATAGGCCCAAGACATGACTTGAACAGATGCTAGTGCTTGTAACAAAAATTGCAGATGTTGTATTCTGTTGCTAATCAACCTGTGAGTTATGACCTGATATGTATTTAATGTGTTCCTGGAGTAGACGTGGTAACTCCATAATATAGCATTCACTTTCCTGTTTCTGAGGCACATGCTGTGTGTTCTGTACGATTTGTTGGTAGTGAAGAGTATCCCACAAATGTAACATCAGTGTTGGAAATGTTGTGAAATATGAATCAGGTGCTGGCAATTAAAAAATATGTTGGAGAGCAAAGCATGACCTTAAAAGTTATGGAAAAGGATCTTGGGTTTTTTACCTTCGTTATTTTCTTTATGAATTTGATTTCTCTTCTCTGCCCTGTTGGCAGCTGTCTGACAGTCCAGAGCGTTTTCCCAAATGGGATAAGGTAGCAGACACTGTCTTTCATGACTAAAAAGAAATCAAAACTACTTTAAAATGACCATAGTACTTATTTCACTCCTTTTTTGTTCACCACTTGTATTAGTAATGATTCCGAAAAACCTCGGTATGAAAGAAACTGCTAAGAGAATTTTGTATCTTTTACCAGCAAGGTATTTATTGACAGTGCTGGAGGCAAGCCAGTTCGCACTGGACAAACTTGCCTAATGGCATCAGTGAAAGCAAAGTGATTTATACAGTCTACACACATGATTACATCATCTTAACATACATATTCATACAATTACAACATCTAATCATCATATTCATAACAGGTGGAGTTAAGGTGGGGCCCGGGGTGGAGTCTTCTTACATCGTCTTTTGGCAAGGCTTTTTGGTGGTAGATCCGGTCTTTGGCCTCACCTTGAGGGTCTTCAGCTCTTCCTCCTCACTATGACCCTTCTACTTTCCATTGTTAGTGACCTGCTAATTGAAGCTTGCAAAAACCCTTGGCTTCAGGCCCTTTTTGCCTATTGAGATGTCTACCTAGCCTTGATTTATGGCCTACTTCTATTCTTCTAACTTTTAGATTTCTTTGGTCCAGTACACAGAACAGAATGAGTTGGTTTAATCTTTGGGCAGCATAGGTAGACTAGAACAAGGTACCTCAGTTAACTTTTTTAAGCCTGAGTCTCGTTTCAGTAATTCATTTCATCTCCATTGTAAGAGATCCTGTGTCTTAAAGGCATATTCTGAGCTCCAGTGATAGTGTCTGTGAATAAAAGTTCATTTTAATATGGGGCATTATTCTTCCCGTCCATGATCTTTTTTTTCTTTTTGAGCTGTCAGCTTTGCCTTCTAGAATCTGTAACCACTTCATTGTACATTAGTGCCACAAAGAGTTCTCACCAGATCAATCTTTGTTTACCCCTTGTCTTAGTTTAGAGTAAACTAAGGCAATTTAGGGCTCCTTTTCTCGAAAATTGACTACGCCTCTTTTAAATTTAGAACAAAATTTTAATTTTGAGAAAAAAAAATAGTGTAGAAGGAAAGATAACAGTTCTTAACTACTAAATATATATTTATATATATATATACCGCCAGAACAGAACAGATAACAACTATATAACCAAAAACCTCCAAACTGAGTCCTTGAAAGTACGGGGTGGGGGGTCGGCTTCTCTCTTGCAGGCAGCAAGCAGCGGGCAGCGTGGTCCCTTTGTTCTTCTGGCCGGCCGCGCCGGCCCCCGGGGTGGGGAGGGTGGTGAGCAGAGTGGGCCGGGGATTTCCCTTCCTGATGCCTTGGTGTCTCAGGGCGAAAATGGCAGTAACTCCAAAGCAGTGAAGATTAGATCCCAGTGGAGCTCTGGGTCCAACGGGATGGGTACAGGAGGCAGGGAAAGAAGCTGGAACCCGCAGCAGAAAAAGCAGCAGCCCCCTCCACGCGCTGGTTCCATCTCCTCTGCCAACGCCTTAGAAGTGAAGTGAAGAAAAAAAAAAAACACTCCCAAAACAAAAACAAAAGAACTGTCCTTAGAGCCATCAAACTGGAATTTTGAATCGTTAGCGGGATCTTTGTCAGAGGTGGGGGTGGTGTCAACCCCCCCCCAAAGTTCACGTTGGTAGGAAAGAAAAGAAAAATCCTGACAAACTCTAAAACTATAACACCCCTCTACCCTTACACTACGTATTCATAGCTCTTGCAGCATTTCATTTGTCACATGATCTAAACATAGCAATTTATGTGGTCTGTAGCCCAGGTGTAACAATTATTAATAGTAATGGTGGGGTTTTTTTGTTTCAAAACCTTTTGCCTCGTTAAATGGTACAACAATAATTATTTAATAGATCACAATTCATAAAAATTATTAAAACTACTGTTCCTGACATAAATTTTGGGATCTTGCACTCCAGTAAGAGCTTTAAGCTTGGAGTGGTGAGGGGGAGAGAGAGTGCTCAGGACTGGAGTGAGGAAGCGGTGGCCAGGCTGGGCAGCAAAGGGCCGGGGCTGATTGAACAGAAGGCATGTGGAAATAAGGAGGGACCTGTGGGACAGCCTTATGGAGAAGAAAGCTCTGCAACTCCTGGGAAATCAGCATGCTCTGGTGCCTCAGAAATGCCTGTACACTAATGCAGACAGCCTGGGCAAGGAAAGGGAGCAGTCAGTCTGTGTGCAGCTCCAGGGCTGTGTGGTGTGGTAGGATAGCTCAGATCACTGGAGGGCTGGGATGGATGGGTGTATGAGTGGGTGGATGGATGGATACAGGCCAGGAAGGTGAGAGAGTAGCTGGAATTCCTGGGACTCTGCTAGGGAAAGGTGGTGAGTCAGCTGAGAGCTGTGGGTGAGGGTTCTGTGTGTACACTTCAGATCTGAGAATTCAGGTGAGGTGTCATACACTGATGTGATTTCTGTGAAGATTTCAGCTCCAGTAAAATGTGGGGCTGTTTGTGCAGTAGATGAAAGCAATTGAGCAGCTG
The DNA here is from genome assembly GCA_013396735.1 of Grallaria varia. Lineage (NCBI taxonomy): Eukaryota > Metazoa > Chordata > Aves > Passeriformes > Formicariidae > Grallaria > Grallaria varia. The sequence goes on along the minus strand of VWZG01004158.1, from coordinate 89,008 downwards.
TAGCCTTCTGTTACACATCTTTTTCTACCAAACCCAAAGAGATTAGATAATGAGGTGAATATCTGTCTTCTTTAGGGGTATGTATGCTTGTAAGTATATATGAAATAGATTCTGATAATTTTCAGGAACTCTTGTTTGTAAGTTTTACCTAGTGGCCATAGTGAGAAATTTGCTAATATCTGAGGTATATAGTGAATTTGTGGTTGCCAGTCATACTGACATTACTGACTTTGGTTTTATTTCTGCCTTGCATTCACCTTTAGGTTCAGAAATTTAAGCAAGACCCCAAACCATCTGCGTGTCTCCATTCTGTGTTCAGTGCACAGACTGGAGATGAGGTCTTCTCCCATGAGGAGTATGGACACCTTCAGGTAACACATGCATGTGTATATAAGTCAAAGTTAGGCTGAATTTTTAAGAATGTTATTGTTGTCTCCATTCTTCTATAATACAGCTGTCTCAGTTTAGTTAGACTTGTGTCCAGTGTGTCATATGTGGTAAAACTGAGGTTCCTGCTGTATCTCTTTGTGAAAGACAGACTATTTTCACACAAAATCCAGTGGTATGTTTTGGTCGGAAGGTACTGAAATAACTGTGGGATTGTAGAGGTAGATGGTTATTTCTTTACAAAGTTGCTTATTTTTGAGACCAACAGATGGCTGTCAATAAATAATCCTGAAAAAAAAAATGTAAAATGAAAGATTTAGTGTAATCTTAGAGTGAATATGAATGTTCTCATGTTAATTTTCCGTAAGTTTGAGCAATTTTCAATCATAATAAAGTTTTCATATATACTGACAACAACTTTGTCTAGTTAGGAATTGTTGTTCATGGCTTTCCGTAGTGTTTCCTAGTCAGCTTCATTGCCTGATAGAATTCTTTAGTCTTTCATTTTTCAAAGTTTTGATCTATTCCTTTCTTTTCTTCACTTTCATACCCTTCTTTGCTGTGACCTTATTTTGTATTCCTTAAGTCTGCATCCTCTTAATTTCACTAGCAATTTCTGAACTAATTCAGAACTGACGGTAGGTTGATAATTATTTAACTTTGTGGTGACAGCATTACTTGAATAGTTTGTACAGTGAACATATTGGATTTGGGAAATGTATGTTCTGAGGAAAATGCTTTATGCAGTTATCCCAAGTTAGCATTTTGGACTTTTGTGAAGGTCCATGAAAATGTACATCCTTTGTCTGCAGGAGGATACAATTTGGGGACCCAGGGAACAGTATATGAGAGTTTAAAGTCTGTTTTTTGTAGCAGCTCAACCCTTCCCTTAAAGATGAATGCACATTTCCTTCTGTCACTGTACACCTCAGAAAATAGAGGGTTTTCAGCTCTGTGGAAACAACAGTGTACAGAGGAACTGAGAGGGATTCAGTTGGGAAAAACAGAATTATGTAGCTCTTATGGCTGTACCAGATGCTTTTCAGTTGGTATTAAGGAAGTGGAGTCAGGGGTTTTGAAATCTTTGGGTATTTTTAGAATTTTGACCTTATTTTTAATTTGCTGCATTTCAGATAAGAATCCAGTTTTTTGTTCTAGAGGGTTTCTCTAAATTTCATGTATTGAGATTGTGGTTTCTTTACCTCATTGAAGCAAGTTACTGTAAAAAACTTACTTTCTCTATTGGAGTTATACAAACTCTCAATTACCGTAGAATTCTGTAATAAAAAAAACCAATCCAGCAGTTTATTTTGATTCATCAATGAGTAGATGTTATGATGTTCATCTGTACAGCTGCTGAAGGTAATTACTGTTAATAATAAATGCTGTGTACAGCTAAAAAAACCCCAGTTTTTCACAAATATATTCATATCTGAATGTTGTCACTATGCTCCTGTCAGCTGATAACACTAGGAGTCCCACTAGGGATGAAGTGATTTGCTTTCTGGGTGTGCTGTGTACTATTCAGTATAAAATACTCTCCTTTTTGGTAAAATCTACTTGCTAATAAATTGTTACATATGTAAACATGAAACAGCTTATGACTATAGTCATTGCCTATGGGCAGAACAGTGTGCCTAAGGGAAAGCATTCTGAGAACATAGTTTGAAATAATTTTAAAAATGTTACTGCATCACAAGTTTTAGAGGACAGTACTTGGTTGTGCTATGTTTTCCACTGATTGTTTCCACATCAATAAGTGTCTGATGGTGCTTTTGAAGAAGCAAAACTGTGTTGTAGTGGGACCATCTTTGTTGGTCAATAATACCACATTTAGATTGTTTATCTGACTCTGATAAACACAAAGTTAATTATAGTTTCTTTTCTGTGTTTCATGACTTCAGATCAATGCTGTGTCATTATTCCTCCTCTATTTGGTTGAGATGATCTCTTCGGGGCTGCAGATTATCTACAACACAGATGAGGTACAGGTCAATTTCCAGTCTTAAAACACGCACTTCAAGTTGGTTGTGTCTTTTCTTGGATTTCTGTAATTACTAATGGTAAAATAATTGTTCTGAAAATACACTGCAGGTATTCTGTGCTTTTGGTGGAAGTCAGAAAAGATAAATGGAATGAATGGATAGTGAAATAAATTAATAGCTAAAAAAGTTAACTATGCAAAGAATAAATGTAACGTGACATTGAAAATTATTTCTGCTATTTCTGAAAGGTACAAGGTCAAGAATCAAAAGGTCTGTTAGGATGATTAACTTCTACTTATGTAATTTTCAATTTTCACACTATTTCAAACTGTCAGTCAGTGCATCCTGTCCAGTGAAATTTCAGTATAATAAATAATGGGATGAATTTGTGGAAAGCTAAAGGACTTTCTTCAAATACTTATGAACCTGTCAGTGTTAAGAATTGAATTTCTTCAGTTGAAGAAACCCAATTTTATTTCATCGTGAGAGGTGTTTGTTAACTCTTCTGTAAATAAGATAATAATAACCACCGTGGCTGTGACTTGAGGACAAGTCATGTGAGGACAGCCTGCTGTCCTGCCCTAAAATGAGGTTGGTTATGTTTTGATACAGAATTGAAAGCACAGATGTATATATTTTTAAAATATTTTTTTCCTTCAATATCCTGAATCTGGATTTGTTCTATTTAATAGTTGCTGCTGTATTGCCTTAGAAAGGTTAAATGCACATACAGTACTACCATTTAAATAAAAGGGAGAATTTTCCAGTAACAGTGTACTTGCACTTTATTTCTAAAACATACACCTTCATTAATCTGTTTTTTAGATAATGAGAGAACTGAATGTTGTAAGATACCTCCTTTCTTGCTTAGTTAGATCATATAATAACTCTGTATTTTGTCTGAATTGCCTTTATGTCTGTGAGGAGGCAAATGTATATAATTATTTACTTAGCTTGCTGTATAATTTATTTTATCCTCCAGATGTTTGCATTTAATTACTGATTCTGCAGAAAAAGTGCATGTGTATAGACTTCCCAGTCAGTGGAGATTCTCCACTTCTTTGTCAGGATGTGGTTTTCCTTGCAACTGTACCCTGTAAATCTCTGGGAATTTATACAAGATTATTTCACCACAGACCAGTGTGTTCTGTTGTTCTCTGTGTAGGTCCACCGATTGCCTTTATTCTCAGCTCTTACAACACCATGTAACGCTGACATTCCCAAGTTTCCCGTGTGTCTGGAGAAGGTGGAAGGGGCTGGCAGGTGGTGGATATTTGGCACGCTGTCCGTAGGGACATGTTTGTACACAGAACTCTTGGCTTTGGAGGTGCTCGCTGCCCACTCAATGTCAGGCGTGGCAGCTGTCAGCGAGTTACCCTCCAGTTCTGGCTGCTGGCAGCTGACAGATTAATTGAATCACATCTTTGCATCCATAACAAAGATAACAGTATAGGGTTGTGGAAATGAGTGAGGGCAGTCACCCACACATGGAACAGTTCCATGAGTATCTGCAGTCGTCCATGCTAGATGTGTGTGTGTTCTCTGTTACACCTTGGTCTCCACGTGCTCAGCTTCTGAATAAATAAACTTAACACACACAGTCCATGATTTCTGAAAGTGCCACTGCATTGACTTGGTTTTTATTTACATGCCTGTGATATGAATTCTTTTCTGAAGGTTTTGTTCTGCAACAAGCTTTCTGCTGCCATTTTTTCTGTAAATGTGCTGTTTGGAAACCTATGGTTAGTCTCATAAAACGTCTGTAATTGTTCCTTTTTTCCCACATGTTTCAAACATCATCACTGGTAGAAAGTAATCAGTAAGGTATGTGTTTCTCTGTGGTGCTCTTTGCTTTTTTATATAGGTGATACTTCTCAATTTTAGTTATTGATGGGAATAGGAAAAGCCCTACTCCTAATCACTGGGTATTTTGACTTCATTCAGAGAAAATTCATTTTAATACAACCAAATGCTGAATTGCAAAGATGAACATACTTGGCATATCTAAAGAGTGGGACAGTGTTTTCTTGAAAGTAGTAGCTACGAAAAGATTTAGTGTACAGGGAATTGTCCATGTGCATCCCATAGTGAAATTTTAGCAGAGACATTTTATGTAGGGAGAGACAAGTGTGTCTAGAATTATAATATTGCTAGTAGACTGGTATTAGCATAAAGAATGTATCTGAATGTAGGAAAATTTTAAGATTTAAAGAAACATGGAGAGAAAAAAGACCAAACAGAGGTATACATGTAAATTAAAATGAATTCAAATACTTTTCATTAAAAGACTTGGGTTTTGGTTCATAGCTCATTAAAAAAACAAGAATTGGTTGACTGTAGTAAAGTAGATTCTTCTCTGTAGTTCCTAGGCTGGTTGTATATTTAGCCATTGCAATATTCTCTTTATCAAAGAGTCCTCTAGAATAATTTGGGTGAATGAACCAGCAAAAATCTTGTGTTTGTGGTTAAATTTTCTCTGAGCTCTGATCTGTGGACTCTTTGGACTGAACTGAAAGACTTACGATCAATTTAATTTTTCTGCAGTCGAGCAGCTCCAAATGTCTTTTTCAAGAGTGTAAATGAGAAAAATTATCTGCTTAAATGAGTCCCCAGCTATAGCTGAATACGCCTTAAATACCTTAAAATACCCTCCAATAGCTTAGTATTCAGTTGAAACTTGTTGATCCAAGGAGATTCTAATTATAATAAATTGCTTTAGAGTTTTATTCATGTTTATAAAGGAATGTGTTTGAATCTGCATAAGTATGTATTATCTGGAGCTAATTTAATAACACTTGGGCATATCAATTCTCTTAAAATTAAGAAACAGCACCAAGATTTCTCTCTCCTAATCTTGCAAGATATAATTTCTTTTGGTTTCTAATGTTTTAAGGATAAATCTTTTTTGAAAGATCACCTTTTGGAGCTCTTCAAATTTGTGCCTTGAATATGAAATACTTTTTATCCCTGGCTTTGCAGGAACTTCTGCATAAATTCACCTCATTTGGGGCAACCCTTAATATTTTGTGATTAAGAACTGGTTTTAAGGAAAGTACCTGAACTTGGGAACATCATTCTCTGCGTTTGGACAGAAAACAATGGAATTATGATGGCTGAGGAATAACAGCTTTGTATCTTGGGGAAAATTAATAGAAAAGCTACGCTTTCATTTTTCCTTTAATCCCTTTTCTTTTTTTCCTGCAGGTGTCCTTTATCCAAAATCTTGTGTTCTGTGTGGAGAGGGCCTACCGTGTACCAGATTTTGGCGTCTGGGAGAGAGGAAGTAAATACAACAATGGCAGCCCAGAGCTGCACTCAAGGTGAGTGAGCAAAGGTGGCTCTTTTGGGCAAAGCAAGTAAATGAGTCAAAAGAATTCATGGAGTGAGTTAAAAATAACGACACATTAAAATACTGTTTGAACTAAATTAAGGTTCTCTCAAGACTGAGAAATGTATGTTGGGAAAATGTGAAGTTAATTTCATCATCATATGCATGCTAAACTAACCACATAGATGCTTAGCTGCTGGAGTATTCAAATTCCAATAATTATGTGCAGCTGCATGCATATAATTCTGAAAATTGTGTTCAGAACAGTTCAGACCCTTTAGGTACATCCAAGAGATGGGATTCACAAGAATGTTTAGGAATATCCTGCTTTAAAAAGGTATTGAATCACGAGTCCAGATTTTCCTATCACCACCATGATGGGAAGGAGATGCTGGATGCTGGAGAACAGCCTGGTGCCAGGCTCTTTTCCAGGTTCTTCAGATGCTACATACAGCTGGACGTTCAGATCCCTGTGCCAAGAGACAGCTAGCAATGTTCCTAACATTTTAATGTTAGAGTAGTCCTGTTCACTTAAGTGGAATTGCTTATGTGCTGTCTGTCTTGAAGGATCAAATCTGTAATCTGACAACTTGATTTTTCTAGTGTTACTGTTGTTTTCTTCACACTTTGACTTCTGAGGTTTTATTAAACGTAAAATTGTCTATAGTTTGGGTATCTTAGGATTTTTAAAATGTCATTGATCATCCTAATTATCAAGGGCTTCCAAGGAATGCATGTGTTTCTTCCCGTCTTCAATACTGCCAGATGAATCTGTGTTCTCATTTGAGAATGAAATTTTTTTTCTTAGTCCACATACTGGTATGTACATTTTAACCTATAGGTATAATCATTTGTGGTGACAGCGAAACACTTAATTTAGAGTGTTTTTTTTCAGGGGTTTTATAGAACCTTTGTACCAATATGAGAGCTGAAAAAATAAAAGTTGTTGTTATATGAGCTGCTTTATTTGTTTGCTGGGCTTTTTTTTTCTTCCTCTGTCTGAAAATTGCCAAAGCCCAGACTAAATGATCATTCATGTAGAGAATCATATACTTCCTTCCACATCACACATTCTACAAATGTGCAAAAGGAACACAAACTCCTTTGTCTCCTGCTGTTTGCAGCATTCTGGTTATTCAGCATGTGAATTTCCTTCAGGGAAAACTGAACATCTTTTAAGCAGATGGAAATGGGCTTGTTGTTTTGACTTAATCTAGGTTGACATTTATAGGTTGGTTTTACTAAGGTGATGTTCTGTGAGATGGACTGAGCCAATCTAAGAGATCATTGGACTAGCACAAAAGAAAGCACAGAGCTTGGTCCTAATTTAAGAAGTAGACTTCGCTCATCAGACACAAGTGTTGCCCCTATTTATCTTTCTTTGTGTGCATGGTGATACTCTGCCTTGCTGTTGAAAGCTGGTAGGCAATTTCCCTTGTTCTCATAAATCAGAAAAAATGGAAGAGGAGCATGCATCAAAAGATGTATTTAGTTGTAACTGAGGAAAGCCCTGGGTATGCCAAAATACTCTATGTACTTTGTTGTGCTCCTCTTGTAGTGTATCTACCACTGAGAACTCTAAAAGCAATTTTTTTCTAGATCAATGACGCAATTAGAACCAGCAGGTCTACTCATGAATGGTGTATGTGTGTCTTGAGCCATTACAGACCCCAACGCAGTGTTCAGTCTGGTGTCCTCCTGATCCTCAAAAGCTACTCCGTAAATACACATACAATGTGTTTACTTTCAGAATGAGAATTGATTATTGTCTTTTATTGAAAGAGACTTTCTTTTCAAAGAGGGTATTATGTAATAGGAAGTCTATGTATAGTAGCTGCTAATTACAGCCTGTGTTAAAAGATGCAGATATTTTAAACCTTCACAGTCTTGGTATTCTGTGTTGGTACAGCTCAAAACACTTGTACTAAATGATAAATAGCAGAGCACTCTGTGGAATGTTCAGAGGAATATTTCCAGAGGGTTTGGGTTGGGTTTTGTTCTGGGGCCATCTCCAAGTAAGCACCTTTCTCTGTGGGCATGGAGTCCTGCATGCTAATGCAGTATATTCGTGGTGGGTTGCTGAGTGGAGGAAGGAACATATTTATTAAAATACATTTTGCTATTAATTCATACTGTTAAAAGTATATTTCTTCTGTTACTAAATTGTTGAGTATGAAGAATGTATTTCCTCTCCAAAGACATGAGCACAATGTTTATTTTAAGTCCTCTTGTGTAATTTGCCCAGCTGGAGGGCATTAATCAGGAAGAATGAGAGGAGTGTCTGAAGTGTGATGATAATCCTGAAGTGTGCTCTGTTGTTTGATTGTTCACTCTATTGAAGACATACTGGATATGAAGGCTCTTCTCAGCCTTTTTTCTTTTTAAATAACTTCCTTCTGTCGTTTACCCATGAAACTTCTGGTAATCTAAGTAGTAACATTTATTACTTCTCTACCTTTTGTCAATAACTTGTTTCTTGCACTGAAAATGTATAACTGTTCGTATGAGAACTGTTACTCAAAAGGGAAAGGAAGAATGAGATTTTAACATGTGATACAGATCCCATGTGCAGGATTTCTTTGATTTTCATTTTTTGTATATGCAGTTTGATAATAATTCCTCTGAGAAGCTCTGTTCCAAGTCATCATGCCAATTTGTTTGATCAATTGTGAGTTGATAATTAGGATAGAACAATTTTTAGAACAATTATATTTTGGTTTAGGTATTTGAAACAAAGCCAGAGAAATACTTATAGTCACAGTCCTTCTGAGTTCAGTTTATTTCGTCATCCTGTTCTCCAGTACTCAGCACTCTGATCAGGCAGGGATTTTCCCATGGTGTGATGGCAGCTCCTCAGAGCTGGTCAGCATTCTCTTGCTGGACCAGTTAGAATCCCAGGAGTACTATTTCTGGCAGTGTTTCAGACAGGAAGATGTAGGTTTATAAATGATCAAGTGTGAAATCACAGTCTAAAGTGTTTCTAATATTAAAACCAACAAGGGCAATGCAGTACTTAAAGAACCAAATTCTGTAACTGCATTGAATTTTTTCCCATTATTTTCAGTGTTTTCTGTGTAATTGTAATTAGATCCCATATTTAAAATATGGATTAGTTAGTAAACATTTGACATTTCATATTTTACATTAATAGGACAAATTAATTTTATTTACAGTAAGGTAAAGTTTGCTTAGATCCCAAAATGCTGTGTGGAGTACAGAAGAATAAAGATTAAAGCACAGTCCCTGCTTGCAGTTTTCTGATAATTTGATTTTTCTTGAGTTTCTTTAGGGGTGGATGAAGAAGTTGTTTGTTAGTACTGTCAAAACTCCTCTTACAAAGAAGCTGGGAATTGTTAATGATAATTTTCTGAATATTTTTTTATAACTCTATGTTGATGTAGAACCGAAGCAGGGACAGCTCAGGGCACATTGCTCAGAGCAAATGCAGTTAAGGGTGTAATTTAAAAGTTTAGTTTCATGACTGATGTAGGGAGAATCACACAAAGCTTTGCTTTACTGGATGCTTTGAATCTGTTCTACCAGATTGCCTGAGAGAATGTGAAAGGGGTTTGTTTAATTAGCTGAACCTCTGCAGCATTTCTAGTTTCTGTACTTGGATGTCCCCACCGAGCCAGAAGTGCAAAGACCTTTCCCTGCCTTCAAAGTCTGTGTTCAGTAGAGCTGTCAGAAATCTGGGAGTGTTATGTATTGTGTTTTTAAACTCTAACACTATTTGGAAACTAACTCATTTAATATTTTACTTTCTGATGCCCCATGATCTTAATGTGTGGAATTCTGGAATCCATGAGCAAAAAATGGAGTGTTATATGTGGATGTTAATGCTTCAGGTCTTTACTGCAGTTGAATGGACATAAGTGAAGTGGACCTATCTATAATTATATGTTCTTTAAAACTGAGAAAAAATAATGTTTCTTCACTATTTTTTTGCTTGAATACTCACAAGGAAAATATAAAACTACACTTCCTTAAGGAAAAGGCTTTGTTAAACTGTATATTTTTACTTGTACTGTATAATATTTATAATTGGTAATAAATTATTTTAATTTATAATTTGTTTTCAAAATTACATAATCTAGTGATTTTAGCACATAATGCCTTTGTGATCTTGCTAACTTGAAAACTTGGTGGTAGTATTTCTGGGTCTTGTTTTGTTTGTGATGAGTATTAGTCATGGAATAAGTGAAATAAAAGGCGTATCACTATATTGTTGACATCAGAAACCCCTTCTGATCTCAATCCAGATTGATGAGTTCTTTTATTATATTGAAAGCTAGAAATCAGTCTATTAAACTTTCATGCTTGAGAGCTGGGTTGAAAAATTGTGCTGAAGTAAATCCTCTGTCAATACACTACAAGCAAGACCTTGAAATGCACAATACCAGATGTCTGGTTGCAAGGTGAGAGCAGAAATGCTTTTTCCAGATGGTCTCTGACATTTGAAGACAAATAAAAATGCTGAATAGTGTTTGGGGGGGGGGGGGCGCAAAAAAACAACCCACCACCAAAACAACCCCAAATTTGCTGCATCATCATTTTACTGACATAAACATTAAGCACAAAATTCAACTCCAGAAAAGCTCCTAGCTCTGGAAGCTGTCAAATGTGTTCAGTTTTAGCCTGGGCTTGAATTATGATACCTCTGAGTTTTTGTTTTTTCTCCTCAGCTCCGTGGGGCTGGCAAAAGCAGCTTTAGAAGCAATTAATGGTTTCAATCTCTTTGGAAATCAGGTAATAAAAGTGTTTGTTTTCTCTCCTTTTTTTAGCAGTAGTGATTTACACTGTGGATCAGGCACTTTGATAGGTTCCAGCTTTAAAAAAAGTGAGTTTGTAAACTGACTGCTCCTGTTTCAGGTACAGAATAAAATCACTAATGCCCTTAGTATCAAGAATTACTTATTTCCCTAGAAGAAGATTCTAAAACGGTTGTAGCTTTGTCTGAAAAAGAACTTTGTTGCCAAATACTTTTTTTCTGTCTGGACTGAATCTCTTGATGATAAGAGTATCACTCTACCTACAGGCATTACCTTTTGTCTGTTTTCTTCATGTTGCTTTTCATCAAGACTTTAAACAAGCCACTTTTGCATGATCCCACTGCTTTACTGGGGTTTCATTTCAATATGTGGCACAGTTTTAAAATCTTTCCCCATCCTTTGCATGGTTTGGATCAATTAGGAGAAAAAGCCTTTTGTGAGATTTTTATATCTAACTTGTATTCCCTTTCCACGGGCATCTTTCTCTTTGGTGTTATACCTACAGTAGTCTGGAGCTAAAATAAATGGTTTAGAAATTGTACAAATGGAAGAGAAGTCATGTATTTTAAAAGCCGATGTCAAGTTTTAAGAACTAAGAGCTACTAGGGATCTTCAGTAATCATCAAACACTATACATGCATTGTCAGTATTTCAGAAATAACATTTATCTGTAATCTTTACCTTCCCAAGAGTTTCAAGCACCAGTAAATGTGGCTGCTGGGGTTTTTTTCCAAATTATTTTTGACTAAATTCTGAAATGGATGTATAAATTGCTGAAGCAAGACCAGTTTAAATGCTTTGAGAATTTATTTCCGAGATACTTAGTTGGCATGGACAGAAACCATTTTGCCCGACAGTGTGTGGCAGCGTTTGCCTTTGTGCTTAACTCCAGTTGCTTGGAGAAATCATGTAGAGCCCCTCAGGAGGGCTTGTTTGCACCAGCACAACCTGCAGAAGTCACTGCCGGCCGGGTGGGCTGCTCATGGCAAGAGAAACGTGTTAAAAGTCTGACCTGGTCACAGTGCAATCAGTTGTTTAAGAGCTATGTGTCCTGTACTAAAAAGCATTTGTAAGGTGTCCTTACTGCAGAACTTTAAAGTCTTTAGGGAATGGGAAAATAGTTCATTTGTAGAACAAGATGCTTGTGGGTTTTGCCTGCTTTTATATTCCCCACGAGTTCTTTACTGTAGTACAGACTCTGAGGGTGCATGTGCACATGTGTAGGCAGGGTGGGTTCAGAGTTTAGAGATTTGTGAATAATCAGAATCTGGATTAAGAAGAAAGTGAACTACAAAATCATCAAAGCCAGTCTGATTCTTTGTGTACATCCTTTATCAGCACTATTCAGTATATATATCTTGCTAGAATGGTTACCCAGAGAGATTATATTCCATGGGGACAGTGGAAAAAATGTTTAGTCGTAAAGCAAAAGCTGAGTGTTGTATGCTAATGATGTATAATTAGAGTGCAGCTAAAGACTAAGAGAAAACCCTCTGGCATCGCATCTCTGTGGCAGTATTGGCACCCACAGAAGGGTGGCCAGCTACCTGTGGAGACACTTGGTTGGAAATGGAAGTGTTTAATAATTAAAAAGGGTGGATTCTGGAACAGTCTACCTAGGAGAGCAGTGTACCAAATAAACTGACTGCTCTTTGGGAGAATTCTGGTGGATTTATGGAAACTCGTGGGCTGTGTTTATGACAATAACAGAATGAATTTGCATTGATTGTGTCTTTCTACTGGTCATAGTTCTAAATGCTGTTGGTCATGTTTAAATAGTGTCTCAGATATGGGAATTTTTCTGAGTGTTTTAGGAAGTATCAAAAATATGACAGATTTAGTGTAAAATTACAGAATGTTATTAGGGAATAGATTTTGTAAGGAGTATGTGCTGATAACGCAGAGCTTACAATGACTGGAAAGCAGACCATTTTCATTTGCTATGGAAGCCCTTTTCCAAAGCAGTACCTCTACTCAATATCCAATTAGTGTCTTCTAACTGACTTGTAATGAAATATTCACCATCACTATTTGGAACATTTCCTGCAGTCACAGGGAAGGACAACTGCTTTTTGGTTGTCCTTAAATACAGTTGTTTTTCGCGAATTTATGGGAGGGTTAATAGCTTGAGTGATTCATGCAATTAATAATCAATGTTAGATAAAAATCTAATTTTGGCTATACTTATATATATATAAAAATTAAATTATTTTCAACTCGATGGTGTTATATTTTCTGATTAAAATTACCAGCTCCCAGACTATGACAACACAACCTAAATAAAACACAGAGCAATTAGTTTCAGCAGGATATGCTAAACTTCTTCCCTTAAGAAATGTAATGTTGTGTTTCCAGGGCTGCTCTTGGTCTGTTATATTTGTGGATTTTGATGCCCATAATCGGAACAGACAGACTCTATGTTCATTGCTGCCCCGAGAGTCAAGGTCTCATGTAAGTAATTAAATTCACCTCGACAGGCTGAGGAGAAAATAAATGGATATGAATTCTTAGTTGCATGGTGGCCCTTATGTTCTACTTGATAAAGATGGGAAATTTGTTCTTAAGTGTCAAAGTCATGTAGTTGTTTTTCTGAAGTGGGACTACGGTGGTGTTCTTTGTTTTGTAAATACTCAGGTTACAACGGTAGCATCTTGGTAGCTTTCTAAACAACTTTGAAATAAAATTGAAAATAACTGAGCTTTGCAGTGATTGTTTTGCTTTTGGCCTAGTTTCCACTATGTGCTTTGTGCCTGGGGTTTTGAAACACTTTGGTTTAGATTTAATTCTTTCTTTTGTCTAGAAAAAAAGCCTTTAAGGTTGGCTTATCAGAAATTGCTGAATATAGACCATTTCTTGTTGTTGTAAGCTACCATTACAAATGTATTTCCTCAGTGAGGAAGTCCAAGCAACAGAAGTATAGATTAATTAGAAAAGGATCTGTTTCTGTACTACCATCAAAGGTAAATTTGAGGTTTGAAAATCAGTAATTTGAAATGTGTTTATAACAGAGTTCTGCTTTTTTGTTTGTTTTGGGATATAACAGCATTTTTGTTCATGAAACAGACTACTAATCTTCTACATTAATAGTTTACTTAATATGCATAAGAATTATAGCAGAGTTGTAATGCTGGATAATTAAAATAAAAGGCACTGTTAGCTGCTTTTTTATAGTCAAATGGTTTTTTATCACTCTTATTGTTATTTGCTAGAGACTTGAAATACTCTAGCAGAAGCTGATTTCATAACTTACTCATCCCATAGGAAGAATCTTGATGTCCTTTGCTTCCTTTTATGGGTTCATGTCAGTCATATTGTCAAAAAACATGTTATTTTAAACAGCTGAAGGTCTTGAATATCTCAGCAGGAAAGAATACTCTTTTGTGTTTCTGTAAGCTTACCTGGGGTGGTGATGCACTGGTTAGTAATTTTTCCTGTGTTTTTAATTCATCATAGATGCACATGGTTCTTGAGATGGTTGCTTGTATCTTTTCCTGGAATTATTCCCTTATCCTCATAATTGTAAATCAGATAGGCTTGTTTGTTGCAGCACCTGAAGACTGTTCCTGAAAAAGCTGTTGAGAAATGATAATTTAATCATGGATACTGAGCATTGCACCTTTAGAAAGTATTTGTGATTTTTTTTTGAGCATACAGTAGCCAAATGTTTCCTTCAGGAAGAACCTGGAGGATATATTAAAAAAAAACCAACAAAACACTAAGTTTTAAACGTTTTCACTTACGCCCACATATCGTCAACTGTGAAGCAGGTCAGATTCTGAGTCAAAGGAGTTCTCTTTTAAATACTTATCTTGCACCCTATGTTCCTATATTAGTACTATGATTTTGATATGATCATGTTCCAAGTATGTATTTCACTTAGTAAGTTGAACAGTCATTGTTTGTGCATCACATAATTGTGAGGGACCTAATTAAATTTGTCCCTCTCCTCCTGCAGAATACCGATGCAGCCCTTCTGCCCTGCCTGAGTTACCCTGCATTTGCTTTGGATGACGAGGTTTTGTTCAGTCAAACGCTGGATAAAATCATTAGGAAACTGAAAGGGAAGTACGGGTTTAAGAGGTTCCTGAGGGATGGGTACAGAACAGCCCTGGAGGACAAGTCACGGCGATACTACAAACCAGCAGAAATCAAGGTAAAGAAAGAGTACTTGACCTGTGACCTTAGGGACAGATTTTGGTTTTCTAAAGTGTTTCCACAGTACTTACAAAAGAAAAAAAAAACCAAACCCAAACCAAATCCTCCCCAAACCCCCAAAGAAAACAAAGCAAAGGCAGACACCCCCCCTCTAGTACCTGCAATTTGAATTGCGTGGTGCTTCCTAATTGCTTCGAGTGAAAGAAATGCATTTTGTCATTTGCATGTGCAGTTTTCAGAGATTGCTAAGTCAGCAAGTGAGTCATTGGTTTGTTTTGTAATGAATGTGCTTTCATTTACATTTAGGGTACAGTTGATTTCACATAACAAATAAGGAAATTATTTATCATTTCATTTAATTTCACGGCTGACTACGGTCTGAGTGTGTAGAAAACAGTTTTGCTTTTGATCACAATATTTATCAGTAAAGGTTATCTAAATGAAAATTTAGTTCTCTCTCTCCCCCCTCT